>ML661338.1:30435349-30565912 GCA_007570785.1 Antilocapra americana | reverse complement strand
GGGAGAATGGCATTGAAACATGTTAATTATCATATGTCTAATCAATCGCCAGCCCAGGATTGATGCTCGGGGCTGGTGCATTGAGATTTCCCTGGGGGAGGGAATCGAGAGGGAGGAGGGAGGGGGGTTCTGGAGGGGGAGCATATGTAAACCCATGGTGATATCATGGCATTGTATGGCAAAAACAATAAAAGGGAAAAAAATTTTAAAAAATAGAAAAAAATAAAAATATCTTTTCAACAAGAAGAATGTGTTGATTTTCATAACAAAAGCTATTTGACAGAGTGTGAACAATTATTGTGGTTGTGTAATTTTTTGGTTGTAATAGATGAGTCAAATATATTAAGATGGATAAAATAATTATTTTATTTTAGATTTTAAAAGTATTTGAGTGAAATGAATGATCATTGATATATATACACATGATAAAATAAATTACTAGAAAACTTTGTTCTAAATAAGAAAAGGATCAGTTTCAGATTAATTTCTCTGTCCTTAAAATTTAAGACAGTCATTGCATAGTATAGCAATCAACAAGTGTAGAAATTTGTTAAATTGAAAATATGATGGATGCTGGAGAGAAAATCTGTCTAAAATTGGGCAACAGGGATATGTAAGGAGTGAAAGTTTTCTAATGTTGGGAGGTTTTCAAAAGAAGAAAAACACAGCAGAGGACTTGGTTAATTTCAATTGTTCGTTAATTTAAAAACATATTCTAAGATAAGTATGTACATTTACTTTGTGAAAAACCTGTTAGAATTGTAGAGATCAAAGCCACAAAACAACTGGAAACATAAACTTATGTGAGTTAGTAAGTGACACAGTCTAATTTTCCGGAATGGAATGTAAATTGCAAATTGAAAAGCCACAGGCTTTAGTGAAAAATGTTCTAAAAAAATTAGAACTAACTATCACTAACTAAAGTGCAAATGTCCTCTTTTGATATATATTTACATTGGCTTTCTCAATCTTTATTTCACTTTTTTTTCTGTTTTCTATTTGGAAAAATATATATATACAACTCAAAACATTTTCCTGATTCCTGTGAACTACAATCATTGATGCCAACTAAGTTCTAATAGTTCACTGCATTTAATTGTGAATTTCAGAGATGAAGTGGTAAATTCTTAACAGTGTGAACAGACAAAGATTCTGCAACATGGTCACAAACATATGTCCCTAAAGATACCTATGGCCATGTTATTTGGCCACTAGGGAAGCAACGTGATCCAGCTTCTGGGGAAATATTATCAATAGTCCATGAGATAACGTTAATCATTACAGCAATAGAAAACTACCATGTTATAATGATTCAGGTGGTTGTGTTTTGGCCTGAGTCTATCACACACTGAGACCAAGGAATAAATGGTCCACACTTGTACTTATTTCATCAGATCTGCAATGCATAGTCAGAATAATCTTAAGCTATTAACTTGCAGAATATCTTTCTCCTCGACCACCCATTCTATCAGCTCATTGTCATGAAAGTGTGGGCTTATTTATAGGAAAGGCCTCATGAGCCTTCCTAACAAAACAGCAAACTTGGTAGAAACATCAAGGAATGAATATTTATAATTTACTACTGTATAAGAAAGTCTTAACAAAAATTAGATGCATAAACAACCATTTTATTATATTTCGTCATTTAGGAAGGTAAGAATCAGACTAGGTTTTGGTAGGGTAACTCTTCTGTTTAATGTACTGCTATTTGTGGTATATTAGACATATTCATCATGTGGCTTGCCAGAACTGGAGGCAACCCTAGATGGCCTCTTTCATAAGGTTAGGGTTAAAGCCTTGATACAAATAGCTATAAGTCTGGGCTCATGTGGGGCCTCCACCCCACTTCTTGTAGTCTCAGAACCTCTCCATATGATCTCTTCAACAAGGTAATTACACATCTAAGAGGAGATTTAGGGCTCCTACAGACTACTATGGAACCTACTAGTCCTTTTATATATAGATTAGATCCAGAACTGAAATATTGTAAATTCATCATATTGCACAGGTCAAAACATCCACAAACCAGCCATCTATGAGACAAGTCACAAAAATTGCAGGCATTTGATTTTCCACAAACACACACTCTAAAATAATCATAGTAATCATTACCCTAGCTTGTAAAATACACTGATGAATAAAGACAGGTTATCTTCTTAAAGGATATAATTTTATTCATGAGGAAAAATTCTTTTGATGCCTCCTTGCTTTGGGGCAGCAGTAAAGTGATAGGATGTAAAGACAATCCTTTATAAAGACTTCTTTTTTTTTTTTTCCTCGTATAGGAGAAAAAGAAAAAAATTTTAAAAACTGTTCTATAACACTTATTTGCAGATACATCATGCAGGGCTGGATGAAACACAAACTGGAATCAATAATGTTGGGAAAAATATCAACAACTTCAATATGCAAACTATTGTTCAATCATTCAGTCATGTCCGACTCTGCCACCCCATGGACTGCAGTATGCCAGGGTGACCTGTCCTTCACTTATCTCCCCATATTTGTTCAAATCCATGTCCATCGAGTTGATGATGCCATCCAACCATCTCATCCTCAGCCGCCCGCTTCTCTTCCTGCCATCAGTTTTTCCCAGCATCAGGATTTCCTCCAATGAGTCGGCTTTCACATTAGATGGTCAAAGTATTGGAGCTTCAGCCTCAGTATTAGTCCTTCCAATGAATATTCAGGATTGATTTTCTTTATAAATGACTGGTTTGATCTCCTTGAGTGCAGGGGACTCTCAAGAGTCTCCTCCAAAACCACAGTTCAAAATTATCAATTATTCAGCACTCAACTTTCTTTATGGTCCAACTCTCTATACATGACTACTGGAAAATCCATAGCTTTGACCATGTCCAGACATTTGTCAGCAAAATGATATTTCTGCATGTTAATACACTGTCTAGATTTGTCATAGCTTTTCTTCCTAGGAGGAAGCATCTTTTAAGTGGCTGCAATATAAGCCAGACATCCTGGAATGTGAAGTCAAGTGGGCTTTAGGAAGTATCACTATGAACAAACTAAGTGGAGATGGTGGAATTCCAGCTGAGCTACTTCAAATCATTAAAGATGATGCTGTGAAAGTGCTGTACTCAATATGCCAGCAAATTGGGAAAACTCAGCAGTGGCCACAGGACTGGAAAAGGTCAGTTTTCATTTCAATCCCAAAGAAAGGCAATGCCAAAGAATGCTCAATCTACTGCACAATTGCACTCATATCACACGCTAGTAAAGTGATACTTAAAATTCTCCATGCCAGGCTTCAGCAATACGTGAACCGTGAACTTCCGGATGTTTAACCTGGTTTTAGAAAAGGCAGAGGAACCAGAGAACAAATTGCCAACATCCGATGGATCATTGAAAAAGCAAGAGAGTGCCAGAAAAATATCTATTTCTGCTTTATTGACTATGAAAAATTCTTTGACTGTGTGAATCTCAATAAACTGTGGAAAATTCTGAAAGAGATGGGACTACCAGATCATCAAACCTGCCTCTTGAGAAACCTGTATGCGGATCAGAAAGCAACAGTTAGAAATGGACATGGAACAACAGACTGGTACCAAATTGGAAAAGGAGTATGTCAAAGCTGTATACTGTCACTCTACTTATTTAACTTAAATGCAGAGTATATCATGAGAAACAGTGGCTGGAAGAGGCACAAGCTGGAATCAAAATTGCCGGGAGAAATATCAATAACCTCAGATATGCAGATGACACCACCCTCATGGCAGAAAGTGAAGAACTAAAGAGCCTCTTGATGAAATTTTAAGAGGAGAGTGAAAAAGCTGGCTTAAAGCTCAACATTCAGAAAACTAAGATCATGGCATCCAGTCCCATCACTTCATGGCAAATAGATGGGGAAACAGTGGAAACAGTGACAGACTTTATTTTGGGGGGCTCCAAAATCACGCAGATGGTGATTGAAGCCATGAAATTAAAAGATGCTTACTCCTTGGAATTAAAGTTATAAACAACCTAAACAGCACGTTAAAAAGCAGAGACATTACTTTGCCAACAAAGGTCCGTCTAGTCAAGGCTATGGCTTTTCCAGTAGTCATGTATGGATGTGAGAATTGGACATTAAAGAAAGCTGAGTGCCAAAGAATTGATGCTTTTGAACTGTGGTGTTGGAGAAGACTCTTGAGAGTCCTTGGACTGCAAGGAGATCCAACCAGTCCATCCTAAAGGAGATAAGTCCTGGGTTTTCATTGGAAGGACTGATACTGAAGCTGAAACTCCAATACTTTGGCCACCTGATATAAAAAGCTGACTCATTTGAAAAGACCCTGATGCTGAGAAAGATTGAAGGCAGGAGGAGAAGGGGACAAGAGAGGATCAGATGATTGGATTGTATCATCAACTCAATGGACATGAGTTTGTGTAAACTCCGGGAATTGGTGATGGACAGGGAGGCCTGGCATGCTCTGGTTCATGGGGTCACAAAGAGTCAGACATGACTGAGCGACTGAACTGAACTGAACTTTGTAACCATCTGCAGTGATTTTGGAGCCAAAGAAAATAAAGTTTCTCACTGTTTCCATTTTTTCCCCATCTATTTGTCATGAACTGATGGAATCAGATGCCATGATCTTTGCATTTTGAATGTTGAGTTTTAAGACTTTTTTTTTCACTCTCTTCTTACATCTTCATCAGGAGGCTGTTTAGTTCCTCTTTACATTCTCCCATTAGGGTGATATCATCTACATATCTGAGGTTACTGATATTTGTTCCAGCATTCTTGATTCCAGATTATGAGTCATCCAGCCAGCATATAACCTGATGTACTTGGCATAGAAATTAAAAGTAAGCAGCGTGATAATTTAGTCTTGATGTAGTCCCTTTCCAATTTGGAACCAGTCTGTTTTTCCATGTCAGGTTCTAACTGTTGCTTCCTGACTTGCATATAGGTTTCTCAAGAGGCAGATAAGGTGGTCTGGTATTCCCATCCCTTCAAGAATATTCCACAGATTGTTGTGATGCACACAGTCAAAGGCTTAAGCATAATCAATGAAGCAGAAGTAAGTATTTTTCTTAAATTCTCTTGCTTTTTCTGTGATCCAATGGATGTTGGCAATTTATCTGGTTCCTGTGCCTCTTCTAAACCCAACTTGTACATCTTGAATTTTTGGTTCACATACTGTTGAAGCCTAGCTTACAGGATTTTCAGCATTCTTTCTGGCATGTGAAATGAGTGCAACTGTGTGGTAGTTTGAACATTTTTTCACATTGTCCTTCTTTGGGATAGCTTCCCTGGTGACTCAGACAGTAAAGAATATGCCTGCAATGTGGGAGACCTTGGTTTGACCCCTGGATTGGGAAGATATCCTGAAGAAGGAAATGGTGACCCACTCCAGTATTTTTGCCTGGAGAATTCCATGGACAGAGGAGCCTGGCGGGCTACAGTCCATGGAGTCGCGAAGAGTCAGACATAACTGAACGACTTTCACATTCACATTCTTTATGATTGGAAAGATAATTAACCTTTTCCTGTCCTGTGACCACTGCTGAATTTTTCATTTTTTTATTATAAATTTCAGGCCATCTTTTTTTATTATTTATTTTCATTTTTTTTATATTGTAACAAATTCAGGAAAGACATTTTTCTTTACATTATTGTGTTGGTTTTGCCATACACTGACATGAATCCACCATGAGTATACATGTGTTCCCCTTCTATAACCCCCTTCCCACCTCCCTCCCGATTCCATCCCTCTGCGTCGTCCCGGTGCACCCTGTATCATGCATCAAACCTGGGTTGGTGATTCATTTCATATATGATGCTTTACATGTTTCAATGCCATTCTCCCGTATCATCCCACCCTCGTCCTCTCCCACAGAGTCCACAAGACTGTTCTATACATCTGCATCTCTTTTGCTGTCTCGGATACAGGGTTATTGTTACCATCTTTCTAAATTCCTTTCAAATTTGCTGGCATTTTGAGTAACAAATCATTCAATTGTGTCCACGGTTCACTGGAGAAGAAAATGGCAAACCATGTCAGCATTTTTGCCTTGAGAACCCCAAGAACAGTATGTCAAAGCAAAACAATATGACACTGAAAGATGTGCCCTCCTGTTTGGTAGTTGTCCAGTATGCTACTACAGAAGAGCAAAGAAATAGCTTTAGAAGGATGAAGTAACTGAGCCAAAGCAGAAAGTATAGCCAGTTATGAATGTTTCAGGTGGTGAAAGTAAATTCCAATGTTGTAAAGAGCAGTATTGCATAGGAACCTGGAATATTAAGTCCATAAATCTAGGTAAATTTAAATGATCAAACTGGGGATACCAAGAGTGAAGAGTGACATCTTAGGAATCAGTGAACTCAAATGGATGGGAATGGGTGAATTTAATTCAGAAATGTCGATGATATCACTCTAATGGCAGAGAACAAAGACGAACTAAGAGCCTCTTAATGAAGGTGAAAGAGGAGAGTTAAAAAAGCTGTCTTAAAACTCAACATTATAAAAATTAAGATCATGGCATCCAGTTGCATCACTTCATGACAAACAGACTGGGAAAAAACGGAACAGTGGCTAATTTTATTTTCCTGGGCTTCAAAATCACTGTGGATATTGACTTCAGCCATGAAATTATTTTTCTCTTTTAATCTCTTGATATGATGGACTGTATTAATTGATTTTAAAATGTTAAATTTGGCATAAATTCCACTTGGCATGTTGTATAATTCTTTTTACACATTGTTGAATTTTGTCTGCTAATATTTTGATGAGGATATATGCATCTATATTCATGAAAAATATTGGTCTATAATTTTCTTTTTCTATAATGTCTTAAACTGATCTTTGTGTTAGTATAAGGCAGACTTCACAGAATGTCAACAAGTATTTCCTCTGCTTCTATCTTTTTAAGAAATTTTAGACAGTTGGTATAATTTCTTCATTAAATGTCTGATAGAATTCCCCACTGATTTCATCTGGTGTTCACTGTTCAGTTCTAGAAAGTCATTAATTGTTTTCAGGACAGAGTACTAACTTCCAAGTTCCTTACAGGCTTGATCAGAATATAAAAGTCAAAGACTTATACTCAAAATCATGAAAACTATGACACATCATGCCTCACCCTGTCACTATATACAATTCAATATTAGACATTTAGTAATTATTTTCCTGTCAAATGAATTGATCATCCAACTTTTGCAACTCCATGGATGGGCTATAGACTACTATAATCCTCTGTCCATGGCATTTTCCAGTCAAGAGTAATGGAGTGGGTTGCCACTTCCTTCTCTAAGGGATCTTCCCGACCCAGGGATCAAACCTGGGTCTCCTGCATTGCAGGAGGACACTTGGCTTACTGTCCTGAGTTACCAGGGAAGCCCAACTGTATATAAACTTTCCTCTGAATGTTTCTTTTGATTAGATCAGTATCTCAAAAATATATGTTATCCATACTCTTATTAGTAAAATATAACTTGGAACACTTGCTTCTAAATTATGCTCTTAAAAAAAACTCTATGTATAATACCTTACCAATATCTACTTTAACCTTATAATAAACATACATAAAATTATGATACTACATAGGTGTATATATATGTATATATATAATTGAATGTATGTATTTATATAACTGTATGTATGTATATACATTATATATTTTTTTTCTAATGTATGATTCCTATGATATAATTACAAAGAATTATTCAGAAAACCCATTGGATTGAATTTATCTGATTTAAAATCATTCTCTAGTTAACTATTTTAAGACTTTTAAGCTAATCTCTCATAGTACTTTTGCATATAGCCTCTTGTGTTTCTGATTTAAAAAATTAATTTCATGGCATATAAACATTAGATTAATTTTGACCTTTAAGAAATACATTTTATTTGTTATGAATATTATATAGACTATTAAACCCAAAAAGACATGAGTATTGAAAGAGTTCCTTACAGGGTTACTTGGAAAGAACTATTTTCTGCAATTTGTACTCAACTGGGAAAAGCTTGAGAAGTCAAATTGCTCTCTCCAGAGTTTTTTTTTTTCTCTTCAACAGATAATAAATCCCACAAGTTTTTAGAAATTCCCTTTGTCATTATTTCTGTTTTCTCTTATCCTGTTGCCCCAGGAGTCTAGAATTGCTAGGGAGAATATTTCAAGTACTAGAACACATTTTATATAACACTAGAAAACTTATCTTGTAGAAAACACTATGTATGTATGGTGTATATGTGTGACATACCCATATATTTCATATATAATCAATGTAAAAAACAGTCATTATCCTTCTGTTTATATTACATATTTTAAAGAAGTAGCAGATTTTTAAAGCAGATATCAAGCTGTATTATAAGCCAATAAAATCAGCACAGATATTTTTCTTATGTGAAAGTACTTATTTCTTGTATTCCTAACACTATCTCAGTTAACATATGAATATTTAAAACTTATTCTTTGTATGTAACAGTGTAGAATCTTCTTTGCAAAATGCCATTTAATTATATAAATTATTCTTGGGATGTGCACTCATTTCGTATACATTTGTATCATTTTTTAATATAAAGTGAAGTCATACAGTCACGTCTGACTCTTTGAGATCCCATTGACTATAGCCTACCAGGCTCCTCCATCCATAGAATTTTCCAGGCAAGAGTACTGGAATGGGTTACCATTTCCTTCACCAGGGGACCTTCCTGACAGAGGAATGGAACCAGGGTCTGCTGCACTGTAGGCAGACACTTGACCATCTGAGCCACCAGGGAAGATATTTTCATGAGTATAACATTTTGACATACTGCCAGCTGAAAATGACATTTAAAATGAAAATGATTTACCTTTGGAAACATAGACTGAGTATGTTTGAAACAGTATAAAGAAACAGAATGATAATTGATAATGTGAGAAAACATCTAGTGAAATTATTTTTGTCATTGCTGAAGCATGGGCTGCCATGGTTGCAGATACAGGGTTAAAAAATGAGTCAAAACTAGTTTTTGTTTTGTTTGGTGGAGGAGACCTTGAATAACAGATAATATTTGCCAGCAAATGCAGATACTCTGCTCTGACAGTCAAGTATGTTAAGGAACAAGGATCATCAGAAAAATCAAGAAGTTATCTTTCAAGAGAATAGTCTTAGAATTCTTTCAAGAGAATATTTCAAAACGGACACACAAATACATTGATTTAACTAGTCAAAGTGCTTGTATTTAAACATTAGTTAAATTGACAACTTTGGGTAAGGTCAATTCTTATTTTACAAAGATACTTACAGAATCATTTCAATGTTTTGAAACTCCTTTTCTTCTTGATTTCATAGTGTCCATTATTTTAATCCATCATAACTTTCATGATGCTGTAGGTTGTTTCATTACCGTTGTTTTCCCAGAATAAACTGTAATCTCTTTAATGGCCAGGGTCATGTTTTGCATGATAATTGCTATTCTAGGGGGCTTAATTGCTAGGTCAGTATATAAGATATAACTTCATTTAAATGACTAAATAGAGGAGTGACTAGATGAATGAATGAATATTTTAGATTGCTCTCAAATTCGAATATATATTTTATTCAAAGTATTTTACCAAATATGGATATCTAAAGCAACAGCCAGGTAGGTGATTGGGGAATATTCTAATACAATTTGCAAGAAGCACAGTTAAAGCACAAAGTTGTATCTGAGGGTCAATATTGAATAAATACAGAAGAATGATAAATATATGCCATCCAACTATACTTTCATGTAAAGCAGAAATATCTTTTAAATGACAAATATCGGCTGAAGCATCAACATGCTTAAGGTGAATGAAGAAGAATAAATCTGGTATGGATAGGGCACTGATGCCATCATTAAAACAGAAACACTGCATTGCCCTTTCACAAAATTAGGATGATTCAATTTTCTCCATTCAAAAAAGCAATTGTGTTTTAAAAATAGATATTCTATACGAGATATATATATAAAAGTTTCTTACAGTTGTTTCACAAAATTTTTTTTAAAAATATATATCATCTATGTAGTTGGCTCAGTGAGGCTTTCACTAATAAGAAATTTCCAGAGGCATAGCTGGTAGGACAGTTCCCTGACAGTTTCTTTCTGGGATGGACTAGCCTCAGGGGTTTGATATCTTACTTCTCTGGTTGCCAAGTGAAAGAGAGATGCTAAACACTTGATCCAAGTTATGCCGATCCCTGTATTTGTAGGGCACACTTGGGTTTGGGGGTTAAGGATGCTTGCATACTCATTTTCTGCATGTGTAATGTACATATTCCATTACACAAAATTATTATTAATACATATTTCCAAAGAACATCACAAAAGGCATTGGTTTAGCTTAAATCACTAACATAAATGTGACTTTTTTCCTTTGATTTTTGCTACATGTATAGAATTCAGATGTTTAAAAACTATAGGAAATTTTTTAGGCCTGAGAAGTCATAAAAAGAATATATATAATTAAAAATCTAAAAATTCTATAAAGACTAAAACCTATCCTCAATATCATAGTGTAGAAAAAATTTGTTTATATTTCATTAATATAATGTGAATAATAAACCTGGTGCTTAGAATATAGCATCTGAGCTATCACTATCACAAGTATTTAGTGGCGGTAATAGTCACAATAGTCATAACTATTAAAAATGTTATCTGAATGTTGTGATATATACACATAATGTTAGAAGCAGTTTTAAAGCACTTACAATTCTATTTTATATAACACAGAATAAACTACTGGTTAATGCAGATTGAAGATGATTTCCACACTAAGTAGCTAACTAGAAAATACACTGGATTTTTTCAGTGGGGTAGTCAGACCAAAATATCAATATAAAGCCACATTTTAATATTTCTCTAGGTTCCTATATTACTTAAAATGCCTAGTAATTGACAGAGTACTACTGAGTGTGCTTACATGCTCAGTGGTGTTCGACTCTGTGTGACCCCATGGACCGCAGCCTGCCAGGCTCCTCTGTCCATGGGATACTCCAGGCAAGAATACTGGAAAAGGTAGTCATTCCTCCTCCAGAGGGGTCTGAACCTGAGTTTCCTGCATCTCCTGCACTAGCAGAAGAATTCTTTACCATTGAGTCACCTGGGAAGCCCCTACTACTGACTACAGGATATGTGCAGTAATAAAGTTGTATTTGTAACGCTAAATGACATATTTTAATTGAAAAGCAATTCAGCCTGAATATTTTGAAATTTCACACTGTTAACCTGGAATGATATGTTGAACATTTTTGCAGACAATGGTTTAACATCTTTCATATAAATCAAAATATGACATATATTAAATATTAAGTGAGTAAAGAAGGATACAAAACCCAATAATGTGGTAGGATTAACTAAAATGATAATGAACACAAAACGCAGATAAAGATGAAAAGCTGCATGATTTACTACAATTAAGAAACATTAATTAATTTTCTGGATAAAGAAATGACCAAGCATATATGTAATATGATATACGTACACATAAAAACACATATGCACACACATATAAAGGAATTTAGAAAGCTCTAATGGTGAGAAAATGTATCAAATAAAAGTAAATAGAAATTTCATCACAGGCCAAAATCTTTTATATAAAAAAGTCTACTGTACTGAAGTACCCCCAAAATGTGTTCAATGAAGTAACATGATTATTTTGGATGGTAGATGATTTTTTCTTTATATTTTCTATGTTAACCATATGTTTTACAACAATAATTTCTAACAAAAATTCAGTATTTATAAAAAATCAACCTCCAATATTTGTCATTACAAATTAATATAATGTAGCCTCAAAATTATACAGTATTTAAAGTCTAATATTATTTTAATTGCTAAATGTGCTGATGAATATAATTTTTTAAAAAATTAGAAAAAATTATATATTTTAGAAAGCATATAACACCTTTTATACATAAAATGAATAAAATGATTATGAATAAAATTTTGTAAGAAAATATATACATTTTTTTCATTTTAGACTTCAACTTTTCTGACTTTTTATATCATGAGTGAAACAAATGACATTAATATACTGTCATAGCTAAATTTAGTTTCAGGTATAAAGTGAGAAAGAATGAAAATTTAATATAAGAGAATTTGATTTGTACAAATCATCCATCATATTGTCACACTGTAGGCAAAAGTTCAATGATAATCTCATCATTTAAAAAATCACCTCCATATAGTATATATGCCTTAACATGTGCATGTATATTTACTAGCACAAAATATAATATTTAAAAATAACTCATTTTAAAGAATATTTTAGTGGCACGAACGGCATCTTCTTTCTTTGTATTTTTGAAACTGAAAATCCTTACCTATGGGCTACTTGGTTGTAGTTCATGAGAAACAATACCAATGAGAACTGAAACCATAGAAATTTGTTCAGCTCATGGCATATATTAGCATGACCTGTCTATTTGCTGTCTTTATTGACACGGCTTTATTATCGCAGGAAATGTTACACAGAACAAGAGATATAACAATAACTGCAAATTTAGCTACTCAAATAGCACAAATTATACAACTCAGAATTAACGGTAAAGCATTGGCTAATTTTCTCACATTCTGTAGGCCAGAATTCTTGGCCAGGCTGGCTTTACTAGATTTCTGGATTTGGGTGTCACAAGGTTGAAATAAAAATCTTTGGTTGAGGCTTTTCTCAGGAAACTTGGGGAAGAGTCTGATTCTAATTTCATTCATGTTGTTAACAGAATTTTGTTTCTTGAAATTATAGGGTTAAAGTCACCACTTCCCTTATGGCTGTCAGTTGGGTGTGGCTTTCAGCTTCTAAGCCTATGTGTTCCCTGTTCTGGGTTCCCCTCCATCTCAAGACAGCAGTAGTATTTTGAATTCTTTGAGCATTTCAAATCTCTCTTACCTTCATTTCTATCACAAATTTAAGAAACTCTTCTTCTACATGCATCATATGATTACATTTGGCTGACCTGGAGAATCTCTCCTTTGATTAACTCAAAATTAACTGATTAGTAAACTTAATTACATGTGCCAAATCCCAATGCCACTAATATAAGATAATCATGGGGGCCATATTTCATCACATTCATAGTTACAGGGATTCTTGTGGGAAACTTTAAGGAGGCATTTTTGAATTCTACTGCTCATAAGTAAAGCTGTAAATAATTTTAGTTTCTTTTAGAAACTTCAAGAAAACCTAACATCCAAAATGGCTCAGTAATGATAGCAAAGAAGCGGCACCTCAGGTATTTCCTGACAGCAACTTCGTGGAAACTACTTACTCCAATATGGTGGAGAGAAAAGTATAGAAAAGTATTTCCTGAGCCATATTTGCATCAGGAAAAGGAAAAGAGCATCCCTTCCAGGGCATATAGAATTATGCTGCTCCATAATTGGTATCAGCAATAGCCAGCATCACATCTGATAGAGAAGCAAGGTAGGCAGCACCAACAGCACCAAGAAAATAGAAATCTACCAGCCAGGTAGGTTAAAATGAATTAAACTAATCAAGTGATGACCCAATAATGGAGTCTTCTGAGGATGCTCTATTGTACCAAAGCTGAGTATACAATGCAAAGAAAGAGAAGAAAACAATAGAACAGGAAAGACAAGATATTGCCTCAAGAAAATTAGACATACCAAGGGAATATTTCATGCAAAGATGGGCTAAATAATGGCAGAACAGTATGTACTAACAGAAGCAGAAGACATTTAGAAGAGGCGTCAAGAATCCACAGAAGAATTAAGCACAATGGTGTCACCACTCACCTAGAGTCAGACATCCTAAAGTGTAAAGTCAAGTGGGACTTCAGCTGCATTACTATGAACAAAGCTAATGGAGGTAATGGAATTCCAACTGAGATATTTCAAATCATGAAAGATAATGCTGTTAAAGTACTGTGCTCAATATGCCAGAAAATTTGGGAACTCAAGAGTGGCCATGGGACAGGAAACGGTCAGTTTTCATTCCAATACCAAAGAAGGGCAATGCCAAAGAATGTTTATACTACCACATAGTTGCACTCATTTCAATGCTAGCAAGGTAATGTTCAAAATCCTGCAAGCTAGGCTTCAACAGCATGTGAACCAAGAACTTCCAGATGTACAAGCTAGCTGTAGAAAATACAGGGGAATCAAAGATCAAGTTGCCAACATGTGTTGGATCATAGAAAAAGAAAAGGAATTCCAGAAAAAAACCACTTTTGCTCCACTGACTACACTAAAACTGCTGACTATATGGATCACAACAAACTGTGGAAAATTATTAAAGAGATAGGAATACCAGACCACCTTACCTATATCCTGAGAAACCTGTACACAGGTCAAGAAGCAACAGTTAGAACTGGACATGGAAAAACGGACTCATTCAAAATTGGGAAAAGAGTGTGTCAAGCCTGTATACGGTCACCCTGATTATTTGACTTATATGTAGAGTATACCATGTGAAATGCTAGGCTGTATGAAGCTGGAATCAAGATTTCTAGGAGAAATATCAATAATCTCAGATATGCAGATTACACCACCCTAATGGAAGAAAGCAAAGAGAAACTAAAGTGTCTCTTGATGAAGGTGAAAGAGGAGAGTGAAAAAGCTGGCTTAAAACTCAACATTCAAAAAACCAAGGTCATGCATCAGGCTAACACTTCATGACAAATAGATGGGGGCAAAATGGAAACAGTGAGAGACTTCATTTTCTTGGGCTCCAAAATCACTTCAGATGGTGACTGCAGCCATGAAATTAAAAGACACTTGCTCCTTGGAAGTAAAGCTGTGACAAACATAGATAGCTTATTCAAAAACAGAGACATCACTTTGCCGACAAAGGTCTGTATAAAGTTATGATTTTTCCAGTAGTCATGTATGGATGTGAGACTGGACCATAAAGAAGGCTAAGAGAGAATTGATGCTTTTGAACTGTGGTGCTGGAGACAACTCTTGAGAGTCCCTTGGACTACAAAGAGATCAAACCAGTCAGTCCTAAAGGAAATCAACCCCGAATATTCACTGGACGGACTGATGCTGAAGGTGAATCTCCAATATTTTGGCCATCTAATTGGAAGACAATCTCATTGGAAAGAACCCTGATGCTGGGAAAGACTGAGGGCAGGAGGAGAAGGTGGCAACAGAGGATGAGACAGTTGAATGGCATCATCAATTCAATGGATGTGAGTTTTAGCAAATCTGGAGAGTTTGGCGTGCTACAGCCCATGGAGTCACAAGGAGTCAGACACAACTGAGTGACTGAACAACAACGAAAAATGACTAGAAAGGACAGACTAAGTGGTAAGAAATATGGCAGTCTGTTTACATCTTCCAAAGTGACCAGACTATGAAATGAATAATGACTAGGATATTAATCAAATCACTAGATTTAACTAAGTATACCAACCTGGAATACTTTTTCCTTTAGCCAGATTGAGGAATTAAAAGTGAATAAAAGTTTCCTTATAGAAATGCCTCCTCTTCCTCTGTTCTAACATATGAATTTTGGAGTATAAATTAGATTCCACTTTAGCTTCCAAAGATACGATAAACACATGAAAGGAAGAAAATATCTTTTAAACTGTAGGTTTAGTGAACACTAAATGCCCTTCTATCACCCTTGTTTATATCCTTTACAGAGCTGTGAGATGCACAACTTCTGTCCTCTGAAATTTAGAAAGTACAGGAAAATCCCATACAAGTGTTCCTTGATGGGCAAATACATAAATATATTATCCTTGATATCAGCCACTTCCTGTTTATGTGTGTGTGAGTGTATGTGTGTGTGTGTGAGAGAGAGAGAGACAGAGAGATGTTTATAATTTCTGAAGAACTGAGGGACAGAAGTTAAAATATCTCCTATTTAATTGTTCAGTTTAAAATGTCATGAAATTGTTATCCTTATCACCTATGAAGAATGAAAAGGGTGGTAGGTAGTGAGGTTACTGATTTACATTTAAAGAGAAGAAACATTCAGTGAGAAGATGCTCTTACAACCTTGGTCACTGCAGAAATGCAAGCAAATAGACATATTACAGTTAATTTATCTTCCTTCCACAGGATAGAGCAATCTGTAGGAAAAAATATACCTCAGTTATTTATCTCTTGCTGAGACATACCCCCAAAATCTCCTTCTAAGAGTTTGTATAAATGAATTCATATAGTGACAGTCTTTTCAAAAGTCCTGCATTACCTAAAGGCCAAAACAAGTGGGGAATTTATTTCAATGTATCACTATATACTATCTACCTATCTATAGATAGACAGATAGATAGATATATCACTTTATTTTTGAATCCTTTTTATTCTTCCCATTTCTTCTCTTTAAAAAGCAATACTTTACTTTTTTCTATTGGCTTTATTGTATTCTAACCAAAGCACCTTTAAGAATAGGTGAAGCTTTTGTAAAATTGATGACCTCACTATTATCTATAGCTATACCCCATTCTTCCTCTGACCTCACCAGAATACACAGCACTAAAAGTTCCACTAAGTTAAGTAAAGAAAGAAAAAAATTATAACAAACTAAGATATTTAATCATCATAATAGTTTACACTTAGGCAGTGTTTCATGTTTCTTACACTCCCATAATACTACCAGAATGATTTATAATTTATGTTTCTAAGGGCCTGGGGAACAAAGATGAAGTTAAAATCCCTCACTCAAAACAGCTCAAATCTTAATGTGTAAGAAGTAGGGAAGAGAGGAGGGAACTAAGATGGCGGAGGAATAGGATGGGGAGTCCACACTCTCCCCAACAAATACACCAAAAGAACATTTAAAAACCGAGCAAACTCCATAAAACAACATCTGAATGCTGGCAGAGGACATCAGGCATCTGGAAAGGCAGCCCATTGCCGATGAAAGAAGGTAGGACCAAAAAAAAAAAAAAAGTAAAAAGAGAGGCAAAGAGTTAGAGACTGAGATCCATCTTGGAAGGGGAGTCTCGAAAGAGAGAAAGGTTTCCGAACGCCAGGAAACATTATCCCTGGCGGATCTGAGGGATCTGAGGCGAATCTCAGAGAGCATAATAGCCGGGAGTAGAAGCCGATAAATAATTAAGCCCCCCAGAGTATGTCTCTAACTGCAACTCTCAGCGGAGTGGCGACCTGGGCGCCCCATCCCCCACGAGCCAGCTTGGACTGCTCAGGGAGGGGCTGGCCACACGCTTAGGGGGAGGACTGGGATTGAATGCCTGGGGCAGACTGAGGGTCCTAACCGAGGGTGCTAACCGGAAATAGACCGCTGGGTAGCCTTCCCGAGGAAGAACCCCCGGCCAGGCTCACGCACAGAACAAAGGGCAGCAGGACTCGGTCCACTGTGCGAGACAGCTGGGCGGAGTTGGGCGGCTGCGGGCTGCGGACCCGCCCAGCCCCCGCTGGAGAGCGCCCCAGCGAGGCTTCTGTTCCCAAACCGCAGGCAGAATTGGGCGCTAGCCAAAACCTCTGGGGATTCTGGACAGTCGCTGCCAGAATTCAGGGCTTCTCACACCTGAGAAGACGCGCCCAGCTGCACACCGAGAAAACCGAGCGGCTGGGCCAAGGGAGGGGAGAAGCCGCAGCCCCCAACCGCGCTGGGAGAAAGACCAAGAGCCTGAGCAGAGGGGGCAGGGAAAATGCACTCACCAGGAGCGGGGCAAACCCCAGAGCGCTGAATAGACACTGAAGAGACCAGCAAACAGAAAACGCTAAAAGAAGCAGAGGGAACCGCTTAAGACCCCAACCAGGAAACTTTGACAAAACACACATCCAACCCCTCCCATAGTGAGGAACCCCCACAATAAAGGGACAACACAGCAAGATAAACAAGATGAAAAGGCAGAGAAATACCCAGCAGGTAAAGGAAGAGGAGAAATGTCCTCCAGACCAAACAAAAGATGAAGAGATAGGATGTCTACCTGATAAAGAATTCTGAATAATGATAGTGAAAATGATCCAAAACCTGGAAAATAAGTTGGAGTTGCAGTTCAATAACCTGCAGGCAAGGATTGAGAAGATGCAGGTAAGCTTTAACAAGGACTTAGAAGAAACGAAAAAGAGTCAAAATACAATAAATAATGCAATAAATGAGATAAAAAACACCCTGGAGGGAACTAACAGTAGAATAACAGAGATAGAAAACAGGATAAGTGAGGTAGAAGACAGAATGGCAGAAATAAATGAAACAGAAAGGGAAAACGAAAAAAGAATGAAAAGAAATGAGGACAATCTTAGAGACCTCTGGGACAGTATTAAACGCACCAATATTCGAATCATAGGAGTCCCAGAAGAAGAAGACAAAAAGAAAGACCATCAGAAAATTCTTGAAGAGATAACTGTTGAAAATTTCCCTAAATTGGGAAAGCAAATAACCACTTAGGTCCAAGAAACACAGAGGGTCCCAAATAGAATGAACCCCAAGCAGAACACTCCAAGACACATATTAATCAAATTAACAAATATCAAATACAAAGAGAAAATATTAAAAGCAGCAAGGGAGAAGCAAAAAATAACGCACAAGGGGAATCCCATAAGGATAACAGCTGATCTCTCAACAGAAATGCTTCAGGCCAGAAGGGAATGGCAGAACATACTTAAAGTCATGGAAGAAAACAATCTACAACCCCGACTACTCTACCCAGCAAGGATCTCATTCAAATTTGAAGGAGAATTCAAAAGCTTTTCAGACAAGCAGAAACTGAGAGAATTCAGCAACACCAAACCAGCCCTCCAACGAATGCTAAAGGATCTTGCCTAGATAGGAAACACGGATGGGGTACATAATCTCAAACCCAAAACAATAAAATAAATGGCAACAGGATCATACTGATCAACAATTACCTTAAATGTAAACGGGCTGAATGCCCCAACCAAAAGACAAAGATTGGCCAATTGGATACAGAAAAAAGACCCCTATATATGTTGTCTACAAGAGACCCACTTCAAACCTAGGGACACATATAGACTGAAAGTTAAAGGCTGGAAAAAAATATTCCATGTGAATAAAGACCAAAAGAAAGCAGGAGTGGCAATACTCATATCAGATAAAGTAGACTTTAAGATAAAGGCAGTGAAAAGAGATAAAGATGGACATTACATAATGATCAAAGGATCAATCCAAGAAGAAGAAATAACAATTATAAATATTTATGCACCCAACATAGGAGCTCCACAGTATGTAAGGCAAATGCTAACAAGTATGAAAGGGGAAATTAACAACAACACAATAATAGTGGGAGACTTTAATGCACCACTCACACCAATGGATAGATCAACTAGACATAAAAGTAACAAGGAAATTCAAACTTTAAATGATACAATAGACCAACTAGACCTAATTGATATCTATAGGTCATTCAACCCCAAAACAAGGAATTTCACCTTTTTCTCAAGCGCACACGGGACCTTCTCCAGGATAGATCACATCCTGGGACATAAATCTAGCCTTGGTAAATTCAAAAATATTGAAATCACCCCAAGCATCTTTTCTGACCACAATGCAGTGAGATTAGATATCAACTTCAGGAGAAAACCTTTCTAAACTTCCAACATATGGAGGCTCAACAACACACTGCTGAATAACCAACAAATCACAGAAGAAATCAAAAATGAAATTCAGTTATGCATGGAAATGAATGAAAATGAAAACACAACAGCCCAAAACCTATGGGGCACTGTGAAAGCAGTGCTAAGGGGAAAGTTCATAGCAATACAAGCTCACCTCAGGAAACAAGAAAAAAATTAAATAAATAACCTTACTTTACACCTAAAGCAACTAGAAAGGGAAGAGATGCAGAAGCCCAGGTCTAGTAGAAGGAAAGAAATCTTAAAGATCTGGGCAGAAATAAATGCAAAGGAAACAAAAGAGACCATAGCAAAAATCAACCAAGCCAAAAGCTGGTTCTTTGAGAAGATAAATAAAATTGACAAACCAGTAGCCAGACTCATCAAGAAACAAAGGGAGAAGAACCAAATCAACAGAAATAGAAATGAAAACGGAGAGATCACAACAGAAAACACAGAAATACAAAGGATCATAAGAGACTATTATCAGCAACTATATGCAAATAAACTGGACAACCTGGATGAAATGGACAAATTCCTAGAAAAGTACAACTTTCCAAGACTAAACCAGGAAGAGATAGATAATATTAATAGACCCATCACAAGCATGGAAATTGAAACCGTAATCAGAAATCTTGCAAAAAAACAAAAGCCCAGGACCAGATGGCTTCACAGCTGAATTCTACCAAAAATTTAGAGGAGAGCTAACACCTATTCTACTCAAACTCTTCCAGAAAATTGCAGAGGAAGGTAAACTTCCAAACTCATTCTATGAGGCCACCATCACCCTAATTCAAAAACCTGACAAAGATGCCACAAAAAAAGAAAACTACAGGCCAATATCACTGATGAACTTAGATGCAAAAATCCTTATCAAAATTCTAGCAAATAGAATCCAACAACACATTAAAAAAATCATACATCATGATCAAGTAGGCTTTATCCCAGGGATGCAAGGATTCTTAAATATTCACAAATCAATCAATGTAATACACCACATTAACAAATTGAAAAATAAAAATCACATGATTATCTCAATAGATGCAGAGAAAGCCTTTGACAAAATTCAGCATCCATTAATGATAAAAAAAAAAAAACCTCCAAAAAGCAGGAATAGAAGGAACATACCTCAACATAGTAAAAGTTATATATGACAAACCCACAACAAACATTATCCTCAATCGTGAAAAACTGAAAGCATTCCCCCTGAAGTCAGGAACAAGACAAGGGTGCCCACTCTCACCACTACTATTCAACATAGTTTTGGAAGTCTTGGCCACAGCAATCAGAGCAGATAAAGAAATCAAAGGAATACAGATTGGAAAAGAAGAAGTAAAACTCCCTCTGTTTGCAGATGACATGATCCTCTATATTGAAAACCCTAAAGACTCTACTAGAAAATTACTAGAGCTAATCAGTGAATATAGCAAAGTGTCAGGATACAAAATCAACACACAGAAATCCCTGGCATTCCTATACACTAACAATGAGAAACCAGAAAGAGAAATTAAGGAAACAATTCCATTCACCATCGAAACAAAAAAATAAAATAAAATACTTAGGAGTATTTCTACCTAAAGAAACAAAAGACTTGTATATAGAAAACTATAAAACACTGATGAAAGAAATCAAAGAGGACACAAACAGATGGAGTAATGTGCCGTGTTTGTGGACTAGAAGAATCAGTATAGGGAAAATGAGTATACTACCCAAAGCAATCTATAGATTCAATGCAATTCCTATCAAGCTACCAGAGGTCTTTTTCAGAGAATTAGAACAAATAATTTCACAATTTGTATGGAAATACAAAAAACCTCGTATAGCCAAAGAAATCTAGAGAAAGAAGAATGGAACTGGAGGAATTAACCTACCTGACTTTAGGCTATACTATAAATCCACAGTCATTAAGACAGTATGGTACTGGCACAAAGACAGAAATATAGATCAATGGAACAAAATAGAAAGCCCAGAGATAAATCCACGTATCTATGGACACCTTATCTTTGACAAAGGAGGCAAGAATATACAATGGTGATAAGACAAACTCTTTAACAATTGGTGCTGGGAGAACTGGACAGCCACTTGTAAAAGAATGAAACTAGAACACTTTCTAACACCATACACAAAGATAAACTCAAAATGGATCAAAGATCTAAGCATAAGACCAGAAACTATAAAACTCCTAGAGGATAACATAGGCAAAACACTCTCCGACATAAACCAAAGCGGGATCCTCTATGACCCACCTCCCAGAATATTGGAAATGAAAACACGAATAAACAAATGGGACCTAATTAAAATTAAAAGCTTCTGCACAACAAAGGAAACTATAAGAAAGGTGAAAAGACAGCCTTCAGAATGGGAGAAAATAACAGCCAATGAAGCAACGGAGAAACAATTAATCTCAAAAATATACAAGCAACTCCTGCAGCTCCATTCTAGAAAAATAAACAACCCAATCAAAAAGTGGGCCAAAGAACTTAACAGACATTTCTCCAAAGAAGACATAAAAATGGCTAACAAACACATGAAAAGATGCTCAACATCACTCATTATCAGAGAAATGCAAATCAAAACCACAATGAGGTATCACTTTACACCAGTCAGAATGGCTGCAATCCAAAAATCTACAAGCAATAAATGCTGGAGAGGATGTGGAGAAAAGGGAACTCTCTTACACTGTTGGTGGGAATGCAAGCTAGTACAGCCACTATGGAAAACAGTGTAGAGGTTCCTTAAAAAACTGCAAATAGACCTGCCATATGACCCAGCAATCCCACTGCTGGGCATATACACCGAGGAAACCAGAATTGAAAGAGCCACATGTACCCCAATGTTCATCGCCGCATTGTTTACAATAGCCAGGACATGGAAGCAACCTAGATGCCCATCAACTGACGAATGGATAAGAAAGCTGTGGTACATATACACAATGGAATATTACTCAGCATTAAAAAAAATTCATTTGAATCAGTTCTACTCAGATGGACGGAACTGGAGCCCATTATCCAGAGTGAAGTAAGCCAGAAGGAAAAACAACAGTACAGTATACTAACGCATATATATGGAACTTAGAAAGATGGTAACGAGAACCCAGCATGCGAGAAAGCAAAAGGAACGCAGATGTATAGAACAGACTCGTGGACTCTGTGGATGAGGGCAAGGGTGGGATGATATGGGAGAATGGCACTGAAACATGTTAATTATCATATGTGTAATCAATCACCAGCCCAGGATTGATGCTCGGGGCTGGTTCATTGAGATTTCCTGGGGGAAGGGAGGAGGGCGGGAGGAGGGAGGGGGGTTCTGGAGGGGGAGCATATGTAAACCCATGGCAATATCATGTCATTGTATTGCAAAACTAATAAAAAAAAAAGAAGTAGGGAAGAGCAAGTATCCACAGGACATCTGTATATCACAAAGACTCATGGGAGTCTGGAAGAGGGTTTACTATCTCAGTTTGGCTCCCTGATTCAGAACATCTCAAAACTTCATTGTAACAGCTTAAAACTAAATTCTAAAGAAAGACCAGGGGCTTTAAAAGTAGAAAGACAGAAAATTCTCAAAAAGGAGTGTAGAAAGCAAGAAATAGCATGTTTTAAAAAGTTTGTTCCTGTTGAAGGATAAAAGTAATGCTAGGAAGGATGTGAAATGAAGCTGAAGATCGAGGAGTAGAATAAATCAAAGATTACCTTTTATGTCACAATATAAAGATTAACACAATATTATTTCAAAAGTGACAAAGAGCTTCACAGAAGAGTTTCAAGTAGAGAAGCTATATAATTGTATTTGTGTGTGTGCTCTCAGGCATGTTGTACTCTTTGTGACCCCACAGACTGCAGCCTGACAGTCTTCTCTGTTCATGGAATTTTCCAGACAAGAATAGTGGACTGCTTTGCCATTTTCTACATCAGGGGACAGGTTTGGAAAAGGTCAGCTGTCATTCAAGTTCCAAAGAAGGACAATGGCAAAGAATTTTCACACTACCACACAGTTGCACTCATTTCACATGCTAGGAAGGAAATGCTCAAAATCCTTCAAGCTAGGCTTCAATAGTAGATGAACTGAGAACTTCCAGATGTGCAAGTTAGATTTAGAAAAGGCATAGAGGCCAGAGATCAAATTGCCAGCATCCACTGGATCATAGAAAAAGCAAGAAAATTCCAGAAAAAAAATATACTTCTGCTTCATTGACTACACAAAAGCCTTTGACTGTGTGGATCACAATCAACTGTGAAAAATTCTTAAAGAGATATGAATACCCGTCCACATTACCTGCCTCCTGAGAAATCTCTATGAGCTCAAGAAGCAACAGTTAGAATCAAACATGGAAGTAAAGACTGGTTCAAAATTGGGAAAGGAGTTTGTGAAGGCTGTACATTGTCACCCTGTTTATTTAACTTCTATGCAAAGCACAACACGATAAATGCTATGTTGGGTGAATCACAAGCTGGAATCAAGATTTCCAGAAATAATATCAATAAGCTCATATGTGTACATGGCACCACCTTTATGGCAGAAAGCAAAGATGAACTAAAGAGCCTCTTGAGGAAGGTGAAAGAGGAGAGTGAAAAAGCTGACTTAAAACTCAGCATTCAAAACATGAAGATAATGGCATCCTTCCCATCTCTTCATGGCATACATATGTGGAAACAATGTAAACAGTAAAAGATTTTATTTTCTTGGGCTCCAAAATCACTGCAGATGATGACTGCAACCATGAAGTTAAATCTCTTGCTTCTTTTGGGAAAAGCTATGACAAACCTGGACAGCATTATTAAGAAGAGACATCACTTTGCCAACAAAGGTCCATATAGACAAAGCTATAGTTTTTCCAGTAATCATGTATAGATGTGAGAGCTGCACTATACAGAAGGCTGAGCACCAAAGAATTAATGCTTTTGAACTGTGATGTTGGAGAAGAGTCTTGAGAGTTCCTTGGACTGCAAGGAGATCAAACCAGTCAGTCCTAGAAATCTACCCTGAATATTCACTGGAAGGACTGATGCTGAAGCTGAAGCTCCATAACCTGGGCTACCTGATGTGAAGAACTGACACAATGGAAAATTTCTGATACTGGGGAGGATAGACGACAGGAGCAGAAGGGGCAACAGAGGATGAGACGGTTGGATGGCATCACTGATTCAATGGACATGAGTCTGAACAAGCTCCAGGAGATGGTGAAGGACAGGGAAGCCTGGCATATTTCACTCTACGGTATCACAAAAAGACGAGCGACTGAACAACAAACTTGTTTATTTTAAACGAAGTCTGAAAAACTCAAGTGAGTAGGTTCCAATTATTAAAGCTAGCTTATAAGACAAATGATACCAGATATAAAATAAAGCAAGAGAAACTGATGATTCTTCTTGAAAGGGTGTGTGTAGTAAAAGAGCCAGTTCAGAAACTCCAACATTTAAGGAGTGTATGGGATAAGAACAAATCTTAAAGGATACTGAAAAAGGCCAGGAACCCAGGGAGAGTCAGAATAGTTGGAAGAGAAGAGAGAGCTCAGAAAAAGAGGAGGGAAGTGGTGATTAAAGATGAGAGTAAGAGTAATTTGAAGACAGACAGCTATTTACTAGATATGACAATTAGGATTTCTTTAATGACCTAGGCAATGAAATTAATAAGAATAACTTATTGCTTTACAATTTCTGATTTTAAATAAATAATAAAAGAAAGTTTTACAAGACAGAGATAATTAAACATTGATTAGAAAAATTAATTTTCTTGACAGCCTAAGATGACTGGAGTGCATTTGAAAACATAATCAACTCCTTAATTTATGATGATAGGTGGGAAAAACAATATTTTTTATTTTTTGATTAAAGATTAAATCAGAGATCAGTAGTTTCTGTAAAATGCTTAGTGGTTTCAAATTTCCAAAGAAATGCTGTAGTGCTTATTATTACCATTACACTTATACTTCTGCAAACAAAAATAAAACTAAGCAACACATTTCTAATATAAAACTTTGTATACTTCACTCCAAATATAATTGCTTTGCAGACAGTACTGTCACTTTCTATAACTTTAGAAATATCTAACATATTTGAAAACATATGATACGTAAGTACAAACTATAAACAACATGTTATTGTTTTCTTCCTTGCTTAGGCTTATTTATAATAATAATTACTTTTATATAAAGCTGATAACATTTACTCAAAGTTGCTTTTCTTTTTTTTAAATTAATCAATTTATTTTTTCCTTTACATTATTGTGTTGCTTTTGCCATACATTGACATGAAGCCGCCATGGGTATACATGTGTTCCCCTTCCAGAACCCCCCCTCCCACCTCCCTCCCAATTCCATCCCTCTGGGTCATCCCCGTGCACCAGCCCTGAGCACCCTGTATCATGCATCAAACCTGGGCTGGTGATTCATTTCACATATGATAATTTACATGTTTCAGTGCCATTCTCCCATATCATCCCACCCTTGCCCTAGTTGCTTTTCTAATTTATTTCTTTTCATGTGTTTTGCTTCCAAGGTTACATTTTAAGAATATAATTTCATTACTAAATATTTGCAAACATTGATTTATAACTGATTTTTATTTAATATTTCTGAACTATATGTATACATATCATAATGTCCAGAAAAATATATAAGTATAAAGTCAAATATATGTTTAAAATTACATCACAACAAATTGTTTAAAATTACATCACAATTAGTTAAAATAAGAAAGATGATTTTTCCATTAGTACTTTTGAAACAAAAATACACATCTTGATAGAGAAAACAATCTTTTAAATTTTTGATGTGCATAACATAACTGAAACAAAGTACATCTATTTCTGAGAAATAAATATGTCTATTTTAGAATCCCTGAATGTTGAGGTACATACTTAACTTAGACATCCAAAGAAGATCCCCAAAGTATCACTGCACATATTTTCTTCTTAATCTATAGTGAAGTATAATGCATACCAATAAAAGCTTTAAAAACTCTGATGTAATGTATGTTTAGGTTTCCCTGGCAGCTTCATAGGAAATAATCCACATGCCATTGCAGGCGAGGTGGCTTCATTCCCTGGGTAGGGAAGATCTCCTGGAGAATGAAATGCCAACCCACTCCAGTATTTCTGCCTGGGAAATTCTATGGACAGAGGTGCCTGGTGGGCTTAGTCCATGAATGATTTAGCAATTAAAACAACAAGAATTGTTGTTTTTGCTTCTGGCTTACTTCACTCTGGATAATGGACTCCAGTTTCGTCCATCTGAGTAGAATTGCTTCAAATGAATTTTTTTTTAATGCTGAGTAATATTCCATTGTGTATATGTACAGTATATTAACGCATATATATGGAATTTAGAAAGACGGTAACGAGAACCCAACATGCGAGACAGCAAAAGGAACGCAGATGTATAGAATAGACTCGTGGACTTTGTGGATGAGGGTAAGGGTGGGATGATATAGGAGAAGGGCATTGAAGCATGTTAATTGTCATGTGTCTAATCAATCGCCAGCCCAGGATTGATGCTCGGGGCTGGTACAGCGAGATTTCCTGGGGGGGAGGGAGGAGGGAGGGGGGTTCCGGAGGGGAAGCATATGTAAACCCATGGTGATATCATGACAATGTATGGCAAAAACAATAAAAAAAAAATTAAAAAAAAAACAAAAATGACAATGTATGTTTACATTCATTTCTCACTACAAACACATTAATATATATAGTATATGTACTTCTATTAGAGGTATGAAGGTAAACATTTTCTCAACAAAATTTTAAAGATTCTTACTGAGCCTATGATATATATATATATATACATCAGCTGATTAACATATCAGCCGACTGCTATTATCATCAAAGGGTTTAATTCACGTGCTGTCCTCTGTGTGTTTTGTTCTTTAAGACTGAATATGAGACAGTCTATGTCATGATACTCACTGAAAGGAATAAAGGAATTGGTTGCATAACTAATCACTCAAAAACTTGGTGTATAAAATCACCACTTGTAATCCTTATGGATTTTATGGGCCAGGAACTTAAATAGGGCACAGTAGGGTGGTTTGTTTTAGTTCCCTAAGGGCTAGGGCCTCACCTAAAAATCTTGAAGGCTAGAATCATTTGAAGGCTCAATAACTCACCTGCCTGTTGGCTGAGACCTCAGTTATGACTACCAACTGAAACACATGCATGTGGTCTCTTCATGTATTAATAACTGTAACTACTAGAAAGGTTAGGTTCCATGGTAGATCATCCTAAGAGACAGAGAGACAGAAAGAGAGAAGGGGACTGGCTATATTCTACCAACTGTCAAATAGTATCATTTCTGTCAGACATATTGTACAAAGTCACAAGACCTCTTCCTGAGATTCAAGGGGCAGGAAAATAGATTCTAATACTTGATAGTGTAGAGACTGGGAAACATTTGGAAAGACATGAGAATGGAAATATTACTAGGGTAATTTTTGCAAAATGCAATCTACCTCAATACTGAAATATCAAATATGTCAATCTTCAGGGATATTTACACTTTTAAATAATTTTAATACTTATGTTTACTATTTTAAGTAATAATCATATATTTCCTGTATTTAAACAATGAAGAAGGCAATATGGGTATAAATAGCATGAAAATTGTCAGTATTATACATCTCTTATCCAGGAATTTCTGAATAACAGGATTTCTTAATCTAAAAAATTAGAAAATATAGTAGTATTTATAGTATACTAATACTATTAAATATGTCATTGTTCAGTTGTTCAGTCATGTCCGACTCTTTGTGATCCCATGGACTGCAGCATGCCAGGCTTCCCTGCCCTTCACTATCTCCCAGATTATATTATTATAATCCCTGTAGCTGTCTGTATAGTTTATATAGGTAACAGGGCATGATGGCTAAACATTTTATCCTTGAATATCTTTTCAAACAAGAAAAAAGTTTACTTTAGAATAAACATATCAATTGAATAAAGGTCAGGTAGGTAGATATGAGACTGCTACACTGTAGGATACAATGGTGATCAATGCTGTTTAATAACAATAGATTTATAAAACATTAAGGCTGTCTCTCAAAATACTTTTGCTGGTAAAATATCTGTGTTAATTTCCTTGAGACTTCATAGCAAATTAGTAGAAAATGGTTGTTTAAACAGCATAAGTTTATTCTCCCAATTTTAAAGGTAAGAGGTCCAAAAATAAGCCATCAGCAGGAGGGAAATTTGTTCCATGCCACTCTCTCCGAGCTTTTGCTGGATAACAGCAATCCTTGATGATTCTGTTTATCAGCACATCACTCCAATCTATGGCTTCCTTTCACATGACCTTGTATTCTATGTCTCTTATCTTCTAAGGACATTTTTCATTGAATTTAAAGTCTACCTGGATAATTCCAGGATTATTTTATTTCATCTTGAGATGTGTAACTCAAGTACATCTGCATGACCCTTTTTCATAATCAGTTTATATCCACAGGTTCTGAATGGGCATATCTTTTGGGATAATGCCATTTAGTTTATTACAGTATCAATGGTAATACTGACTCAAAAAATAGACAATTAACTAGGATACACATTAATAAATTATTCTAAAGGGAAAGTTACTTTAATTTTGTTTTCCTTTTCAATGTTATCAGCATGAGCTGCTTTGACGTTGTTCAGTCGCTGACTCATGTCCAACTCTTAGCAACCCCATGGGCTGTACAAAGCAAGCCAGGCTCCTTTGTCCCGCACTGTCTCCTGGAGTTTACTCAAATTCATGCCAACTGACAGTGATGCTATATAACCATCTCATCCTCTGCCACCCCCTTCTCTGGTTGCCTTCAATCTTTCCCAGAAACAGTGTTTTCCAATGAGTTGGCTCTTTCCATCAGGTGGCGAAAATACTGGAGCTTCAACTTCAGCATCAGACCTTCCAATGAACATTCAGAGTTGATTTCCTTTAGGAATGACTGGTTTGATCTCCTTATAGTCCAAGGGACTCTCAAGAATCTTCTGCAGTGGTGGTTTAGTTACTAAGTCTTGTCTGAATCCTTGAGAACCCATTGGCCAGCAAAATGCTTTACCACTGAGGCATCAAGGGTCTTGAGCCCTATCAAGATGTCTCCTCAAGTACCACAGTTTAAAAGCATCAATTCTTAGGTGTTCAGCTTTCTTGATGGTCCAACTCTCATATCTGTACATGACGCCTGGAAAAACTACAGCTTTGACTATTAGGATTTTTGGTGGCAAAACAAAATCTTGCTTTTTAATATGCTGTCTAGGTATGTCATATTTTCCCTTCCAAGGAACAAGCATCTTTTAATTTTACAGCTGCAGTCACTGTCCACAGTGATTTTGGAGCTCCACAAAATAAAATCTGTCACTGTTTCCACTTTGTGCTCTTCTATTTGTTATGAAGTTATGGGAACAGATGCCATGATCTTTATTTTTTGACTGTTCAGTTTTAAGCCAGCTTTTTTCACTTCCCTCTTTCACCTTTGATTCCTAATTTGGGAAGATACCCTGGAGAAGGAAATGGAAACCCATGACAGTATTCTTTCCTGGAGAATCCCATGCACAGAGGAGCCTGGCAGGCTAACATCCATGAGGTCGCAAAGAGTTGGACATGACTTAGCAACTAAACCACCACCACCATTTTCACCTTCATCTTTAGTTCCTCTTCTCCTTCTGCCATTAGAGTGGTATCATCTACATATCTCAGGTTGTTGACATTTCTCCTGGAAATCTTGATTTCAGCTTGTGATTCACTAAGCCCAGCATTCCACATGATGTACTTTGCATAGAAGTTAAATGAGCAGGTTGACAATAGATAGCCTTGTTGTACTTCTTTCCCATTATGGAACCAGTCAGCTATTTCATGTCTGCTTCTATCCATTGCTTCTTGATCCACATACAGGTTTCTTAGGAGACCAGTAAGGTGGTCTGGCAATCCCATGCCTTTAAGAATTTTCCACAGTTTGTTGTGATCCACACAGTCCAAGGCTTTAGTATAGTCAATGAAGCAGAAGTAGATATTTTTATGGAACTCCCTTGCTTTCTCCAAGATCCAACAAATGCTGGCAATTTGATCTCTGGTTCCTCTGCCTTTTTGAAATGCAATCTGTACATCTAGAAGATCTCAGTCCACATATTGCTGAAGCCTAGCTTGAAGGATTTTGAGCATATGCTTGCTAGCATGTGAAATGAGCACAGTTCTATGGTAGTATGAACATTCTTTGGTATTGTCCTTCTTTGGGATTGTAATGAAAACTAATCTTCCCAGTCCTGTGGCCACTGCTGAGTTTTCCAAATTTGCTGACATATTGAGTACAGCACTTTAGCAGCAACATCTTGTAGGATTTTAAATATTTCAGCAGGAATTCCATCACCTCTATTAACTTTGTTCATAATAAAGTTTCCTAAGGCCTACTTAACTTCACACTCCAGAATGTCTGGCTCTAAGTGAATGACCTCACCATCATGGTTATCTTGGTCATTAAGATCTTTTTTTGTATAGTTCTTCTATGTATTCTTATCACCTCTTCTTATCCCTCTGCTTCTGCTACTTTCTTACCATTTCTGTCCTTTATCATACTAGTCATCACTAATTACTTTGTAAAATGATACAATTGGTTTCCTTTTTTGGTCTTGAACTACTATTAAATGAAGGTACTTTTTATAAATGTTTATGATATAAGCATCCATTAAAATTATAAATAAGACAACAAAGCTGGGTTTATTTGTGGAAATTTTTGTTTGATAGTGCACCACTTCAAATATTTTTATATATATTTATACTGGCCACAGTGGTGACTCTTGGTTAATAAATACAAAATTCAGTATTGGTACAGAAAAATAATTTAGCTCTCACATATTCTGTAAACTATTTGTGTGCAGAGAAACAATGCTCATGATATGAAATAGACGGGTGCAGTTAAGAATAATTCTATAGCAATGAGAATATATAGCTGGAAGAGAATTTTGTAAATCATGACACTGAGACAAATAGATATTAAACAACTTGTTCAAATCTGTGTTAAGGCAAAAAAGTATATATTTTTTTCTCCCTTTTATTGTTTTTGCCATACAATGCCAAAAATCACCATGGGTTTACATATGCTCCCCCTCCAGAAACCCCTCCCTCCCCCTCCCTCCTCCCTTCCCCCAGGGAAATCTCGATGCACCAACCCCGAGAATCAAACCTGGGCTGGTGATTGATTTCACATATGATAATTAACATGTTTCAATGCCATTCTCCCATATCATCCCACCCTTGCCCTCATCCACAGAGTCCACGAGTCTGTTCTATACATCTGCGTTCCTTTTGTTGTCTCGCATGTTGGGTTCTCGTTACTGTCTTTCTAAATTCCATATATATGTGTTAATATACTGTATTGTTGTTTTTGTTTCTGGCTTACTTCACTCTGGATAATGGGCTCCAGTTTCGTCCATCTGAGTAGAATTGCTTCAAATGAATTTTTTTTAATGCTGAGTAATATTCCATTGTGTATATGTACCACAGCTTTCTTATCCATTCGTCAGTTGATGGGCTTCTAGGTTGCTTCCATGTCTTGGCTATTGTAAACAATGCAGCGATGAACATTGGGGTACACGTGGCTCTTTCAATTCTGGTTTCCTCAGTGTATATGCCCAGCAGTGGGATTGCTGGGTCATATGGCAGGACTATTTGCAGCTTTTTAAGGAACCTCCACACTGTTTTCCATAGTGGCTGTACTAGTTTGCATTCCCACCAACAGTGTAAGAGAGTTCCCTTTTCTCCACATCCTCTCCAGCATTAATTGCTTGTAGATTTTTGGATTACAGCCATTCTGATTGGTGTAAAGTGATACCTCATTGTGGTTTTGATTTGCATTTCTCTGATAATGAGTGATGTTGAACATCTTTTCATGTGTTTGTTAGCCATTTTTATGTCTTCTTTGGAGAAATGTCTCTTAAGTTCTTTGGCCCACTTTTTGATTGCAAGGTATGTCTCTGGCTACAAGGCACAGCGGAGCGGCGGCACGGGCGCCCCACCCCCCACTAGCCGAAGCGGACTGCTCCTGCTCGGGAAGGGGCGGGCCGCGGGCGCGCTCAGGAAACGGAGCAACCCGAGGGAGCTAACCCCCCAGGAAGAGCCCCCCCCCCAGGCCCGCGCAAAAAAGTATATTTTGATCTCCAGTTGTATTGTCTATATATTAGATCATTGCAGCAAAGGAAATGACCTTCAGTTTAAATAGGCTTTTACACTGTGGTTACAGATAAATTATCAAATGAAAAATAATTTTAATTTAGGCCCTATTTAGAAATGCAGTATTTGGATGCAATCTCAAAAATGACACAATGATCTCTGTTCGTTTCCAAGGTAAACTATTCAATATCACGGCAATTCAATTTTATGCCCAGATAAGTTACACCAAAAAAGCTTAAGAGTTCTATGAAGACATACAAGACCTGCTAGAACTAACACCCAAAAGAGATGTCCTTTTCATTATAGGGGACTGGAATGCAAAAGTAGGAAGTCAAGAAACATCTGGAGTAACAGGGAAATTTGGCCTTGGAGTACAAAATGACGCACAGCAAAGGCTAATAGAGTTCTGCCAAGAAAATGCACTGATCATAGCAAACACCCTCTTTCAACAACACAAGAGAAGACTCTACACATGGACATCACTAGATGGTCAACACCGAAGTCAGACTGATTATATTCTTTGCAACCAAAGATGGAAAAGCTCTATACAGTCAGCAAATCAAGACCAGGAGCTGACTGTGGCTGAGATAATGAACTCCATATTGCCAAATTCCAACTGAAACTGAAGAAAGTAGGGAAAACCACTAGACCATTCAGGTATCACTTAAATCAAATCCCTTATGACTATATAGTAAAAGTGAAAAATAGATTTAAAGGACTAGATCTGATGGACAGAATGCCTGATGAACTATGGATGGAGGTTCATGACATTGTACAGGAGACAGGAATCAAGATCATCCCCCCAAAAAAAGAAATGCAAAAAAGCAAAATGGCTGTCTATGGAGGCCTTACAAATAGCTATGAAAGACAGGAAGTAAGAAGCAAAGGAGAAAAGGAAAGATACACCCATTTGAATGCAGAGTTCCAAAGAATAGCAAAGAGAGATAAGAAAGCCTTCCTTAGCGATCAATGCAAAGGAATAGAGGAAAACAACAGAATAGGAAAGACTAGAGATCTCTTCAAGAAAATTAGAGATACCAAGGGAACATTTCATGCAAAGATGGGCTCAATAAAGGAAAGAAAGGGTAGGAACCTAAAAGAAGTAGAAGATATTAAGAAGAGGTGGCAAGAATACACAGAAGAATTGTACAAAAAAGATCTTGAAGACCCAGATAATCATGATGGTGTGATCACTCACCTAGAGCCAGATATCTTGGAATGTGAAGTCAAGTGGGCCTTAGGAAGCATCACTATGAACAAAGCTAGTGGAGGTGATGGAATTCCAGTTGAACTATTTCAAGTTCTGAAAGATGATGCTGAGAAAGTGCTGCACTCAATATGCCAGCAAATATGGAAAACTCAGCAGTGGCCACAGGACTGGAAAAGGTCAGTTTTCATTCCAATCCCAAAGAAGGCAATGCCAAAGAATGCTCAAACTACTGCACAACTGCACTCATCTCACACGCTAGTAAAGTAATGCTTAAAATTCTCCATGCCAGGCTTGAGCAATACGTGAACCGTGAACTTCCAGATGTTCAGGCTGGTTTTAGAAAAGGCAGAGGAGCCAGAGATCAAACTGCCAACATCTGATGGACCATCAAAAAAGCAAGAGAGTTCCAGAAAAACATCTATTTCTGCTTTACTGACTATGCCAAAGCCTTTGATAGTGTGTATCACAATAAACTGTGAAAAATTCTGAAGGAGATGAGAATATCAGACCATCTGACCTGCCTCTTGAGAAACCTGTATGCAGATCAGGAAGCAACAGTTAGAAATGGACATGGAACAACTTACTGGTTTCAAATAGGAAAAGGAGTGCATCAAGGCTGTATATTGTCACCCTGCTTATTTAACTTATATGAAGAGAACATCATGAGAAATGTTGGGCTGGAGGAAGCACAAGCTGGAATCAAGGTTGCCAGGAGAAATATCAATAACTTCAGATATGCAGATGACACCACCCTCATGGCAGAAAGTGAAGAAGAACTAAAGAGCCTCTTGATGAAAGTGAAAGAGGAGAGTGAAAAGTTGGCTTAAAGCTCAACATTTAGAAAACTAAGATCATGGGATCTGGTCACATCACTTCGTGGCAGATAGATGGGGAAACAGTGGATACAGTGGCTAACTTTATCTTTCTGGGCTCCAAAACCACTGTAGATGGTGGTTGCAGCCATGAAATTAAAAGACACTTACTCCTTGGAAGGAAAGTTATGACATAGATAGCATATTAAAAAGCAGAGACATTACTTTGCCAACAAAGGTCCGTCTAGTCAAAGCTATGGTTTTTCCAGTGGTCATGTATGAATGTGAGAGTTTGACTCTAAAGAAAGCTGAGTGCCCAAGAATTGATGCTTTTGAACTGTGGTGTTGGAGAAGACTCTTGAGAGTCCCTTGGACTGCAAGGGGATCCAACCAGTCCATCCTAAAGGAGATAAGACCTGGGTGTTCATTGGAAGGACTAATGTTGAAGCTGAAACTCCAATACTTTGGCCACCTAATGCGAAGAGCTGACTCATTGGAAAAGACCCTGATGCTGGGAAGGATTGAGGGCAGGAGAAGGGGACAACAGAAGATGAGATTGCTGGATGGCATCACCGACTCGATGGACACAGCTTTGTGTGCGCTCCGGGAGTTGGTGATGGACAGGGAGGCATGCAATGGGATGGCATGCAATGGGGTTGCAAGGAGTCGGACATGACTGAATGACTGAACTGAACTGAACTGAACTAGCTTTTACTGTCGAAACAAATTTTCAAGAGATGTTTTTCTCAGCATGAGTCATTTCAAAACTTGATAATTACTTAGCTAAGTTTTCAATGGAGGGAGAGGTATGATCAAATCAAATATATTAGTTAGAGTTTCATAATTAATACTACCAAAACTTGCTTCTGAATAATCATTGATTTGCAATGTGCATTTGGTAAGATATTTAAATGTCTTAATTTCTCTTTAAATTATGTTTTAAAATATTACATATAGTAGACTAATATTCCAACTAATATTAGTGTTAATATTATTACTGTTTTTTACTTGAATTTCAAAGTTCTGTTCTTAATTCTAATTCCCTGTTATTTATAATTGCCTGAAACGATCAGTTAAACTAAAAATAGACCTGGTTTTCTAAATTATCATAGTGACACATTTTTCCTTGTTTATTTTATGGGAATACAGAAAAATGATGAAGTAAGTTATTTTCTTAAATTTGATTGTTTTCAGAAATTCTTTTTCAGTGTCATAGTATCTTGGGAATTGCTTTACATTTTTCAACAAAGAAAACATCTCTTATTAGTCAAAATTTAAATGATTACTGATTAATTATATTAAGAAATGCATTGTTGGAAATTAAGAAGAATATTTAAATTGGATATTTGTAAAGTTGAAGAAATAATCTTTTAACTGGAATATTCCAACATTATGTGAGTTTATAACACAAAGAGATAACATAAAATTCATTTTTTTAAATTTTAAAGTTTATGCTTTTTTAGATTCATAGGGATAATGTGATAGCTGATATTTTAATAAATTATTCATAACCTAATTAAATGTGCCATGTGAATGCATCTTGCTTTCACTGAAACTTTTTCATTGGGTACAAACTAAAAATATCTTCTATTAAAAGTATTGCAAATAGATATCTTACAACTGATAGAATTTCATAATGATACCTAGTAAAGACTCACTCCTTTCTTATACTTACTATATGAAAACCTATAAAATAAATACTTATCAATTAATATTTTAGTTTGAAAATAAATGAAATTAAAACAAAATAAAGGCACTCTAAATTCAACACAGAAATTTGAATTAAATAAAAGTTTTTGGAAAAGAGTTTTCAGTTACTGAACTATTACATAAAAGGACTTGTTTTTGAGACACTGTAAACTATATTCAAAAAATACTCATGAAAAATTTCATACATTTACATAACAAAATTTTCTTTTATATGGTGAAATATCCTAAATGTTTCCTCCAAATCACAGGTTTAACAAAATGGATTTTAAAAGATATATTATTAGATAAAATTTGGGATGATGATCAGATAATACTTTAGTTTCTCCAATACAAGACAAAGGGTTTTATTTGTTTATCTTAAGAAAATCCATGTTTTGAAAATTATTTTTCGTTCCCTTTTTATCATGCAATCATATCTTCTGCAAAATAGAGAAAAGTTTAAATCTTTTTTGGAGAATACACTATTATATCATTCTTACATTATTTAATTTGTTAGCACTATCAGTGAAATATTGAAAACAACTCGTGATAGCTAAAACCCTTGCCTATTATGATCACAGGGAAAAATTATTCAGCTTTTCATTATTAATAATGTTGTGAGTTGACAGTTTTTCATAAATAATCTGTATTAGGTTGAGCAAATCCTTTAATTATAAGCTCCTGATTTTTTAAACATGATGAATGGCTATTGAATTTTGTGCAATGCCATTTCTATAACTATTTAGATGACCATATAGTTTTCTCTCTTTTATTTTCCATGGTTAATTACATTAATTGATTTTGGATTGTTAAACTGGTATTGCATTGCTAAAATAAAGCCAATTTGGTCATGTTCTATTATCCTTTTGATATACTAAAGTATTTGATTTGCTCAGTCACTCAATCATGTCCAACTCTCTGAGACCCCATGGAATGTAGCCCACCAGGGTCCTCTGTTCATGGAATTTACAGGCAAGAATACTGGAGTGTGTTGCTATATCTACTCAAGGGAATATTGCTGATGCAGGGGTCAAACCCATGTCTCCTGTGTTTCCTGCATTGGCAGATAGTTTATTCACACTGGGACACCTGAAAAGTCTTTTTCTTTTTTTTTTTAATTGCAGGCTAATTAATTTACAATATTGTGGTGGTTTCTGCCATATATTCACATAAATATAAAACCTACAAAAATAGATTATTTGAAAATAACTCTAAACTAGTGTTAAAATAAAGAGAAATCACAATCCTATTAGAATATTTGAATGACAGTTTCTGTTATTTTTGAAAGAGTGGCTAAATAAAGTTGGAATAATAAAACCCATGTACATTATTGTATACAAGAGAAATATCAACCTCATATGTTGTTGTTCAGTCTGCTAAGTAGTGTCCAACTCTTTGCAACCAACCCCATGAATCCCAGCACGCCAGGCCTCCCTGTCCATCACCAACTTCCGGAGTATACTCAAACTATGTCCATCGAGTCGATGATGCCATCCAGCCATCTCATCTTCTGTCTTCCCCTTCTCCTCCTGCCCCCAATCCTTCCCAGCATCAGGGTCTTTTCCAGTGAGTCAACTCTTTGCATGAGGTGGCCAAAGTATTGGAGTTTAAGCTTCAACATCAGTACTTTCAATGAACACTCAGGACTGACCTGCTTTAGGATGGAGTGGTTGGATCTCCTTGCAGTGCGATAGTATGGTTAGTCCTCTTTCTCTGATCCTGTGAATGAAACCAACCCTGCAAATATCTTGATTTCAAACGTCCTACTCTCTGAACAGTGAGGGAATATATTTCTGTTGTTTTATGCCTCCAAGTTTATATTACTTTGTGTAACAGCTCTAGGAAATTAACTGGATGTAATACTGTCACAATTATGTCTCTAACAAGGAAATATCTGGCTACACAGTTCCTAAATGCAATGTTGGAGAAGGAAATGGCAACCCATTCCAATATTCTTGCCTGGAGATTCCCACAGAGGAGCCTAGAAGGCTACATTCATTAGGTCACAAGAGTTGGAGATGACTTAGCTACTAAACCACCACCAAATGCAATGTAATAATGGAGGGAAAATTACATATGTGTTCAGTTCAGTTCAGTTGCTCAGTTGTGTCTGACTCTTTGTGACCCCATAGACCGCAGCATGCTAGGCCTCCCTTCCCATCACTAACTCCCAGAGTTTACATATGTGTATATGTATACATATGTATATATGAAAATAGGCACATAGACACTGTATCAACAAAGACAGGATATCTCAAATATCAATGTTATATGCAAATAATAAGAGCAAGAGAGTTTTCAAAGATAGAATACTACAACTTGAGCTTGAAAGTGGGTTGAAGCTTTATCCTCAGGGATGATGAGTATTTACAAGAAGGTAGGTTAGAAAAAATTTCAAGTTTTGTGCTGAAGTGAGCAATAGCACAGATTAAACTAGTGACTGAAATATGATTAACATATGAATGCTATGCTTACAAGTATTAGGTGTTGTAATGTGGAGAAATCAAAAGTCTTAATGAGATAATAAAACTACTTTTTTAAAAAAATTATCCTCCCTGCTCATCTTCTCTCATCTATATTAACATGCCAAAATATGATGAAGTGTTTATGACACAAATGACATATATATATATATATACATACACACATATCTATACACACATATATGTATATATACATTATATGGAACTTTTTAAGTGTTGTTAATTTTACATCACAGTAATTTGTGGGATATCAAGGAGAAGAGTATACATCATTTAAGAACTTTTCATCCTCTTCTAGGGAAAAAATTAATGTATCTTTATTTGTATAGAGGATAGTTATATCATGGTAGGTGCAAGTATGAACTTGATTTTCTATTTATCTGGAGATTAATTATGGTTTAAGGTTGTGCATATGGGTGCCAAGTTAGCAAGGAATGAACTTGTGATGATTATTTTGATGTGTCAACTTGACTGGAAAACAGTGTCTAGTTATTTAGCCAAACATTATTCTGAATGATTCTTTGAGAGTATTTTTGAATGAGGATAACATTTAAACCTATGGACTTTGAATAAAGCAGACTGTCCTTCACAATGTGTGTGGGATTCCAATCAGTTAAAATCCTCAACAAAACAAAAGACTGATATTTAGAAGGAAAAGATGGCATTTAGAGGGACTTCAGACTTGAACTTCAACATGACCTCTCCTTGGGTCTCCAGTCTGCCAATTTATTCTATACAGATTTTGGGTTTATCAGTCTTTATAACTGCATGACCCAATTCCTTAAAATAAATTTCTTTTTCTTTTCTGTCATGCATGTGTGATACATACATATACACACACAGACATGCACACACAGATTCTATTGATTCTATTTCTCTGGAGAAACATAGATAATACTAGGCTTATCTCCTTTTACCTAGTAGGTTTGAGTAACCACCACTGCAGTCTAGTTACAGAGCTATTCCATTACCACAGAATCTCCTTTGTGCCACCCCTATAGAGTCACATCACCACTTATCCCACCCCCCATCATTCCTAAAACTCTGAAAATCATAAATCTATTCTTCATCTTTATAATTTTATTACATAAGTAGAATTTTACAATATGTGATCCTTTAAATGATCTCATTCATATAGTGTAATGCCTCTGAGGGTTATCCAAGCTTTGCTGCTGCTGCTGCTGCTAAGTTGCATCAGTAGTACACGACTCTGTGCGACCCCATAGACGGCAGCCCACCAGGCTCCCCTGGCCCTGGGACTCTCCAGGCAAGAACACTGGAGTGGGTTGCCATTTCCTTCTCCAATGCATGAAAGTGAAAAGTGAAAATGAAGTCATTTAGTCATGTCCGACTCTTAGCGACCGCATGGATTGGAGTCTACCAGGCTCCTCTGTCCATGGGATTTTCCAGGCAATAGTACTGGAGTGGGTCACCAGTGCCTTCTCCAATACAAGCTTTACCATCTATCAAAATGTCCTCCCTATTTTGCTGAGAATATTCCGTAGTTCAGACAGTTTCAGTATCAGTTTAATATGGGGTTTGCAGAATGAGATGGATAGTGTTTCTTGCTATTTATTTTTGGGAAGAGACTGAGAAGAATTGGTGACAACTCTTTTTTAAATGTTTCAGAGAATTCACTTATGTAGCCACCTCTTCCTGGACTTTTTTTTTCCCTCAGAACTTACAAATGATTAATTAAATATCCTTACTTGTTTTATGTGTGTTTGTATTTTCTGTATCTTCTTGAGTCTGTTTTGGTAACTTGTTTATTTCTAGAAATATGTCCACTTTATTTAGGTTATCTAACTGGTTGGTGTATAACTATCCAGAGTATTTAATTACAGTTCTGCTTCTGTAATGATCATATTTGTGTCCCCATTTTCATCTCAGATTTTAGCTATTTGAGGCTTATTTTCCCTAAGTAAAGTTAGTTACAAGGTTTTAAATTCTGTTAATCTTAAAAAAAGTGACTTTTTTTGACTACTTTTCTATTTTTTAGTTAGTTTATCTCTGCTCTAATCTTTATTACTGGTCAGTCGCTCAATCGTATCTGCCTCTTTGCAGTCCCATGGACTGTAGCCTGTCCTTCACTATTTCTCAGAGTATGCTCAAACTCATGTCCATTGAGTTGGTGATGCCATACAACCATCTCATCCTCTGTTGCCCCCTTCTTCTCCTGCCTTCAATCTTTCCCAGCATCAGGGTCTTTTCCATTGAGTTGGCTCTTTGCATCAGGTGACCAAATCTATTTACTGTTAGGTTTGTTCTTTTTATTCCCTCGTTCCTCTAAGGCATAAAGCTAGTTGCTGATTTGACATCTTTCAACATCTTCCAGCTCTAAATTGCTCTCTGAGCACCATTTTTACTGTATCCCATAAAATCTGATATGCTGTGATATGGGAGAAGGGCATTGAAGCATGTTAATTGTCATGTGTCTAATCAATCGCCAGCCCAGGATTGATGCTCGGGGCTGGTGCAGTGAGATTTCCCGGGGGGGAAGGAGGAGGGAGGGGGGTTCCGGAGGGGAAGCATATGTAGACCCATGGTGATATCATGACAATGTATGGCAAAAACAATAAAAAAAAATTTTTTATGTATCTCCAGATGTTTTACTGTTTACCTGTAATTTCTTCTTTAATTTCCACATATTTATGATTTTTTTTCTAGTTTTCTTTCTATTACTGATTTTTAGATTCATTACATACTTGGAGAAGAAAATAAATTGTATAATTACAATTTTTTATACTTATTAGGCTTTTCTTTGTGGCTTAATATACTATGTTTCTTGGATAATGTTACATGTTCATCTGAGAATATATATTCTACTGTTGTTTGTTAAAATAAACCATATATGCTGATTTATAACCACCTCTGTTCTACTTACATGGAGTATCTTTATTCATCATTTCAATTTCAACCTATTTTCTGATATAAAGTGAGTCTCTTATAAATATTATTTTGTTGGATCATATTTTGTTTCCATTATGCTAGTGATTGTCTTTTAATTGATGAGTTTAATGCATTTACATTTAAAGTAATTACTGATAAGAAGAGTATTTCTATAATTAATTATTTGCTTTTGGTTTGTCTTATATCTTTTTGCTCATTTTTTCAATTACTCTGTTCTTTTGTGCTTGATTTTCTTATAGGGTGCCTGTTTGATACTCTTCCCACTGCCTTTTTTATGTATTTTCCAGACATTTCCTTTGTGGTTATTCTGGGAATTGAGTTAGTTAACATCCTAAATTTATAATAATCCTGTTTGCATTGACATAATATAGCTTCCATAGGATACAACTCTACTCATACAGACACACTGTACCTTCTTTATGTTGTTACTTTTACAATTTATATATTCATAAACTATGCATTCATTAATACAGATTTACAAATTTTGTGTGGATTTATATTTTAACTATATAGTAAAAACACAGAGCTAAAAATATAAAATAATCATACTACTCACCTTAATATTTTCCTATGCAGTTACCTATCCCATTCTTTCTTTAAACACACACATACACACACACACACACACACACACACACACACACACACACTGCATAGCATTTTTATTATACTGTGAGTACCCCTTTAGCATTTCTTTTAGGACAGGTCTACAACTGACAAAATTTCTAAATTTTCACTTATATTTAATATCATAATTTTTCCTATATTGAAGGATATTTTGAATTCAAAATCAACAACTTTTGTTTTTCCACACTTTAAATATATTATACTGATGCCTTATGGCTTTCATGGTTTTCTGAAGACAAATTAGCTATTAATTTTATTCCGGAACAATTGCATATGAATAATTGATTTCAGAATCATTTATTTGAATTTCTTGCAAATGTATATTTGTGTCTTTTATATAATTTGAAGATATGAGGCCATTATTTATTTAAGTATATTTTTCTGTTGTTTTCTTTCTTTCCTTTCCTACTGAGTCACTCATTATGTTTATGTTGATATCTTATTGTCCCACAGATTTCTTAGGTCTGTTCTTTTCTTCATTCTTTTTTTTTTATTCTCCTCCTTAAACTGCATAATTTCAAATGGTCTTTCTTTTAAGTTTCCTAATTCTTATGCTTGTTGGAATTAGGTCTTGAAATTCTCTCGTGAGCTTTTAATTTCAGTCTTGTACTTGCCAGCTAAAAACAATTCTTCCTGGTTTCATTTTTTACATAATTTACATCTCTTTTTAAAATATTCTATTGGTTGGGTCACCAATTTTCCTTTAGATATTTGTCAAAGCTTTCCTTCAGATCTCTGCGTATATTTGAACACTTGGTTTAAAGTCTTTGTCTAGTAAGTCTAAGGCCTGTAATACCACTGATACAGTTTGTTACTCTTTTAAATACAATCAACATACTCTCTTGCTTATTTGCATATTTCATCTTTGGTTGTTTTTATAAAGCGGACATCTCAAATAAACTAACGGGCAACTGTAGATACTACATTCTCCACATTCTAAATGCTTTTATTTGTTGTTTACTCTAAGCTGTAGCTGTTTAACTTTTTTTTTTTTAAATTCGTATTCTTTACTATGAATGTCATCTGAAATCCATATTCCATTTTTACTCTATTGACAGAAATTTCCTTGAATTCCTTGAATGCCAAGAAAGGAGAGAGAGAGATAAGAAAACTCTATAACAAGACAAAAAAAAAAAAAAAATAAGACCTACTCTCACTCATTCTTTCCAGATTGGTTCTGTGATGAAATACATATTGCCTCCTTCCATGTATATTCAGGACATTTGTAATTATGCTTTAGTCTTCATTTCCTGCTTGGACTAAACCTACAGATCAGCCAAAGGAGAAATCTTAAAAGTGTTCTTAGACTTTTATTTTTCTGAACAGATATCTTCTGCAGAACATTCATGTCACTAGGTAAGATGACACTAGGTAAGATGTAAGCCCTGAATTCACCAATATACACAGGCAACTTTAAATGTCCTAATTTCACAGTAACAAGTGGCAAATGAAGCAAAACTTATGCCCCAGGTTTTCTTTCTAGGCTTTTAGTTTTCTATTTGCTTCTACTTTACTTTTTTCATTTTCTTATAAGGATCCTAGGATTACATCAGATCAACTCAAATAATCCAGAGCAAAATCTTCTCATCCAAGATCCTTAACGTAATTATACCTGTAAAACATCTTTTGCCAGGGTCCACTTCACAGGATCTGAAGATTAGAACATGAACACCAGGAAGGGTCATTATTAAGCCTACCACAATAACTAACAATATGTGATTTCATTCTCCACAGTTAAATTTTAGGTATGACTTTTGGCAAAAATAACAAAATAAAACAAGTAACCCTTAATCTTAAACAATTGCTTTATGTTCTTTTCTTCTGTACTTAAATATACTCATGGGCTTCCCTGACAGCTCAGTTAGTAAAGAATCCACCTGCAATGCAGGAGATCCTGGTTCAATTTCTGGTTGGGAAGATCCATTGGAGAAGGGATAGGCTACCCACTCCAGTATTCTTAGGCTTCCCTTGTGGCTTAGCTGGTGAACAATATACCTGCAATGTGGAAGACCTGGGTTCGATCTCTGGGTTGGGAAGATCCCCTGGAGAAGGGAAAGACTACCTACTCCAGTACTCTGGCCTAGAGAATTCAGTGGACTCTACAGTCCATTAGGTTGAAAAGAGTCAGACACGACTAAGCAACTTTCATATACATACTCATGAAAATTAACTTATATTTATCTGAGAACATATATTACTACATATATATTAATAATTGGATTTTGTCCTTGGAAATATTTTCTGGAGGACATTTTGTCCTTTCAAATAAAGAGACTAACAGTTTTTAATTCACATATTCACACAGGTGATTCTCCATATTATTTTTTTCATGTGCCACACTACACTTGTGAAAAGTATATTTTTTGTGAAGTCACTGAACTCCAGTTTTCTTTGCCAAAAAATCTCTAGCAACTCATTTTATATGCCTGAAAGTCTAGGTGGCTTTTGTCTTTTGTTAAATGTTCACTTTTCCATTTTTAAAAAGATTCATACTCTTTGTCTGGACATCATCAAACTATCATTCCCTAGTAAATGTCATACTTTATCATTTTCCTCATATATTAACTGTACCTACAATTGTATTTATATCTCCAAGAATTTCATAAAATCTTTCATGAAGTTAAACTTTAAAACATATATTCATATGATAAAAATGAATTAAATTATTCTCCCATTTTAGATGGATGAATTGATCCCATTATACCAATGACAGTTTGTTTCTTGCACTTACTACCCCAAATAGAAAGTCTGAAATATTATATATTTTGTTTTTTATTACTTATCTTCTACTCCTGGATGTTAGAATGAAAAGGTTTTCATTCTGATGAGACTGCTTTCAGCTCACTAAATACTAAACACACCTTCCCCCAATAAAACAAATAAACATGTGGGAAAAAAAAAAAAAGAGAGAAGAACACATATTCAAGATATGAACTTCAAACATTTGAAAATGCTTTCTCTCCCAAGACATTGGATTGGGAATATTTAGTAAATTAAATTCAGTTAATTATTAAAAATATCCAATCCCGTGGACAGAGGAGACTGCCCAATATCCAATCCCTGGCAATCTACAGTCCATAGGGGGTTGCAAAGAATTGGAACATGACTGAAGTGACTCTAGAAGAAGAAGATATTTAAGATATTTCTGTTTAACATTTCATTAATATTGATGCAAACGTTATTTGAACACAAAGATTTAGTACTTTATCTCAAAATATTGCCAACTAGCATCAGCTCAGTCATGTCCGACACTTTGTGACCCCATGAACTGCAGCATACCAGGCCTCCCTGTCCATCACCAACTCCTGGAGTCTACCCAAACCCATGTTCTTAGTTTTCTGAATGTTGAGCTTTAAGTCAACTTTTTCACTCTCCTCTTTCACTCTCATCAAGAGGCTTTTTAGTTCCTCTTCACTTTCTGCCATAAGGGTGGTGTCATCTGCATATCTGAGGTTATTGATATTTCTCCCAGCAATTTTGATTGCAGCTTGTGCTTCTTCAAGCCCAGCATTTCTCATAATGTACTCTGCATATAAGTTAAATAAGCAGGGTGACAATATACAGCCTTGACGTACTCTTTTTCCTATTTGGAACCAGTCTGTTGTTCCATGTCCAGTTCTAACTGCTGCTTCCTGACCTGCATACAGGTTTCTCAAGAGGCAGGTCAGATGGTCTGGTATTCCCATCTCTTTCAGAATTTTCCACAGTTTACTTGATCCACTCAGTCAAAGGCTTTGGCATAGTCAATTAAGCAGAAATAAATGTTTTTTCTGGAAATTTCTTGCTTTTTTGATGATCCATCGGATGTTGGCAATTTGATCTCAGGTTCCTTGGCCTTTTCTAAAACCAGCTTGAACATCTGGAAGTTCACGGTTCAGACTGTGGTCCAGTGGAGAGTCTGGTCCACTGGAGAAGGGAATAGCAAACCACTTCAGTATTCTTGCCTTGAGAATCCCATAAAAGTATGAAAAGGCAAAAAGATAGGACACTAAAAGATGAATTCCCCAGGTCCATAGGTGCCCAATATGCTACTGGAGATCAGTGGAAAAATAACTCCAGATAGAATGAAGAGATGGAGCCAAAGCAAAAACAATACGCAGTTGTGATGTGACTGGTGATAGAACCAAGGTCCGATGCTGTAAAGAGCAATATTGCATAGGAACCTGGAATGTTAGGTCCATGAATCAAGGCAAATTGGAAGTAGTCTAACAGGAGATGGCAAGAGTAAATGTCAACATTCTAGGAATCAGGGAATTAAGATGGACTGGAATGGGTGAATTTAACTTGGATTACCATTATATCTGTGGGCAGGAATCCCTTAGAAGAAATGGAGTAGCCATCATGGTCAACAAAAGAGTCCAAAATACAGTACTTGGATGCAGTCTCAAAAATTACAGAATGATCTCTATTCATTTCCAAGGCAAACCATTCAATATCACGGTAATCCAAGCCTATGCCCCAACCAGTAATGCTGAAGAAGCTGAAGTTGAAAGGTCTATGAAGACCTATAAGCTCTTTTATAACACCCAAAAAAGATGTCCTTCTCATTATAGGGGACTGGAATGCAAAACTAGGAAGTCAGGAAACACCTGGGGTAACAGGCAAATTTGGCCTTGGAGTACAAAATGACGCACAGCAAAGGCTAATAGAGTTCTGCCAAGAGAATGCGCTGGTCATAGCAAATACCCTCTTCCACAACACAAGAGAAGACTCTACACATGGACATCACCAGATGGTCAACACCGAAATCAGATTGATTATATTCTTTGCAGCCAAAGATGGAGAAGCTCTATACAGTCAGCAAAAACAAGTCCAGGAGCTGACTGTGGCTTGGATTATGAACCTCTTATTGCCAAATTCAGACTGAAATTGAAGAAAGTAGGGAAAACTACTAGACCATTCAGGTATGACCTAAATCAAATCCCTTATGATTATACAGTGAAAGTAAGAAATAGATTCAAGGAACCAGATCTGATAAGACAGACTGCCTGATGAACTATGGATAGAGGTTTGTGACATTGTACAGGAGACAGGGATTAGGACCATCCCCATGGAAAAGAAATGCAAAAAAGCAAAATGGCTGTCTGAGGAGGCCTTACAAATAGCTGTGAAAAGAAGAGAAGCAAAAAGCAAAGGAGAAAAGGAAAGATATTACCATTTGAATGCAGAGTTCTAAAGAATGGCAGGAGAGATAAGAAAGCCTTCCTCAGCAATCAATGCAAAGAAATAGAGGCAAACAACAGAATGGGAAAGACTAGAGATCTCTTCAGGAAAATAAGAGATACCAAGGGAACATTTCATGCAAAGATGGGCTTGATAAAGGACAGAAAGGTATGGACCTAACAGAAGCAGAAGATATTAAGAAGAGGTGGCAAGAATACACAGAAGAACTGTACAAAAAAGATCTTCATGACTCAGATAAACAAGATGGTACGATCACTCACCTAGAGCCAGACATTCTGGACCGTGAAGTCAAGTGGGCCTTAGAAAGCATCATTACAAACAAAGCTAGTGGAGGTGATGGAATTCCAGTTGATCTTTTTCAAATCCTGAAAGATGATGCTGTGAAAGTGCTGTACTCAATATGCTAGCAAATTTGGAAAACTCAGCAATGGCCACAGGACTGGAAAAGGTCAGTTTTCATTCCAATCTCAAAGAAAGGCAATGCCAAAGAATGCTCAAACTACTGCACAGTTGCACTCATCTCACACGCTAGTAAAGTGATGCTCAAAATCTCAAAGCCAGGCTTCAGCAATAGGTGAACTATGAACTTCCAGGTGTTCAAGCCAACTAGTATACATGATATTATTTCAGAGTATTAGAAATTACACATAATATAAATTTAATCACATTTTTAATTGTTATTTTACCTTTTTAGGAGCAATAATGCTCATTCTTTCTCAATCTATTTTGTGTATAAGAATCACCTGGGGAGATAGTTTAAATCACAAATTTCTGAGCCTCAATCCTTAGCTATTTTGTGTTAGTAGATTTAATGAGGGGATATAAGGAAAGGAAATTTTTTAATAAGCCATTCACATGATTCTGACATGTTAAATAAAGGACCATTCAGAAAATACAATTATACAGGATCAGATTTTATGAAGTTCGATTAATGTATTTGGAAAAGTATTGTCAATTTAATCTTTTTTGGAAAATGAAGAAGTGTGAATTATGGTTTACCTTATATCAGACTATTAAAAATACTTCACATTTTACAGCATGTGAACTATTTTGAAAAATTATTGTATCTTTCTGCAATCTAAAGTTATGATGAGTAAAGTCTTAAATAAACAAGGAAAAGTATAAAGGTTACCTATTTGAGGATGGTTTTAATGGTGTTTCCAGTTTTAACTGAGCAAGGCATAGATCTAGGGTTTAGACAATTAGTCTTTGCTTATATTTTTCTTTCTTTCTTTGCACTGATAACATCATTTTTAGAATTATATCAAGATTATTTTATGACTGAGTAGAAAGGTCCTTGATGTTTCACCTTTTAAATAAGAATTTTACGAGTATAATATTATTTATGTGCATCAGTGTCTCAGCCATTTCTGACTCTTTGTGACTCTATGGACTATATAGAGCTCAGCAGGTTCCTTGGTCCATGGTATTCTCTGGGCAAGAATACTGGAGTGGTTTGCCATTTCCTACTCCAGGGGATCCTTCCAACCCAGGGACCACATTGCAGGCAGATTCTTTACCATCTGAGCCACTAGGGAATCCCCAATATTCCTGAAAGAATCAAAGCTGAATGACTTAGATGGGTGATTTTAAATGTCTGTGATCATAATTAGGGTTTTAGAAGTTCACTAGCATGCACTTTCAGTAACAATGTAGGATAGAAATGGATTTACTGTAAGCTTTTTGTTCTTCTTAAAACTTTAATTTATTATCATTAAGGTTGAAATGTATTAAGTATATATATGTTAATCAAAGTACAAATTATCTTTAGGAATAAATTAATTGGATTTATACATCCCTTTTATAATATTGTTACTATTCTCACCCCTATTTTCTAGATGGGGACATGGATAAAATGTACAAGTAACCATTAAGATCAAATAGCTAATACTATGAAGTTAGGTGTTTCTGACTCTTCTCAAACATTCTGAGGTCAACAAGCAGTACAGATTTAACACACTTAGTTTGTATTTTTACAAACAATGGGCATATTTAAAATGAAACATGCAAACTTCTTCTACATAATTATTTTCTTTATTTGTAGTTCTGAGACCTGTCTATAAAAATAGCAAGTCAAACTACATTACCTTTTGATTTTTCAATGCTTTATTTCCACAAGCAAATACTATTCTCCAGTGGAGAATAGTAACATTTTTGAAAATATGACTTTGTCCTTCTCCTAAGTGGTAAATGGTTGTCTTTTCTGCCAATCACTTTTATCTCTGCACTGTAAGCTAAAGGTGATACGGCTTATTGCAAAAGACGAGGATCATCAGAAAAATGAATTTCTACATTTCTTGATGTGTGTGAGCCACCAATTGTGAAGAAAAGCCTTCAGCATGAACAATGAAATCATAAATTCTTTTTCAATCTGTTCTTTGTATAAAAGAAAAATAAAGATAAGTGTAACTATGAACTGAATATAATATCAACGATAATGAAATGTATTCATCCCAAGATGAGGGGAAAACATATTTGATATATTGAAGAGAATATATACTTTAGTTTTATTGAAATTTATATTAAAATTTTAAAGAAACACAAGTAATGAGGACATAAAAATTGAAATTGTATACAGAAAAAAAAGTATAGGTTAAAATGATAAAAGATGGAAGCAAAAAAAAAAAAATTAACTTCTCCCCAAAATTGTAGGTATGAATAACATTGATCTCTTCTAAATTCCTAATCCCAATTTGTATTGAGAGTCATCCATTGTAACAAAATTTGTCAGATTCAGGAAAAAAATAGTTGATTTGCTATTAAGACAGCTAAAATAAATAACTATATTATCATCACCAAGGTCCTATTGTCACAGCAGTGCCTTCATTCACCACTTGATGACTCTCTGAACAACAATTATGAAGTGTTTAAATGTACATGGCAGTCTCCTGAATTCTGGAGAAGAAATTCTGGAGAATTTAACAGATGTAAAATACAATAGAAAATATTCTCAATTTTGTCAGGAAGCAAAAACATATAGGAAATAAAAGCCATAAGGATGGAAATGATTACATTTAAATAAACATCAATAGCTTGGATAAAAATAAAAGAACACCATGTAAAAGAATTTCAAAGGCAAATCAGAAGACTACAATCTGGCATGGTCAGAATTCCTATCACAAAACACATAGAAGTTGAATTGCCTCAACCAAGTTTTCAGTGCTATTTTTCCAACAACATTTGCTCCCTTCCATTCTCTCCCATTTCGGTAATTCTTGCAACATTGAAACATTTTAATTATTATCTCATATTTGTTATGATGATCTGTGGCCGGTGATCTTCAAGAGTACTGTCTTAATTGTTTTAGGAGTGCCACAAACCACATGCCTATAAAATGGTGAGCTTAATTAATACACGTGTATTCTGACCACGCCACTGACTGGCCATTTTGCTATCTCTTTCTCTTCTCATGCTTTCCTATTCCCTGAGACAAACTGACATTGAAATTAGGTTGGCTAATGACCCTATAATGGACTCTAAGTGTTCAGGTGAAAGGAAGAGTTCCACATCTCTCATTGTAACTCAAAGGCTAGATAAGATTAAGCTCTATGAGGAAGGCATGTTGAAATCTAAGATAGGCTGAAAGATAGCCCTCTTGTGCCAAACAGCCTAGTTATGAATGCAAAGGAAAAGTTCTTTAAGGAAATTAAAAATTCAGTGAACACATGAATGATAAGAAAGTAAAACAGCCTACTGCTGATACTGAGGATGCTTTAATGGATAGAAGATCAAATCGGGCACAATATTCCCTGTTGTTGTTCAGTTACTAAGTCATGTCCAACTCTGAAACCTCATAGACTACAGAACATCAGGCTCTCCTGTCCTCCACTATCTCCCAGAGTTTGCTCAAATTCATGTTCCTTGAGTCAATGATGCTATCTAACAATCTCATCCTCTGCCTTTAGGCAAAGTCTAATCTAGAGCAAAAGTCATAATTCTCTTCAATTCTATGATGGCTGTGAGAGGTGACAGATCTGAAGAAACAAAAAAAAGAGGTTTAAAGCAAGCAGAGGTTGCATGATATTAAAAGAAAGAAGCCATCTCTATAAAGTACAAGACGAAGCAGAAAGTATTAATGTAGAGGCTAAGGCAAGTTATCCAGAAAATCTAGCTAAAATAATTAAACAAAGTGTATTGCTACACTAAATAAAAGATATTTCAATTGGAAGAAGATGTCATTTAGTACTAGCTAGAGAAGAGTCAATTCCTGGCTTCGAAGCTCCAAAGTACAGGCTGACTCTTGATGGGGGTTAACATAGCTCGTTAAGTTGAAGTCAATGCTCATTCACCATTCTGAAAATCCTAGGATCCTTAAGAATTATGCTAAATCTATCCTGATTTTGCTCTATAAATGCAATAACAAAACCTGGATGATGGTACATCTGTTTACAACATGCTCTACTGAATATTTTAAAACCACTGTTGAGACCTACTGCTCAGGAAAAAAAAAATGTTCAAAATGTTACTGCTCAATGACAATGCACCTGGTCAACAAGAACTCTCATGCAGATACATAATTAGATTCAGGTTTTTTCCATCCCTGCTAGCACATAATAATATCCATTCTGTAGTCCATGGGTCAAGGAGTAATGCTGACTATTTAGTCTTAATATTTAAGAAATACATTTCTTAAGGCTATAGATGCCATAGACAGTGATTTTTCTGAGGGATCTAGACACAGTAATTTGAAAATCTCCTGGGAAGGATTCAGCATTCTAGATGGCATTAAGAACATTTGTGATTCCTAGGAAGAGGTCACAGTATCAACAGGACTTTGGAATAAGTTGATTTCAACCCTCATGAATGACTTTGAGGGGTTCAAGACTTCAGTGGAAGAAGTAACTACAAATGTGATGGAAATATCAAGAGAACCAGAATTAGAAGTGGAACCTCAAGACAGCAGTAAATTGCTGCAATCTCATGATACAACTTTCTGGATAAGGAGTTGTTTCTTATGGATAAGCAAGTAAATTGATTTCTGAAAACAGAATCTATTCCTGGTAAAGATGCTGTGAAGGTTATTGAAATAACAAAGATAATTTAGAATATTACATAAACTTAGTTGATAAAGCAATAGCAGGGTTTGACAGGATTGATTCCAATATTGAAAGAAGTTCTAGTGTGGGTAGAATGCTATTAAATAGCAAGGCATGCTTTTAATGTGGCAAACTTCACTGTTGTCTTATACTAAAAAATCGCCACAGCCATCCCAACCTTTAGCAACCACTACCCTCATGAGTCAGAAGCCATCAACACTGAGGCATGAACTTCTACCAGCAAAAAGATTACAATTCAATGAAAGTACAGATGATTGTTAGCATCTTTGAGCACTAAGTCAATTCTTAATTAAGATATGTTACATTTTTTAGACATAATGCTATTGCATACTTAACTATGGTATAACGTGCACATACCTTTTCCATCACTGGAAAACTAAAATATATTTTTGGTATCTTTTTATTGTCATATTCATTTTATTGTGGTGGTCTGGAACCAAACCCACAATAGCTAAGTTATAAAGGGATTAAGCCCCTGGCTTTATTTCCAGAGTTATACAGTTTCAAACTATCTACACCAGATACAGAATTTTCATTTTTATCATTTATCTTGGCATAAGAATGGGGCTTTTCTTCCCCTATATATATTTAGCTAGTTGCTTAATTGGGCTCATTTGAGATTTGTTTTTTATGACCAATTTAAAATCCCAAATAAGGAGACTGATAGAAATTATTCTGAGAGATGACTATTTGGCCAATCATTTTAATAGAACCTTATTGCTTCATAAACTTATTCCTTAACAGTTTCCAGAGTAGACAATTATTATTATTTTTTTTTACCATCTGTGAATGGGATTTACAGCATTCATGAATTGCATTTGGTGGATCTTATATGTATGCACTTTAACAACCTTCAGCAGTCCTAGTATGAAACTTTCTGTATCCCTTTTATATCTCCAAAGTGATATTATCTGATCTCTGACAATCTTGTATAAATGACAATGGCATGATTTTCACAAAAGGCTCGAAGAAAAGCGAGAAATAACATTTACTAAGAAGTTGTGTTGGAACATGGAAAATGAGCATCCCTTTTGTTCTCAAAACAATCTTGAAAGTGAAAAAAGTGAAAGTGTTAGTCATTCAGTCCTGTCCAACTCTTTGTGACCCCATGGACTGCAGTCCGAAAGGCTCCTCTGTCCATGAAATTCTCCAGGCAAGAATAATGGAGTGGGTAGTCATTCCCTTCTCCAGCAGATCTTCCCAACCCAGCAATTGAATCTGGGTCTCCTGCACTGCAGGCAGATTCTTTATCGAGCCACCAAGGAAGCCCAACATAAAGGAATGAAATTTTAAAAAGATGAAATTAGATCAATTCAGCTAGAACAAATTTTGTGTAGACAAAAAGCTTAGCAAGGTGATTTTAATTTTATACTAAAGAATCTAGAATACTAGTGTTTCTTTTTTAATTTTATTTTTATTGTTTATCAAAGCACACAGGCATATTAACTGTATTTGTTAGAACCTTTACCTCTTCCATCTGTGACTCCCCTCCATCATGCTTCCCATCTGAGTTTGGTAGCAGAACACAATTCTGCTAACTGATAAAGTGGAAGTGAAGTTGGAGCAGCATTTATTATAGGTTAGGTGGAACATATTTATGTGGATCAGAATCATCTCTATCCACAATTACACTTTTCTTATCTGTCTGTGGAAGTTAATAGTCTGGTACAATTTTAATAGCCATTGTCAAAACCCAACTAAGGTCACGAAAGGACACAGTCTCATTCAAGATCATGTCATGATATATATTCTACGGTATTAATTACTGGATTATGTAAGCAGTAAAATAAAGAAAAAGATATTGAGTGTTCAAAATTGAATTTACTCTGTGTGAAGTGTATTAGATGTGCAAAATTTAAAGGAATATTTGATTTTCATTTCTTGTCTAGACAAAATAGAATATTTCTCTCAACAAAAATGTACTTGATGGCTTGATATACATATATAGAGTCCCTTGGACTGCAAGGAGATCCAACAAGTCCATCCTAAAGGAGATCAGTCCTGGGTGTTCATTGGAAGGTCTGATGTTGAAGCTGAAACTCCAGTACTTTGGCCACCTCACACGAAGATTTGACTCATTGGAAAAGACACTGATGCTAGGAAGGATTAGGGGCAGGAGGAGAAGGGGAAGACAGAAGATGAGATGGCTGGACGGCATCACCGACTCGATGGACATGGGTTTAGGTGGACTCTGGGAGTTGGTGATGGACAGGGAGGCCTGGAGTGCTGCAGTTCATGGGGTCACAAAGAGTCGAACACGACTGAGCGACTGAACTGAACTGAACAAACATAGGTATAGGTACAGATATTTCACAATGTGAATTGCTTGAATAAAAAATAATTCCTGTGTTTGCAGGGCATAAAATTGCATCATTACTACAAAATGTTAATAGCTATGTCTGTGAAGTAGCATGTTCTGTATATTCCAAGCTATAGAATATCATCTTAATAAATCACCAATAATGAAACAAAACCTGGAAAAAAATGTTTCCTTAACTAGCAATAATGAAAATAATAAAGTAATCAATCCTTCTGGTAGGTAGCACAACTCAGGTGATATTCTATTCTCACTATAGAACAGAATAAAATTTTGTTTCCACACAAAGAAGCTATCAAAAAGTATACTGACAGGCATTATTTCAGAATAAGAATACTGGATAGTTTATTGATATAAATATCAAGTCAGTATTCCCAATTCATAATTGTATTTGCAGTTTTTAAGAAGGTATAACATTAGATTTATTTTATTTATTTTGGAAGACCCCTCTAAATGAATAAACTTCAAGAAACAAAAAATCTACATCCCATCTATGCTTAAATGCCATTAAATCTCAACTTGTGAAGTGCAGATGGAGTTTCCAAAGGATAGACACAGGTTAAAGCAGTAGGGGATCACTGAAGAAGTTGAACACTCAGTGTGAGAGTCATCTCTGAGTTTGCCCTGAAAAATGCTGGACAATCATTGCTTGGGATTGGTATCTTCAGCAGAGAAAGAGCAAATGATTTGCATCACAATGAATCCAAGGAAAAATAATCCACTCCATTTTCCCTGACACCAACCTCCAGCAGTTTTGAGACAGCAGATGGATAACGTTGTCTGTGTACAACTGGATTTTTCAGTCATTCAAGTAGTGGGAGGGCAGAACAGTTTCATCTAATTTAAAATTTTGAAGTAATGTGTATCGCTCACCCTTGAGAACCAAATTTAGACTCATTATATGTAGGAATGTGTCCAAGACTGTGAACAATTTCTGGTTCTTATATCTATGTGCCACAAGATTTTCACAGCCTCTAGTTTTAGAGCCAATTGATTCTGAGATAATAACAAAGGCTCCTTTGAAGAATTGCAATTTAGAGGTAAAAAATTTCAAAGAAACCACAGATTTTGCAAATTATAGGGAACAGGGAAGAGGCTTCCTTTGGAAGGAAATGCTTAAAAAATTCATAGAAAATACAGTGTGATCAGGAGGAGGATTTAGAAAGAATAGAGAAAGATAATACTTAAGTTAGTTTTCTATCTCCTCAGATGCTCACATTTTATTGAAAAGAAGGTTTACACTTGGAATAATTAAGCAAATGGCTTTCATTAATCTAACCCTCTCTTTCCCTAGATCTCAGATTCTGACTGAAGCAAAACATATAATCAAACACAATAAAATCATATTTTAAATTACTGGCCACTAACCCACTGGCCCTCTGTGCTAATTTGTTACATTCTGTTTGTCTACCAATTTACTCACTGTCCTATATAATCCTTTCATTCACTACATCTGACTTTAAACCTCCAACACTCTCTCCTCCTTACCATTAGCTGGTACCTTTGCTTCTTTTAACTGAAACTACAGAATAAATCAAAAGAGAATGGCTACCTGAACTATTTCATCTGTTCATATACTGTGGTCAGATTCAACATTTTCTCTTGTTCATACAGAGTGACTATCATTGCTCTTATACTAAGGCAAACATGTCCATTTTTGCATTCAGCTCCATCTCTTTTCACCCATTCAAGCAGTGCCCCAGAAAATGGCCCTTTCTGCCATAACTTCTCCAAACTGATTCTAATAGTCAACAGTAATGGACTCTTGTTTACTTTAAAAAACATAAAAAAAATCTTTTCATCATATAATACTTTCCTCTATTTTCTGCATAGTTACTCTGACTTTATTTTTCTGTTGTTCAAATGTATCAAGTGACTTCTTACTCCAGGAGCTCTGTATGTGCTCTAAATTCAAACTGCAACCACTTCTACAAGATGGTTATATGATTTTGCATCTGCATCATGTTCACTTCCTTCAGGTTTTTCTTAAAATTACGTCTTATCATGGAGGCCTTCAATGAGGACTATTTATAATACAGCACTACATCGCTAGCACCCCACAATTCCTATCAAACTTTATTCTGCTTCTGATATATCTTTCCTCCTAAATCTTGTCCCTCTTTGACATACTGCATATTCAGAATATTGCTTTTTTATTACAGTGTGAGCTCCATGAGGATAGGAGATATTTAATATTTTAATGATACATTTTAGTCAATGAAATATAAAACTGGAGATACAGAGAAAATGACCATTAAAAAGAAAATATGTGATTTGTCAAAAAGAATAACAAATAGTACAGTGGTAAAACCATTGACTTTTCCAATTTAATTTAGTTGCCTTTTCAGTTCAGTGGGAAATGCTATATTATCTGGAAAATGGAATTTAAAACCAAAAGGTATGCAGCAGTATAGTTTACTTATCGTTGAACAAAAATTAGTTGTTAAGATCCAGTGTTCATTAGTGTATGATACAAATCGGAATACCACACATTGTTGACATGAATGTAAATGGGCAAAGTCTCTTTGGAAAGCAATAGGTCATGTCTATTATTATATTTTTTCAACAAACATATTCTGCTTCTGTGGCAGTTTGTTACAGAAATAGGCACACGTATATCTCTAGATATACATAAATATATTAAAATCTTTGTATTAAAATTTTAATTCATGTATACATGTGTAAATAAGTATGAATAATATACTTAATTAGAATTCATGTATACATGTATGAATAGTATACTTAATTAGGTAAAATAAATCAATAATGAACTTATTAAAAGGAAGGCTGAAAGAAAGGAAAAAAGAAGGGAAATGATTATATTCTAGCTGTGATATACTACATCTTGAGAGATAAGCCCTAAAACGTCAGGGTAGCAAAGCTACTCTCAAGCAGCTTTACCTCTATAAAAATGCCCATTTCTTCATACATTATACTAATGGCCTCAGTTAAAAAGCTAAGTTGTGCTTCAAGGTTTGGCAAGTATGAGAAAACTGTGAGTGTGGAAGCACTTTGGCTATATATTAGATTCTTACTATGCTATCAGCAAATCTGGAAAACTCAGCAGTGGCCACAGGATGGATGGGAAAAGGTCCCTTTTCATCCCAATCCCAAAGAAAGGCAATGCCAAAGAATGCTCAAACTACCACATAATTGCATTCATCTCACAGGCTACTACAGTAAACCTCAAAATTCTCCAAGCCAGGCTTCAACAATAAGTGAACCGTGAACTTCCAGATGTTCAAGCTGGTTTAAGAAAAGGCAGAGGAGCCAGAGATCAAATTGCCAACATCCGATGGATCATCAAAAAAGGAAGAGAGTTCCAGAAAAACATCTACTTCTGCTTTATTGACTATGCCAAAGCCTTTGACTGTGTGGATCAGAATAAATTGTGGAAAATTCTGAAAGAGATGGGAATACCAGACCACCTGACCTTCCTCTTGAGAAATCTATATGCAGGTCAGGAAGCAACAGTTAGAACTGGACATGGAACCGACTGGTTCCAAACAGGAAAAGGAGTACGTCAAGGCTGTATATTGTCACCCTGCTTATTTAACTTATATGCAGAGTACTTCATGAGAAATGCTGGGCTGGAGGAAACACAAGCTGGAATCAAGTTTGCTGGGAGAAATATCAATAACCTCAGATATACAGATGACACCACCCTTATGGCAGAAAGTGAAGAAGAACTAAAGAGCCTCTTGATGAAATTTTAAGAGGAGAGTGAAAAAGCTGGCTTAAAGCTCAATAGTCAGAAAACAAAGATCACGGCATCAGGTCCCATTACTTCATGGCAAATAGATGGGCAACCAGTGGAAACAGTGGCTGACTTTATTTTGAGGGGGCTACAAAATCCCTGCAGATGGTGACTGTAGCCATGAAATTAAAAGATGCTTACTCCTTGGGAGAAAAGTTGTGACCAACCTAGACAGCATATTAAAAAGCAGAGACATTACTTTTTCAACACAGGTCCATCTAGTTAAGGCTATGGTTTTTCCAGTAGTCATGTATGGATGTGAGAGTTGTACTATAAAGTAAGCTGAGCACCGAAGAATTGATGTTTTTGAACTGTGGTGTTGGAGAAGACTCTTGAGATTCTCTTGGACAGCAAGGAGATCCAACCAGTCCATCCTAAAGGATATCAGTTCTGAATATTCATTGGAAGGACTGATGTTGAAGCTGAAACTTCAATACTTTGGCCACCTGATGCGAACTGACTCATTTGAATGACTGTGATGCTGGGAAAGATTGAAGGCAGGAGGAAAAGGGGATGGCAGAGGAAGAGATGGTTGGATGGCATCACCGACTCAATGGACATGAGTTTGAGTAAATTACGGGAGTTGGTGGTGATGGACAGGGTAGGCAGCGTTTTGTAGTCCATGGGGTGGCAAAGAGTCAGACATGACTGAGAAAAGGTTCCAAGATGAGGATCAGATTATCTTAACATGAACATCAGTCTGTGCAAGGAGCTAGCATGCCTATGTTTTGGACTTTTCAGTTATGCTATGCAATGTGATGCAGTAAAGGTTGGTTCCCTGCTCATGTTTTGGAATCCACCACAGGAACTAAGGGGGAAGAGACCACTGAGCATTACTGATGGAGAAGGTCAAAGTAGCAAAATTTTATTTCCAATAATATAAAAATCTTAATGCTTTTGAAGAAATTTCTTCATAAATCAGTGGGTCACAGTTTGCATCATTATGTAGCAATGTTTTAAAAAAACAACTCTAGATTTAGGTCTTAAAAATGTATAAAAGTCCAGTGTTTCCAAGGATTTGCGTATATAGAAATAAATATTAAGGAATTGGCTTGTGCACTTATAGATATTGGCACATCCAAAATCTGCAGGGCAGGCTGGCAGGCTGGAAACTTATAAAATGCTTTAGTTGAAATCTTAGGACTGTCTACTGCCAAATTCCCTCTTGCTAAAGGGAAGGTTAGTCTTTTGTTCAGTAAAAGCCTGTAACTTATTGGATGAGACCCGTCCACATTATGGTAAACCATCTATTTTACTCATAGTCCACCAATTCATGTTCATCTCATTCAAAATCCCTCTCACAGAAACATTTAGATTGTTTTTATCAACATTTGAGCTCTGTGACCCAGCCAAGTTGTCAGGTAAATTTAAGCATCACACAAAATAAAATTAATTTACAATCTTTCTACGTTCTCAAACTCAGTAGAGAATCCATGCATATAAAAATATAAAACTGAGACTATAATGCATTTATTTAGCATATAAATTTAAAATAACATTTTATTTTTTGTTTGCTCTAAAATGATGTAAAGAAAGTCTTAACTAGGGGCACCATGAGAGAATTTTTTGCAGATATAAGAAAATCATATGATTGATTATATGTTGCATGTTTAAATATGTATGTGTTTTTGTACCAAAACAATATTCACAGATTTTCTTCACTCACTGCTGCAACCTAATATAAAATACAGCTTAAATGCAGAGTTGTTGGCTACTGTGAATAACAACAATAACAAAAATAGAGCTACATAATAAACATAAGGTTTAGTGGTATTACACACAATCAGTTGGTGGATTTCATAAACTATTTTGGACTTGTGTTTGCCGTAGAATGGTAAAAAGGTATAGGTATAGTAGAAAAAGGTATTATTTATAGTATAAGTCAAGTCCTCCGTTTTACACAGGAGGAAATTTACCACAGACTCTAAGTACTTTCTCTCTCCATAAACTTTTCATTGACAGAACAAGAACTAGTATGTAAATCTACTCATACTAATCTCTGGCTGCAGAAATAAATAACAATCACCTAGGTACCCACATATGAGAGTCACAATCTTTACAGGTTTTCCTTATTTGAATTATATTTTCTATACAGACAATGAAACTATACAGAAATTAAGTCCAGTTTTACAATATCCTAATTACTTTCATTTCCTTTTTATTAATGTGATTCATTATGATAGATGCAATTTTATAATTTCAAATGAATGTCTTACCTTTGCTTATAATATACATATATACAATTCTAAAATATTTTTTGATTTTTTTAATATTTCCATATGTAATATGGAAATAATATTCAGTGTACATAATATGCAGTGTGCTTTTACCACTCAAAAATTATGTTTATCATATACCAATATAGATTTTTAATCAAGATTACTAATTTTAATTGTGACATTGTATTATAGATAACAATTTACCTATCTTCCCAACGATGCTGTAAACGTTCATATGCCTTTTTAATTTTGCAAAGTAGCTACAAAATATCCAGAGTGGTATGCTTTGAATCCTTTCTCTGTACCCTTTTGTGTATCTACTGTTGGGTTTTGTTGTTGTTTTTTACAGTTATAATAAGGCTTATCTTCATCATCTCACAGGATATAACAGTGTATTTTAATCTGATACAATTGAACTTTCATCACAGGCAAACACTCTGCACATTTATTCCTCTTCTGTTATGTATTTTTTATATACGTGTATCTTTTTGTATTGTATAAACAAATTATTGTGGGTATAATTATTTTCAGTACTTTTGTGCCGAAAACTTTTAAACTCCGGTGACTAACCCACCACGATATTACAATATTAGTATGGTCTGAATTTGACTGTCACTGACCTTGAGCTGGCATGCTGCAGGTCGTCCTGCATCCTGGGTGCACAGGGACCCACCAGGTGTCAGGGCTCTGGGTGAACCTGCCATCTGGATCTGGCCGACTGGATACAAGGCCAGGCTGCGGCCTGGTTTTCCGGCTGCTGCAACATGTCTGGGGCCCCTGGGGCTACTAGGGCTGGCGGGGTGGTCGGCAAATCTGGAACGTGGCGCCCGGATGTTGGACTGCGCGCAGCCAGGAACTGAAGCGGCCTGGGAGCCCCGGCTGTGGGGCCTGCGCGAGGTCAGGGCCGGCCTTTCCCGGAGAGGCCTGGGGTCTAGTTGGTGGGAACCGTGTACAGTCAAAGTTCCTGGGGGCCAGCCGGGCCCAGGGGTGCGTCTGGGCCCCAGAGCCCTGGGAGCCGCCCGGTGCTGAGGTGAGTTGAAAGCCCGAGTCCACAGCAGTGGCCTGTGGGGCCGGCTCAGGAGCCAGCCTTTCGGGGCTGAAGCTGAGGCCACAGGCGCCACCCAGGGCTGTGGGAGCCCTGCGGGTTCAGAACTGGGAGGTCCCGGGGAGCCCCGTGTTGCGGGGGCGTCGGGCTGGCCGTGGGAGCTGGCAGGTACTGTGGTCAGCCCCGCGCCGGAGCAGCCAGGGCCACTGGAACCCTGGCGCACGGTGGGCCGGTGGCCGGGGACAGCAGGAGTGCGCGGAGCGCGGTGTCCTGAGGCGCTGAGGTGAGTCGGGGGCTGCGCGCGCTGCCCGCTGGGAGCTGGGCCCACAGCGGCCGCCAGGGCGCCCGCAGGGGAACACGGGACGGAGGGCGCCGGCTGCGCGCTGGCTTCGGGCGCCTTGTCGGGAGCCGCGTGGCCTGCGAGCTGCCCGGGAGCAGGTCTTCCGGGAGCCCCCAGGGGCCATCTAGGGGCCGAGTTGGGTTACTCACTTCACTCTCTGGTTTGGGGGAGGCGTGATGGAGCGGTGGGAGTGTGAATCTGTCTCTCCTGTCATCTTCAATGCATCTTTTCTTAAATTTGTGCCTCACGCGGGTGCTGTCATCCGTCACCTGAAGTATTTGGCTCTTGTGAAGGTCTTTTCCTGCACAGTCGTTCAAACGAATATTGCTGAGGGGACAAATGCTAGAAATTCCTATGCTGCTAGTTTGCTGACGTCACTCTCCCCTCATTTATATTATACACCACTTTTATACATTCAGCTTTTTATAAGCATTTTTCTTCTTTGGGGTGGGGGGTCGGGAGAAGGACTGTTGAATAGTGCCACCATGAACGTTCACAAATGTATTGGTATTCTTTTGGAATACTCTTATGGAGCCAGAAGATAAGCATTAGCTCGGTTTTAGAAGTCGTTTTCAGAGTCATTTTCAAAGTTACAGTCTCACCAGCAATGCGTGATAATAAATTGTATTTCCATATTGCTGCTAACACCTGGAACTGGGACTAAAATTTACATTTTAGTCATTCTTGCATTTGTAAATTTATAGCATTTTTTGATGACTGGTGAAGTTGAACATCTTTAAATATGTTTACTGCTCATTTAAATATTTTTTAGATGAAGTGTTGTTTTAAGTACCTGGGCTATTTCTTTTTTTCCTACTGATCATCTTTATTCATTTGTGCATTTGAAAAAAAAGATCTAAGTGCAATGATTATCTTCTAATTTCATAGGTGGTCTTTATACTTTCTTAATTGTGACTTTTGAAGAATAGATATTCTTAATTTTATTACAATCCCTTTATTTTTTCTATTACAGTCAGTGTTTATTGCAACATGTTTGAAAAAGAAACCTATCCTACTTCCATATCATAAAGATATCTTCCTACCCCATCTAAAATTGTTATTGTTTTAACCTTTATTATCATATGTGCAATCATTCTCAATGTACCCAAAAATAAAATTTAAATGTATATGACATAAAAAATAATGGTTACATATGTGCATGCTAAATCACTTCAGTCGTGTCTGACTCTTTGTGACCCTATGAACTGTAGCCCATCAGGCTCATGTGTCCTTGAATGGGTTGCCATGTCCTCCTCCAGGAGATCTTCCAGACCCAGGGATCAAACCTGCATCTCCTACCTCTCCTGCATTGGCAGGCAGATTCTTTATTACTGGTGCCACTGATACTAGTGCTACTAGCTGCTAAAATTAGCCAAAAATATATATATATGTATAAAATGTCTGAAAAAAATTTTAACAAATTTGACCTAAAAGGCATTTGTAGAACACTTTATATTATCCACATTCTTTTCAAGTGTACATGGGATATTTAGTAAACTGACCATACGCTGAACCATAGGAAAATGACCAACAATTTCAAAATATTAAAATCATGTGTTTTTCCTGACCTTCGTGGATAGAGTCAAATGATAAGGTTGACATTTAACAGATATTTGAACATAATAAACTATCACAAATGCTCTCTCTCAGAAGACAGGTATAGTGCTGATTAGAGGGAAATCGGTAGCCTTACATTTATGCATGAGAAAAGATGATAGGAAGACAAGAGTTAACAATATTTCACTTAAGGAAGCTAGGGAAATAATAGGAAAATCAAATGTAAAGAAAGAGATAAATAATCAAATCTGCAGCTGAAATCAATGAGAAAGCAAACATGCAGTATAGCAAATCAACAAACTTAAAAGCAGTCCTTTAAAAAAGTTTATTAATAAACTAAGAGTAATAGGGTAAAAATGATAAGAATAAATAAAATTACCAATATTGTTAATAAAAGAGGAATATCACACTGTATCTTATATATATCCATAAAGTAACAAGTGAATATTATAAACAACATTACATTTTATAATATGGATAAAATAGATCTATTTCTCTAAATAAGTATATTACCAAGTATGACTGAGAAAGAAATGCAAACTATGAAGAATCTGGTTTCACTTTTAATGATTACAAATCCATTTTATAAAATTTTCTTAAAAAAGGAGGACCAGTGATATGATGACCTCACTGATGAATTTTTCCAAACATTTAAGGATGGAATAGCACAAGTCTTACACAAATTCGAAGTATAGAAAAAGTTAGCCATTCTCATTTTTCCAGGATAGTTAAACTTTACTCAAAACAAACTTGGCAATCTAATTTACATAAAAATGTTTTTTCTAGTTTTGAAAATTTGACTTAACGTTATATCTTATAATTTTTGTTTTATAATTTCTACCTTAACTGTAGCTGAATCCTCTTTATTGTCCCTACTGTTATTTACTTTATTATCTCTCCTTTTACTCGATGAGTCACTTTTATTTTATACTTTGAAAACACAGTAAATATTAGAGGCAACAAGGAAATTATCTTATAACTATTTTGAAAGAGAGCATGAGTATAATTTTAGATCATGAGTGTATCTAAACTGAAAGAGAAAGAATAAATCACTTCATTTGTGAAGGGTATCATGTGCATGTACAAAATGGACAGCAAAGTTCATGCTGTGGGAGTTCATCTACCTAGAATTCAATGCTGGTCCCTAATTAATTTCCACGTATTCAGTTTATTCATTTATAAAATGTTAGAGCTGACTTCTATTACTCATAAGCATTATGAAGAAAATTAAGTGATTGTAAATTCCATAAACTAAATTTGACTTTGATATGTTCTCGATATTATGTATTTTAAAATGATAACCTTTACTAGTAGAAGTTGCGCAGGCCGAGTTTAAGCATAGATTCAGAAAGATCTCTATATCTCTGTAATTAAGTGCTGTGCAAAATTACCCAACCTATAAGGGGTTCTGGATCCAATTTCTATGGAATATATTAATAAATTGCTTACTTGTGAGGCAAAGATTTGAGACTGTGGGCAATGACTAGTTTTTAGACAAAAGAAGATTTATCATCATCACCACTTATGCACTGAGAGTAAAGGTCCTCTGTGTGACTGAGGGCCTCTAGCACATGAATTCCTAGAGGAGTTCAGCAGTTTCAGGATTGACAGATGTCCATGCCTGGTGGTGGTGGTTTAGTCTCTAAGTAGTGTCTGACTGTCGCTACTCCATGGACTGTAGCCTGCCAGCCTCCTCTGGCCATGGGATTCTCCAGGCAAGAATACTGGAGCGGGTGCCATTTCCTTCTCCAGGGGATCTTCCCAACTCAGGAATTAAAGCTGGGTCTCCTGCACTGCAGGCGGACTGTTTCCTGACTGAGCTACAAGGGAAGCCATGTCATATGGAAGAAAAAGGCTAAGATGATGCTTCAAATAGGTTCCAATCTGACAATGGAATTTCTGCTGGTTCTTCAAATTTTTATAACGAATGAATTGAAGACTGTATTTGAGTCTTGCTCAAATAGAAGACTGAAAATCCTTCTATTTGAGCAATAGTTAACAATAATCCAGAATAACAGCATATAGATGCATAGTATGGTGACAAATATACACACAAACTTGCAGAAATGTTGTAGAATTTTGTTTCTTCTTAAGTTTCTTAAACCTCAATGTGCTAGAGTTTGTGGGAGGACACTTTAACTTACTTATTAATCAAGTCTCTTTGGGTTTTAAAGTCTCTCTTTTTTTTTTTTTTTTGGCCAAAAAAAAATTTTTTTTTGGGGAATTTTTTTTTTTTTTTTTTTTTTGTTTTTTTTTTTTTTTTATGGTATATGTTGGATAAAAAGCTTGTGTGATTTTATCTGTAACTGGGAAGGAATGCTGCCCTTTGAATTTGGGTCTATGCACTGTCATCTGTGTAGACCTGTATCCCCACTACAGGACAGTCTGGTCAGGCCACAGGGCATTTTCATTTTTGTTTTTCAAAGAGAAAAAAGTTAAGTTGTTGCTGTCCTTCGGTTCAGGAAAGTTAATTGGTCCTCCCTTGTTGTCATACTTCACCTGCAGACTTCCTAAGTACACACATTTCATCTTGTCTTTGGATTAAGACTGGCCATCTACTAATCTTGGTTATCTGTTTCCATTGTCCCTCTCCAGATAGCTCTCAGTAGGACATTGGCCTTCAATTCAGTGAATGACCCTCATCATTACTCACAGAAGTATGTTATTTTTGTATTCACTAAATACCAGAAAACCATTTATTAAGATTTAATCTACTGACATTCATTTTTCTCTGTCTACCGATGTAGTATAGCTCTTTTTACTTTGCTTGTTTTGTCATAAGTTCACCCTGATTGACACTAAAATGTTTTTAGAGTTTCAATTACCTTAACACTCATCTGCCTCAGAATTTAAGTCTGCAGGTTATGTAGCCAAAACACAACCAGTCTGTTACGGTGTGCTTCCCTCCTGATTCATATAATTTCCTGTACTCTCAACTCAGAAAAAAAACAGGCAGAATTTTCTCACTTCTTGAGAAAATAAAGGCTAATTTTTGATTATATATTGAGATTTCTCTACCAATGGTATATGAAAATGCTGAACATTAAAATAGGCCTGGCTTTTAGAAAGCTTAAATATGTCATTAATTTTTTTAAATAACTATTTTTAGCAATATATGACCATCAGTGCTTCCCATGTTTTGTAGGGCTATACTATCAAATAAAATAATCATAGGTCACAGTGGCTGGACTTCCAGGTGGCTCAGTGGTAAAGAATTGCCTGCCAATGCAGGAAATTCTGGTTCAATCCTTGAGTCAGGAAGATCTCCTGGAGAAAAAATGGCAATCTACTCCAGTTTTCTTGCTGGAAGAACTCCATAGATAGACGAGCCTGGTGGGCTGCAGTCCATGTGGTAGCATGAGTATCAGACGCAACTTACTGACTGAAAAGCAACAGGTTACAGTGGCTATTGAGTAACTGAAATGTCAATTGTTTACATTCAGATGTACTGTAAGTGCAAAATATATAATTTGCAGAATGATTAATGAAAACACTTAATATAAATATACTTAAATGATATTTAATATTGGTTTCACATTGAAATAAATTTTATATATTTTGTGAAGTCATCTTAAAGAAATGTGCCTGCCAGAAATTTAAAATTATCCGTGTGGCTTACATTATGTTTATTTTGGACAGTACTGTTCTAGAAACTGAAATGAGCAATCTGTCTGACTAATCTGGACATTGACTCCTCATTTCCCTTTGATTTCCTCTGAAAAAACCTAATTTCTCTTGTGGCTTCATCCGACTGAATAAATACCAGAAAAAAAGAAATAAAAACAAGCTAGCACATATATATGTGTGTGTGTGTGTGTGTGTGTGTGTGTGTGCATATATATATGTATATATACACATATATATTTAATTTTTATATGTTTTTAATTTAAAAGTGTAATTGACTTACAATATTATACTAGTTTCAGATGTACAACTAGTGGTTCATTATTTTTGTATATTACAAGATGATTACCACTATAAATATAGTTACCATCTGTCACCATATTAGGTTGTTACAATATTACTAACTATATTGCCTATGTTGTGCATCATGTCCTCATGATTTATTTACATTATAACTGGAACTTTGTACCTCTTAATCCTCTTCAAATATTCTACCTATCCCCTACTCCCTTCTTCTCTAGGAACCACTAGTCTGTTCTCTGGATCTATGAGTCTGTTTCTGTTTAATTTTGTTTGTTTGTTTTGTTTTTCAAATTCCATATATATGAGGAATCATATGTTATTGGTCTTTCTCTGTCTGACTTATTTTACTTTAGCATAATACCTGCTAGATCCATTCATATTGATGCAAATGGCATGATTTCATTCTGTTTAAGGATGAGTAATATCACATTGTAAATATATATCATGCTTCTTTATCCATTCATCTACCTATGGAAACTTAGGTGGCTTCCATTCCATGATAGCTCAGTTGGTAAAGAATCGGCCTGCAATGTGGGAGACCTGGGTTTGATCCCTGGGTTGGGGAGGTCCCCTGGAGAAGGGAAAGGCTACCCAATCCAGTATTCTGCCCTGGAGAATTTCATGGACTCTACAGTCCATAGGTTTGCAAAGAGTCAGACATGACTAAGCAACTTTCACTTTCTATCTCAGCTATTGTAAATAATGCTATAAATGAACATTGGGAACATATATCTTTCTGCATTCATTTTTTAAAAACAATTTCCTTCAGGGAAATAGTCAGAGTGGAATTACTGGATAGTATGGTTCAGTTCAGTTCAGTTCAGTCATTAAGTCATGTCCAACTCTTTGCAACCCCATGAACTGCATCACACCAGGCTTCCCTGTCCATCACCAACTTCCAGAGCTTGCTTAAACTCATGTCCATCATATTCGTGATGCCATCTAACCATCTCATCCTCTGTCCTCCCCTTCTCCTCCTGCCCTCAATCTTTCCCTGCATCAGAGTCTTTCCCAATGAGTCAGTTCTTCGCATAAGGTGGCCACATTTTTGAAGTTACAGCTTCAGCATTGTCCTTCCAATAAATGTTCAGGACAGATTTCCTTTAGCATGGACTGGTTGGATCTCCTTGCAGTCCAAGGGACCCTTAAGAGTCTTATCCAACACCACAGTTTGAAAGCATTAATTCTTTGGCAATCAGTTTCTTTATAGTCCAACTCTCACATTCATATGTGACTACTGGTAAAACAATAGCTTTGGCTAAATGGACCCTTGTCCACAAAGTAATATCTCTGCTTTTTAATATGCTATCTAGGTTAGTCATAGATTTTCTTGCAAGGAGCAAGCATCTTTTAATTTCGTGGAGGCAGTCACAATCTGCAGTGATTTTGGAGCCTAAGAAAATAACATCTCTCACTGTTTCCATTGTTTCCTCATCTATTTGCAATGAAGTAATGGGATTGGATGCCATGATGTTAGTTTTTTGAATCATTCACCTAGAGTGAGACTTCCTGGAATGTGAAGTCATGTGGACCTTAGGAAAAAAGCTAGTGGAAGTGATGGAATTCCAATTGAGCTATTTCAAATCCTGAAAAATGATGCTGTGAAAGTGCTGCACTCAATATGTCAGCAAATTTGGAAAACTCAGCAGTGGCTGCAGGACTGGAAAAGGTCAGTTTTCATTCCAATCCCAAAGAAAGGCAATACCAAAGAATGCTCAAACTACCACATAATTGCACTCATCTCACATGCTAGCAAAGTAATGCTCAAAATTCTCCAAGCCAGGCTTCAACAATATGTGAACTGTGAAATTCCAGATGTTCAATCTGACTTTAGAAATGGCAGAGGAATCAGAGCTCTAATTGCCAACATTCTTTGGATCATAGAAAAAGCAAGAGAATTCCAGAAAAACACCTACTTTTGCTTTATTAACTGCGCCAAAACTTTTGACTGTGTAGATCACAGCAAACTGTGGAAAATTCTTAAAGATATGGAAATACTAGACCACCTCATTTGCCCCCTGAGAACTGTATGCAGGTCAAGAAGCAACTGGTCATGGAACAGCAGACGGGTTTCAAATTGGGAAAGGAGTACGTCAAGGCTGTAGATTGTCACCCTGCTTATTTAACTTATATGAAGAGTACATCATGCTAAATGCCAGGCTGGATAAAGCACAACCTGAGATCGTGATTGCTGGGAGAAATATCAAAAACCTCAGATACGCAGATGAGACCACCCTAATGGCAGAAAGTGAAGAGGAACTAAAAATTCACTTGATGAAAATGAAAGAGGAAAGTGAAAAAGCTGGCTTAAAACTCAACATTCAAAAAAACTAATATCATGGATAGTATGTTAGTTTCATTTTTAAAGGAACCTCCATATTGTTTTTCATAATGGTTGCAGCATTTGCTTTCCCACCAGCAGTGCACAAGGATTCTGTTTTCTTGACATTCTCACCAAGGGGAGACCTTTTGTTTCTAGTCTTTGTGATAATAGCCACACTGATATGTGTGAGATGGTAATTCATTGTGGTTTTTGACTTGCATCTTCTAGCTAATTAGCTATGTTGAGTATCCTTCATGTTTCTGTTGGCCTTCTGTATGTCTCCCTTGGAAAATTATCTATTCAGAGTCTCTGCCCATTTTTAAATTCTATAGCTTGTCTTTTTGAAATTGACTTGTATGTGTTCTTTATATATTTTGCCTTACATATTGTGGTGTTCCTATGTTGGGTGCATATATATTTATAATTGTTATATCTTCTTCTTGGATTGATCCTTTGATCATATGTAATATATATTTTGGATATTAACTCCTAATCAGACATATCATATCCAGCAATTTTCTCAACCAGTAGACTGCTTTTTAATTTGTTGATGATTTCTTTTCCTGTACAAAAGCTTTTTAGTATGATATAGACCTTTTTTTTTTCTTTTGTTGCTTTTTCCTGAAGACACAGATCCAAGAAAAAAAAGATTGCTAAGATAAATGTCAAAGAGCATACTGCTTGTTTTCTTCTAGGAGTTTTATGGTTTCAAGTCTTACTTTTAGGTTTTTAATTCATTTTTATTTTGCATTTATATATAACACAAGAAAGTAGTCTAGTTTCATTATTTTGTATGTAGCTGTTCAGTTTTCACAACACCATTCACTGAAGAGACTGTCTTTTATCATATGTATATTCTTGCCTTCTAGATCATAGAATAATTGGCCTAATTTATATTATTCTAGTCTCAACTATGAGTTCAGAAATTTTATGGGTACCTGGGGTGTTAGGAATTGACCTTCAAAGATTTATTTGGATATTAAGTCCACTGGTAAAGGAGAATTACTTTTGGACAATTTTAGTCGTGTTGTGATTGTTGAGTTTCTGAGTCATGTCAAACTCTGCGACTCTTAATGGGCTGAAGCATGGCAGACGTCCCTGTCCTTCGCCTTCTCCCGGAGGTTGCTGAAACGCATATCCATTGAGTAGATGATGCCATCCAACCATCTCATCTCCTTTCTCATCCTGCTTTCAATCTTTCTCAGCATCAGAGTCTCTCCCAATGAGTTGACACTTTGCATCAGGTGGCCAAAGTCTTGGAGCATCAGCTTCAGCATCAGTCCTTCCAATGAATATTCAGGACTGATTCCCTTTAGGATTGACTAGTCCAAGGGACTCTAGAGAGTCTTCTCTAGCACCACAGTTCAAAAACATCAATTCTTTGGTGCTCAGCCTTCTTTATGGTCCAATTCTCACATTCATACACGATTACTGGAAAAACCGTATCTTTGACTATATGAACCTTGACAAAGCAAAGGGATGTCTCTGCTCTTTAATATGTTGTCTAGGTTTTTCATGGAGAAGGTGATGGCACTCCACTCCAATACTCTTGCCTGGAAAATTCCATGGAAAGAGGAGCCTGGTAGGCTGCAGTCCATGGGGTCGTGAAGAGTCTGACTCCACTGAGGGACTTCACTTTCACTTTTCATTTTCATGCATTGGAGAAGGAAATGGCAACCCACTCCAGTGTTCTTGTCTGGAGAACCCCAGGGGTGGGGGAGCCTGTTGGGCTGCCGTCTGTGGGGTCGCACAGTGTCGGACATGACTGAACCAACTTAGCAGCTTGGTTTGTCATACCCATAGCTTTTCTTCCGAGGAATGAGTGTCTTTTAATTTCATGGCTGCAGTCACTGACCACAGTAATTTTGGAGTCTAAGATAACAAAGTTTGTCACTGTTTTTCCCCATCTCTTTGCCATGAAATGATGGGGAAAGATGCCATGAACTTAATTTTTTGAATGTTGAGCTTTAAGCCAATTTTTTACTGTCTTCTTTTACTTTCATCAAGAGGCTCTTTAACTCCTGTTTGCTTTCTGCCATTAGGGTGGTTATCATCTACATATCTGTTTTTGATATATCTCCCAAAAATCTTGATTCCAGCTTTGGATTCATCCAGCCAAGCATTTTGTATGATTTACTCTGCATATAAGTTGAATAAGCAGGGTGACAATATACAACCTTAGTGTACTCCTTTCCCAAATTGGAACCAGTTTTATTCTAGCTGTTGCTTCTTGAACTGCATGTAGGTTTCTCAGGAGGCAGGTCAGGTGGTCTGGTATTCTCATCCCCTTAAAAATTTTCCACAGTTTCTTGTGATCCACACACTCAAATACTTTAGGGTAGTCAATGAGGCAGAAGTTTTTCTAGAATTCTCTTACATTTTCTATGATCCAGCAGATGTTGGCAATTTGATCTTTGGTTTCTCTGCCTTTTCTAAATCCAGCTTGTACACCTGGTAGTTCTCGGTTCACGTACTAGTTTGAAGGATTTTTTAGCATTACCTTGCTAGCGTGTGAAATGAGCACATTTGTTTGGGAGTCTGAACATTCTTTAACACTGCCCGTCTTTGGAACTGGAGTGAAAACTGACATTTTCCAGTCCTGTGGCCACTGCCGAGTTTTTCAGATTTGTTGGCATATTGAGTGCAGCACTTCACCAGCCCATCATTTAGGATTTTAAATAGCTCAGTAGGGATTCTGTCACCTCCACTAGCTTTATTCCTGGTAATGCTTCCCAAGGCCCATTTGAAAAAAATAAAGGAAGTGAGGAACTTTTCAACTATAGATATTTCAGATCTTGGACCAAAGCAAGAGGTCATGATAAGTGTATTTCACAATTCTTTAATTTTTCAATGAGGTAAATTTTATAAAACATAAATTAACCTTTAATTATTTCATTGTGTGCAATTCAGTTCATTATTACATATATGATGCTATGGAATAAGCACTTCTATTTTGTTCCAATATGTTATATCTTCCTCACTCTAAACTGTTTGAAAGCAGGCAAGCTTTTGCTAGTGAGAATGTTTATTTTTTTATGAGCCCATTTTGTAGTTTTAGTTATAAGGAGGGTATGACCAGAGTCACATTTTAGAAGATGTTGGCTGCTCAGAGAATAGTGTAGATACCATGCTCCTCACTATTCCCTCTTCATACCTCAAATTCTTACATTCCACTTCCTTAGGTTGTTGTTCAAGTTGTTTTTATTACCACCATCCATGGCACTATGTATTCTGTGTAACTAAAATCAAAAACATCTAAAAAAAAATTTTAAACCTACAAATAAAATTAATTCTGGACCTTTAGCTTTGTGCACTGTTTCATGAGCTTGCTCTTAATACCTCTTGCCTGTTTCCATTATACCTATGTGCAGTTCAGATCAGTTCGGCTGCTCAGTTGTGTCCAGCTCTTTGCAACCCCATCAACCGCAGCACTCCAGGTTTCTCAGTCCATCACCAACTCCCGTAGCTTGCTCAAACTCTTGTCCTTCAAATCAGTGATACACAGGTGATACAATCCCTATATATTGTGCTTAATTAAGACCACTGACTATATTTTAAGTCATCAGTTTTATACACCATGGCATCTAGTCTCATGCCTTGGGTACACCAGGAGAGCAGTGAACATTACTTTATGGAATGGATAAATATATATATATATTCTGAAAGGAAATGTAAGCAGAAAAAAATTAAAGCAAAGTGGTCATTAAGATAATTTTCAAGATAATGATATTGCTAGTTTTATTTTGAAAAATTGACAAGATAATGATGTATTTGCTTAAATTTATCAACAATAGCATTTATATTCTTTTTTGCTTTCCTTATTGTTGAGTCTCTGCCATAATTCCCCCATGTAATATTCAATATTCCAATTTACATTTAATGATACCATTGATTAAAGCTGTCTAAAAATTTCAGTTTTATAAACATACTTCTATTTAAAGTATTATAGATATTTGCTATCTTTTATTTTATCTCAAAGTTCACAGAATAAAAAGAAATTATTAAAAATAACTATAACATTTATGAACAATTTATTTGAAAATGGTGTTATAGAAAATAATAAAAATTTCAAAGTGAATAATTTTAATCCTTTGCTCCCAAACTGAGAATAATAAATACAATCATAAAGTGATAAAAAGGCACAAAAGCAAACTGCTTAAGGGATCACAAATTTCCTTTTAAAATACAGTATTTATTGAAATAGTATATAAAATAAAGCTAAATTGCAGGCATTTGGCATTCAAAGTATAACAACAGTTTAAATGCTATTTATAAAGGGTGCTAAATTATGAAAGTTAAAGAAAGAAAGGTATTAGAGAAAATTATTACTTATATTTTAGAGAAGTAGAATATTTTAGCGCAGTGATTTGCTGAGTTTTAAAAATGCATGCAGATGAATTAAAATCACTGAATTTGAAACTCAGAAATTACAACAGGAGGTGAAATTTCCTTAGAGAATCAAGGCTGAAAATTTCTAAAATTACTTTAAAAATATTGGTATATGTGATAAAAATTACTTTAAAATATTGATATATAAATATTTTTAAGTTCATCAGTAATGTATGAATACAATCATATGAAAGCATCTACTACACCCTCTAATTTAATAGGATTGACTGAGCATGTAATGCAGCCACTCCCTTTCATTATTTGTAACAAAAGTAACAGAAAATAATAAATAATGAAGTTAGGATAAAAAAATCAAATAGATAATAGCTATGAAAAATAGAAATTCAAATATTGGAGTCGATAAAAGGTGAAAAGTAGGTAAGAGTACACTGAAAACTAAGTGTGGCCTATATAACATTCTTAAATAATGTTTCTATTAAAATAGAGAGTTGCATTAAGCCACATATGGTAATTTCTATATAAGTAACAAGTGCCTGGCTGATCATAACAGCGAAACCTCTATATAGATCAAAAAATGCCCCCAAAACTTCTACATGACACATTAACAAACATTCAAACAAACACAGAGTCAAGAAGAGGTCATAGAAAGATGGGCTTGATGTCAGTGTCAGAAGTTGTTAACTATAGAGTTTGTGTAGGCCTGGGCTTCTCTGTGTGTGGCAAGAACCAGCCAGGAGGATGGGTGATTACCCATCTTGGGAACAAAGGCACCCTAATTATCAATCTCAGAAGCATGTTTCTGCTTTCATTCATGGTAAGAGGATGCTTGATGCATCACCTGGATTTACCTCCAGGAACAAAGGACTCAAGATTCTAGCTTCTGAAAGTGCTGTCTCCAGACAGCCTTACCTTGATGTTCTCTTTGGGAACCTCCTTGATCAAGAACTAAAGAGCCTCTTGATAAAAGTGAAAGAGGGGAGTGAAAAAGTTGGTTTAAAGCTCAAGATTCAGAAAACTAAGATTATAGCATCTGTTCCCATCACTTCATGGCAAATAGATGTAGAAACAGTGGAAACAGTGACAGACTTTATTTTCGGGGGCTCCAAAATCACTGCAGATGGTGACTGTAGCCATGAAATAAGACACTTACTCCTTGGAAGAAAAGTTATGACCAACCTAGACAGCATATTAAAAAGTAGAGACATTACTTTGCCAACAAAGGTCCGTTAGTCAAGGCTATGGTTTTTCTGGTAGTCATGTATGGATGTGAGAGCTGGACTATAAAGAAAGCTGAGCACTGAAGAATTGATGCTTTTGAACTGTGGTGTTGAAGAAGACTCCTGAGAGTCCCTTGGACTGCAAGGAGATCCAACCAGTCCATCCTAAAGGAAATCAGTCCTGAGTGTTCATTGGAAGGACTGATGTTGAAGCTGAAACTCCAATAATTTGGCCACCTGATGGGAAGAACTGACTCGTTTGAAAAGATCCTGATGCTATGAAAGACTGAAGGCTGGAAAAGAAGGAGATGACAGAGGATGAGATGGATGGCATCACCAACTCAATGGACATGAATTTGAGAAACTCTGGGAGTTGGAGATGGACAGGGAGGCCTGGCATGCTGCAGCCCATGGAGTCGCCAAGAGTTGGACACGCCTGAGCGACTGAACTAAACTGAACTTGATCAAGGAAACACATTACCCATGGTCATGCTTCCTCGTCTGTAAGGCCAAAATCTCACATTTAATCAATAAGTTTAGAAAGGCCTGTTGCTTGTGCACAAATATTTTAAAGGCCTTAAAATGTTTACTTTGCTCAGACTTGTATACTTTTTCACATTTTTTTCCACTGTACTTACTCTCTATAAAATATGAAACATGTTCTGATAGTGAATAGTCATTCTCTGATAGTGGAAAGAAAGATATGTGACTGAAAGATGTGACTGGTATTCTGAAAAACTAGACTTAATGATGAGTCTAAGGCTTGTTATTTATACCAATTGTGAAAAATCAATCTTGTGACCAAAAGACATACAAAGGCAAACTTATATCCCTCAAAAGTAGTCATTCAGGAAGGGTGAAGGGGTACTTAGAAAGGGAAATTATATGCACATTTCATTTAGAAATCTGGCTCTCCATCAGATGCCAAGTAGAATTTCATTTTATATGAACATATTAGCATTTTCCATGTAAAGCAGTCCATGCAATGAGCAAGAAGGTGTGTATGCATGGTTTTCCCCTTTTGTTTTGTAACAGTTAAAATGATATCAAATATTTGCTGCACCTTTATTTCTAAATATGTTCTGACCTTATGTCACATAGTCACCATTTAGTGTTTACCTTTAGTCATTTAGCACTGCAATTAATAGAATTCTAAATTCATACTTCCAGAAACATGGGATAAAGTTACCTTGGACTTTTAAAGTGAAACAAGTCAATTGAACTATATATGACACTTCTACAATATGTCACATGCTGTAATGTGACTTGCTACCATTTATGTAGTGTAATCCATTATCTACACAGTCAGCTCTTTGCTAGTGAATTCTGAAAAATGTTTATTTACTATATTTATTAATTAGGCCCCAGTAAAGTGAGAGAATCTACTCTTTAATTTGAACAAGGGGAATTTAATATAGTTATTAACAGTGGATTAGAATGACAGAGAATTGCTTAAATGGAAGAGGAAAAAGAGAACCCTAAGGAATACTTTAGGTCTGAGTAAGAGTACCTAAGAAAGTAATACAGTGAAAGGAAAAGGTCTCAGTTGGCCTGGGATTACATCAGACCTCTTTTTGGGGGGTGGTTGAAGCCCACAGAAGGTGGAGACATTTTCCACTGTTTCTGGCTGGAACTGGTAGCTGGCAAGTAGAGATACAACTGATGGAATAATGTTATGATTCCCTAGCTGCTGCCAGTGCAGTTGCTCTAAATTTGATAGAAAGCCAGCTGAAAGCAGTTGCTAAATTCACCAGAAAGCTACCAGAAATCCTCAGAGCTGGAGAGGAGTTTAATATTGAGCTTGTGGAAGCTGTCACTTGGACAATGTGGGCAAGCAGTGTCCTTAGCAATGCCACTGATCTTTTGCCAAGTCCTTTCATGCTGCAGTGGCTCTTATCTTTGAGAACAATTCAGGTGGGGAAGAGTGTGCCTGAAGAAAATGAGGTGGTACCTCTTACTGCTGGCCACAAATATACTGCTAAATAACACCATACACTAGAAGCACATCAAAACAGCCCATCCATGGGAACCAGGAAGAGAAAATCTTTTTAGCACTCATACTAACAGGATTTAACATTGTACTGGCTGGGGAAAAAAAAAAATTACAAGGTCCAATTCTGTTGTCACATAACAAAGAGGCAATGAGTTAATAGCTAACAGAACACTCTTGGCTATTTAGCTACCCAACTTTCAAATGTACCATTCTATATATTTTTAAACTTCCCTTTTGAAACACAACTCTAAACTTTCACCCAAAAAACACAGCTACATTTCTTACAAATAGAGACATTCTCACCATTTTCTCAAAATGATAAGATGCATAGTCCCGATCATCATTGCATCCATTATTGTGACTTTATTGTTTCTCAAATTCCGTGACACTCACAGCCCTCTGAATATTGTTAGCTAAGACTAAATTATCAGATAACCTGCAGCAACTTTTATATACTTTTTTTAATAAGAGAAGAAACAATTTTCACATATATAAGTAAAACATATATGAAAAACAAAGAATATGAAAAACTACTATAATCTTTATTTCCTTAATTGGAAATAATATCTATGGTTTCTTCTTCACCATCTGTATTTCCTCCACAGCCCTTCACCATCTTCTTCACCATCTGTATTTCCTCCACAGTCCTGAAAAACATCAAATTATTGATGGAATAGAATAAACCAAACCTGATGGAATAACTCAAATAGGAGTTAAAGAATGACCCAAGTACTCAAATATCCCATCTTTGCAGGAAGGTTACTGTAATTTTCCATTTACCTTTATTACTAATCATAGAAGAGTTAAGAGGCACCCAGAGAATGCCCTGGCTTCCAGTCATAGTGCTCTTTATTCCCCTTTCTCCTTAGTAATCAAAATCAATCCCTCTGTTTCTTTAATGAGAGAAAGCCATTTTGCTATCTATTGGTTCCTCTGGTATAAGGAGCCAAAAATGGCCAGGTTTCATCTTAAAATTCAAGAGAATTCTTACTATGTTCCCTGCTACCATGTTTCTCTCCTTGGATAATTAAACATTCAAGAAGCAAAGCAAAACTCAATGTCACTAGAACAGAAAGAAAATTTTGCAAATTGATTATTTGATGTAACACTAAGAGAAGCCATTTCCATTTCCTACCATTGATTTCCAGACTCATATGTTGTGTCTATGGGAAAGACAGCACCATATAAAGGTCTCTGTGAATAGATCTTTTCTTTTCAGGAAATTTATCTCACAACTTTCACGTACCTGAGTCTTCATAAATCCTGGCTTATGTGGGGCTTGGCTGTCCAACCACATTGGTGGCTTCTATTCCAGGTGTCAGTTTTAATTCAAAATTAGTGTCTAGTAATCTCAATAAGTTCTGACAATAGTCTTTCCCCAATGCCCTGCCACTCTCCTTTTCTCTTGGGGAAATTTTGGAATAAGATTTCTAGTGTGAACTTGTGCCAAAGTTTTAGGATCCTATTTCAAGAGGACTCAATCTCCCCTTCATTCAAGATTCTTTGTGTCTATGAGTTGACTCAGATCTTGGCATTGGTTACATAGCTACTGGAACTTTGTTTTTCTGCTATAGATATCAGTGTTAATTGAGTAAAGCTGTGCATCTCTTTCATCCCTAAGAGCACCTTAATAAATTAGCCAACAATAAAGATAACTGTAAGCCAAAGCATACTGATACCAGTTCACCCCAAATTCCCCTTATAACCTGCCTGCTTTGGTGAGTAAAAGTTGTCACTTGCATTTTGTTACTTTAGGCTTCTGTAATCTCATTGGAATTAGGGAGCCCAACTCAATGGTGCCATCCTGTACAGTTATGCCTTACATACAATCGAGAGCTACCACAGAGATTTCCATTAGTTAAGATGCTGCCCACAGTATACATCAATGACTTTTTGTATACATGCTATTTGTTCAAGAGTTAGATTTTGTACACCTTGAACATGGTAAATTTTATTCTAGTCGTGGTTCTAGTGGCAACAGGATAGACTTTTTGTGGGTCTTAAGAGACATTGTCATTTTTCAAGACAAGCTGCCCCACTTGATGTTATCACAGGGTCTTCAGGCAGAGAAAAGCTAATCTCAAACACGAGGAAGTATACTGCTTCCACTGATAACTGAGTCTCAGAGTGACTTGGGAGTTCACAGTGTCAATTTTATTTGAGCCTAATAAGATGTCTTCATTCCAGTTTTTAGGATCCAATTATTTGCCAAGACGGGACCTAAATTTTATATGAGAAATGGTATAACTGTGAATTCAACTGTAGTTTAATTCTGTAACCTTCAAAATTAAGCTTAATGTTTTGTTTTCAAAATATGAGCTTCGTGTTTGTAAGAAATACTGGATCATTTTAGGGCTGTCATGGAGGATATTTGGACATTATTACATGATGACTGATCTGAAAATTAATGGACTTCAGTTTGCATTTTTGCTTTATCAAAGTGCTTTATCAAGTGCTCTACAAAGGGTATATTCTATAACATAGCCTTTATGTTATTTCCACAAAAGTCAAATGCAATAGCCATTTGAATTTCCAAGGCACATGCTTCAATTGGCAGTTCTTCACAAACAGCTACACATGGTAGCTTGATTGACTGTGATAAAATGGATTACAAGCATTCCATTTCTGATTGGCAAGGAGATCAGCACTGAACACAAGCCAAATGCCATGACCAAAACATACCCAAAGCTTCGTCCTTTGGGTCAGTCTCTAGGACCCACTTCTATTATCAGTGTTTTAGCCAGAGTTTCATAAACAGAAAGAGAACAGAAATTTTAATAAAATAATTATCATCCAGGGATTAAAATAACAGGTAAGATAAAAATATATTACTTGTCTAAGAGAACAAAACATAACTAAATAATTCCCTAAGGCTGAAGGAATATACCTAGGAAAGTAACACTCTTGGAAAGAAAAAAAAAATGTTCCACAGGCTGGAATTCAGACTTCACTGGGTAGGGTGTGATTAAAACTCACTAGATAGGTAAGAAACTAGCAGAGTTGGGCTAAGTAAGAATTGGTTCATAGTCTGTTAGAATGATGCAGTAAACAGAGAAAGCCTTCTAGGATGCTGGCAAATTGGTAAGTAGGGGTGTTGTGAGAATTCCTGTTAACTTAAGAAGTCAATAGTGAAACGAGCTTTCTTATGGAAAAGTTGTCAGAAAGACTCTCGAGGAGGGTATGAGAAGGGTGGTCAGAAAACCATCATTGGAATATATTTATCTATATATATAAAGTAGAACTTTATTCACAATTCAAAAGTGTTCACACAAGGTGCCACTTACCACTAGAAGCTATATGAAAGAGGAATGTATGTTTGGGGAAAATTGTTTATGAGGAATTGCCACTTGCTCCTGGCTGGAGAATCACTGCTGAAAACAGACATGCATTCAGCATGGACAAAACTAGATAGCATACTGGAAGAAGGAAGGGGAAAAAAAATAGAACTATAATCTCTAATGTCCCTATGCTACCCTCTGCCAACAAGGATAACATTTTCCTGGATACAAAAAAAGAAACATTATACATCCAGCTACATTTTGCAGTGCTGTGCTAAGTTGCTTCAATCATGTCCGACTCTTTAAGACCTTATGGACTATAGCCCACCAGGCTCCTCTGTTCAAGGGATTCTTCAGGCAAGAATACTGGAGTGGGTTTCCAAGTCCTCCTCCAGGAGATCTTCCTGACCCAGGAATCGAACTCACCTCTCTTGTGTCTCCTGTGTTGGCAGGCAGATTCTTTCGCACTGAGCCACCTGGGAAGCCCCAAGCTACATAATCAAAGAGCAAATAACAGACCAGATTTGAAGCTGAGTCAACTTATTGAAAACTGGTACAATATACCCTGAATAAATGTCACTGTTCAACTGTAAAAATTCTTATTAAGTTGGAATCAGTGGATAGAATTGTCTTCAAATTATCCTACAATATCAGAGTATATACTTTAAAATGTAATATGTTGGAAGTTACATCACTTTTTTTAGCCAAAGATTCTTAGAACTTATTCATGAAGGTATGGAAATATCTTTAAAAGCTGTGATTGGGTTATCAAGGCTGATTTGATTTGGCATATCTGCATAGTTCTATAGGTAAGAGAAATCTTAAATTATATAATTCTATAATAGGTTACTGTAATTCAATGTGAATGATTTGTTTAGTTTAATTTGATTCAATTGCATGTCTTTTGTAATAGAAAAAAAATCACATAGCTGAAATACCCACATTTATTCTAGTAAGTACTTTGGAAGAGATAACAGCAAAATATGGTGCATGGAACTTACACAAGGACATCTTTAAAATAGTAATTATGTTTTTGAAAATAAGGTGTTTGAAACCCAACACTAATGATACAAAAATACTTTACTGACCAGGACATTTTTTCAGTATAATATTTTCAGTTATACAAAATTAACACCTGTTTTATGTAACTGAAGCCATCTGTTTTTGTATCAAATTGGATGCAGCGACTGATTCAAATAACTAGGTCAGCTAAAGATACTATAATACTCTAGATGACGCCAAAACACTTGCCCACACACATGTAGTTAGAACCTAAGAATTTGTGACAGTCTATAATTAGTAGAAATTTATGCCTATAAATTGTTTTATGCTTTGAAATGGGAAAAAGCTAGATAATTATCCATTTGTTGCTCAAAATTGCATTTAATATTTTCCCCCTTTGTCCATCCAATGCATATGCCTGATATGTGGTCTGCTGTTGCTGCTGCTGCTGCTAAGTTGCTTCAGTTGTGTCCAAATCTGTGCGATCCCATAGATGGCAGCCCACCAGGCTCCCCCATCCCTGGAATTCTCCAGGCAAGAACACTGGGGTGGGTTGTCATTTCCTTCTCCAGTGCATGAAAGTGAAAAGTGAAAGGGAAGTCTTTCAGTCATGTCCGACTCCATAGACTTGCAGTCTACCAGTCTCCTCCATCCATAGCATTTTCCAGGCAAGAGTACTGGAGTGAGTTGCCATTGCCTTCTGCAGATATGTGGTCACTTTCTTGCAAATTTTGGTAAAAAAATGATAGATATATAAAAGGAGATGGTGTGGCACTCACAGGCACACTCTGAAGTCTGTTTTTGTCATTTTTTATTATATCTTGAATAGATTATCTTACTTGAATGTCATCTAATAAGCAAATGTTACATATGGTAAAATCCATAGAAGAAGAAAAAAATAACAAACATATTTGTTAACAATGAATGGAAGAAGTTGATTTCTTAAGTGACAGCGGACTTTGATGAATGTACTCTTAACTTCAAAACTAATGAAAATGTTGGAAAAGCAACTAAATATAACGATTTCAGAACTCTGGAAAATGACCAAATTCACAGAAAAAAAAATAGAAATGAAAAACTGAACATCATCTGTCCAGGTGATACAAGAGTAAGACAGAGGAGTCTGTGTTATTTTGATTTGGAGTTATTCTCATTTTTCCTCCCTCCTGGGCTCTCTGACTTGGCAACCCTGAAAAGAATTTGGCCATAAAATTGACAGAAAAGACTGCCCTCCTTTGAGCCCTTGTATAAACACCACTTGCACCACTCCAAAACACAAGTTTTGGGGGTTTTTTTTCCTATACTTGGAGCTTCCAGGAAAAACTATATTTCCATAATGCATTAGTTATTTGACTTAATTCAGAATTCAGCTCAGGAAAAACAAAAGCAAAAACCTACCAATAGAGTATCACCACAAACAGTAGAAATCAGCTGGAACAACTCAGCTCTCTAAGCTTTTAAGTTTAATTGGGATAAATAAGATCTGGTACAAATATTTAAAAAGTGATACTAGACAACTACCCAATTATAAGGAATTTTGAAAAGCTTTTTTATATTCTTGGGGAATCTACAAAACTGCAGTCATGGGAACCACTGACTATATTTCCTGCAAATACTGGAATAAGGAAAAGGTCCCAGAGGTTAATTTCAGTTCAATCATTCAGTCGTGTCTGACTCTTTGTGACCCTATGGACTGCAGCATGCCAGGCTTCCCTGTCCTTCACCATCTCCCAGAGGTTGCTCAAATTCATGTTCATTGAGTTGGTGATGCCATCCAACCATCCCATCCTCTACTGTCCCTTCTCATCCTGCCCCCAATCCTTCCCAGCAGCAGGGTCTTTTCCAATGTGTCAGTTCTTCACATCAGGTGGCCAAAGTATGGGAGCTTGAGCTTCAGCCTCAGTCTTCCAATGACTATTCAGGACTGATTTCCTTTAGGATTGACTGATTTGATCTCCTCGCAGTTCAAGGGACTCTCAAGAGTCTTCTCTAATACCACTGTTCCAAAGCATCAATTCTTCGGTGCTCAACTTTCTTTAATGGTCTAACTCTCATATCTATACATGGCTACTGGAAAAACCATATCTTTGACCCAGTAGTTAATCTCTTGAGTAATTTTGAGAGCTACAGAAGCAAAAAGTGAAAGATAAGGCTGTCTAATAAATTGACTAAAGTTTGAAGTTCTCTCTTTTCAGAAAGATCCCCTTGGCAAAGAGAGAGAAATACAGTAAAGTAATTAAAAAAAAATCTAAGCAATCATTGTCAGACCACTAAAGTATATTGAGACATGAATAGTCTCTAGGAATTTAGGCTTTAATGTATGCTAGCAAACAAAAATTTTTTAAAAAACCTGGACGAAAACTAGGTGTGGGAACACTGTAGACAATACAGGATCTGAAGAATTACTCCAGGAAACTCACTAGCAAACAATCAGTGCAACAAAATCAGTAAGAAGAATGAAAAACAACAAACCATAATGTAGGATGCATAGTAAAAGTGCTACAATAAATTTTCTAAAATAAACAGTTTTTGCCAGAAATTGCTATATGAACAAAGTATGCCATCTAAGAGAGGTCAAAAAGTAACCAACAAAATTTCACCAAAGGAGCACACTTTGTCTTATTAGTTGCAACTTATAAAACTTCATTTAAATAAATAAATAATATTTAAATAATGAAAGATATGGAACAATAATGTCATAAATAGGGAAAACAAATGTGATATAAATTGTGAGGTCCAATAGAAATTCTGAAGTTGAAAAGCACAATAACTAAAATGACAAGTCCACTAAGCAAAGGACAGCACTAGATTTGAGCTGACAAAAAAGAGAAATTGTGAACTTGAAATTGCATCAGTACTGTTCATACATTCCAAGGACAATAATAAAAAAAAAAGAAGAAAAATGTGTGGGATGATACAGGAGAACGGCATTGAAACATGTGAATTATCATATGTGAAATCAGTCGCCAACCCAGGTTTGATGCTTGATACAGGGTGCTCAGGGCTGATGCACCGGGATGACCCAGAGAGATGGAATTGGGAGGGAGGTGGGAGGGGGGTTCTGGAAGGGGAACACATGTATACCCATGGCGGATTCATGTCAATGTATGGCAAAACCAACATGATAATGTAAAGAAAAACAAATTTTTTAAAAAGAAAAGAAAAATGAACAGAGATCATCAAGCATGCAAAAACATGCATGATGGAAATCCCAGAAGAAGAGTAAAAAGATAGGGCTGAAAAAATATCTGAAGAAATAATAACCACAAACTTCACATATTTGATGAAAAACATCCATCAACACATCAGAGTAGCTCAGCAAACTTCAAGTAGAATAAAATCAGAGATTCATCCTAGAGGTACCCTAGTCATTCTTAAAACTTGTCTGTGACAAAGAAAACCTTGAAATTGGTAAAAGATACATCACTTACCACTTAAAAGTGTTCCTCAAAAAGACTAGCAGCTGACTTCTCATCAGAAATCATGGAATCAAGAGACAATGGATGGGATGATATCTTGACAATGATGAAATAAATGCTGTCAACCAAAATTCTGTATCCAGAAAAAACTATAAAACAAACATTCCTTGACTTAAAAAAAACCAAAAAATCACTGAGAAAATATACTGCTAGCAAATCTTCTCTAACCAAAAGAACAGAGTAAAATCACCAAGAAGGGAATTAGTGATGCATATGAAATTCTGTTTAAGTCAGAAGAAGGCAGTGATGGAGAAATGATGAAATGAAAAGCAAAAGGTAACACATCCAGAAATAACAAAAGACAGAAAAATCCTACTATTTAAATAAATAAAAAATGGGTTTACATCTTGGACTTTAAATGTAAATAGATTAAGCATTCAAAGTGAAACAGATTAGCAGAATTGATTTAAAAAACAAAACCTGATCCACCTATAATACTTTCAAAGAGAATCCTTTTACATCAAAATACAAAAATAGTTGAAAATAAAAATATAGGAAAAGTGTACTAAAAGAGTATTGAGACGGCTATAGTAAAATCACATAAAATAGACTTTGGGAATAAAATTAATACTAGAGAGGAAGAAAGTTATTGAATATTGAGAGAAAATGAATCAGGAAATTATATAATCATCTGCACTTTACAAAAAAATTCCAGAAGACCCCAAAGCTGTTATGAAGTTGACACCTGCAGAGCAGCATTTGTGTATAATTTATTCTGATAAAGCATTATTATATATTTTGTTGTTGCTCCGTATTATGTCATGTCAGACTCTTTGTGATTCCATGGATTGCAGCACATCAGGCTCTTCTGTCCTTCACTGTATCCCAGAGTTTGCTCAGATTCATGTCCATTGAATCAGTGATGCTATTTAACCATCTCATTCCTCTGCTTTCACCGTCTTCTTTGGCCTTCAATATTTCCCACCATCAGAGTCTTTTCCATTGAGTCAGCTCTTTGCATCAGGTGACCAAAGTACTGGAGCTTCAGCTTCAGCATTAGTCCTTCCAATGAATATTCATGGTTGATTTCTTTGTTTGTTCTTTTGATTTTGAATGCTATATTTGCAAATTTTGCCCTGGGTTAAAATAATTGCAAATCTCAAAGGTATTTATTCAGCCAGTTCTATAAAGACTAACTAAAAAACTGCATTATTTACATGCATTAGGATTATGTATATGTATAAGATTCTCCAAAAATGTTACTGATAAGTATAACAAAAAATGAATTAACATAAAAGAATTGCTTGATACAAGATCAAATATGGAAAACTACATTAAAACATTTACTAGCAGCATTAAACAAAATAAGAAAATGTTTTACAAAATAGGTGCTTATGTGGTAAGCTCTATAAGGAGGACTAGAAAACACAATACATTAAGTAATTGTCCAGGGATAAACACTTAGTGTGTGTTGCTGGCTAAAGTCAGACCCCAATTTCCTGAGGCTGTATGCTTAATTACTACTCTTTCTTCTCTCACTAATATTACATTGGAGGAAGCATGGAATTTCGCTACTCTAATGAAACATCTTTACTGAATTATATGCCAGATCAGAAAACTATAGTTTTTCAGTATTTTGGGAAGACATCAAAGCACAAAATAAGAGGGTAGAAAATAATCCAACTACGGGGAAAAAAAAATCACAATAAACGCAAGTGGACTTAATGCTCTAGTACAAAATTATAGAGTTTCAAACTTCATAAAACAAAAATATTTAGTCACATGTTGTTTAAAGTGACATATAAGATAAATCTCAGGTCATTGACTGTTAAAATGAAGAAAAATGCATATCAAGCAAATTAAAGTTAAAGAAGTGTAGGTAAGTTCCAGTTGGACAATAATAACCGTCAGTTCAGTTCAGTTGCTCAGTCATGTCTGACTCTTGGCATCCCCATGAACCGCAGCATACCAGGCCTCCCTGTCCATGACCAACTCCCAGAGTCCACCCAAATCCATGTCCATTGAGTCGGTGATGCCATCCAGCCATCTCATCCTCTGTCATCCCCTTCGTCTCCTGCCCTCAATCTTTCCCATCATCAGGGTCTTTTCCAATGAGTCAGCTCTTCTAATCATATGGCCAAAGTGTTAGAGTTTCAGCTTCAACATCAGTCCTTCCAGTGAACACCCAGGATTGATCTCCTTTAGGACGGACTGGATGAATCAACTTGCAGACCAAGGGATTCTGAAGAGTCTTCTCCTACATCACAGTTCAAAAGCATCAATTCTTCGGTGCTCAGCATTCTTTATAGTCCAACTTTTACATCCATACGTGACTACTGGAAAAACCATAGCCTTGACTAGACACACCTTTGTTGACAAAGTAATGTCTCTGCGTTTTAATGAGCTGTCTAGGGTGGTCATAACTTTCCTTCCAAGAAGTAAGCGTCTTTGAATTTCATGGTTGCAGTCACCATCTGCAGTGATTTTGGAGCCCCCAAAAATAAAGTCGGTACTGTTTCCTCATCTCATTGTCATGAAGTGATAGGACCCGATGCCATAATCTTAGTTTTCTGAACGTTGAGATTTAAGCCAACTTTTTCACTCTCCTCTTTTACTTTCACAAGAGGTTCTTTAGTTCTTCACTTTCTGCCAAAAGGGTGGTGTCATTTTCACATCTGAGGTTATTGATATTTCTCCCAGCAATTTTGATTCCAGCTTGTGCTTCTTCCAGCCCAGCATTTCTCATGATGTACACTGCATAAAAGTTAGATAAGCAGGGTGGCAATATACAGCCTTGACATACTCCTTTTCCTGTTTAGAACCAGTCTGTTGTTCCATGTCCAGTTCTAACTGTTGCTTCCTGACCTGCATACAGATTTCTCAAGAGGCAGGTCAGGTGGTCTGGTATTCCCATCTCCTTCAGAATTTTCCACAACTTATTGTGATCTGCACAGTCAAAGGATTTGGGATAGTCAATAAAGCAGAAGTAGATGTTTTTCTTGAACTCTTTTGCTTTTTCAGTGATCCAGTGGGTGTTGGCAATATGATCTTTGTTCCTCTGTCTTTTCTAAAACAAGCTTGAACATCTGGAAGTTGAAGCCTGTTGTTGAAGCCTGGCTTGGAGAATTTTGAGCATTAATATACTAGCGTGTAAGATGAGAGCTATTGTGCAGTAGTTTGAGCATTCTTTGGCATTGCCTTTCTTTGGGATTGAAATTAAAACTGACCTTATCCAGTCCTGTGGCCACTGCTGAGTCTTGCAAATTTGCTGACATATTAAGTGCAGCACTTCCACAGCATCATCTTTCAGGATTTGAAATAGCTCAACTGGAATTCTATCACCTCCACTAGCTTTATTCGTAGTGATGCTTTCCACTTGACTTCACATTCCAGCATGTCTGGCTCTAGGTGAGTATGAGGGATCACACCATTGTGATTATCTGGGTCATGAAGATCTTATTTGTACAGTTCTTCTGTGTATTCTTGCCACCTCTTCTTAATATCTTCTGCTTCTGTTAGATCCATACCCTTTCTGTCCTTTATTGAGCCCTTCTTTGAATGAAATGTTCTCTTGGTAGCTCTAATTTTCTTGAAGAGATCTCTAGTCTTTCCCATTCTATTGTTTTCCTCTATTTCTTTGCACTAATCACTGTGAAAGGCTTTCTTATCTCTCCTTGCTATTCTTTGGAACTCTGCATTCACATGGGTATATCTTTCCTTTTCTCCTTTGCTTTTCGCTCCTTTTCGCAGCTATTTGTAAGGCCTCCTCAGACAGCCATTTTGCTTTTTTGCATTTCTTTTTCTTGGGTATGGTCTTAATCCCTGTCTCCTGTACAGTGTCAAGAACTTGCGTCCATAGTTCATCAGGCACTCTGTCTATCAGATCTAGTTCCTTAAATCTATTTCTCACTTCCACTTATCCCAGTCATAAGGGATTTGATTTATATCATACCTGAATGGTCTAGTGGTTTTCCCTACTTTCTTCAATTTCAGTCTGAATTTGGCAATAAGGAGTTCATGATCTGAGCCACAGTCAGCTCCCAGTCTTTTTTTTTGCTGACTGTATAGAGCTTCTCCATCTTTGACTGCAAAGAATATAATCAATCTGATTTCGGTGTTGACCATCTGGTGATGTCCATGTGTAGAGTCTTCTCTTGTGTTGTTGGAAGAGGGTGTTTGCTATGACCAGTGCATTCTCTTGGTAGAACTCTATTAGTGTTTTCCCTGCTTCATTTTTACTCCAAGGCCAAATTGCCTGTTACTCTAGGTGTTTCTTGACTTCTTAGTTTTGCATTCCAGTCCCCTATAATGAAAAGGACATTTTTTTATGGTGTTAGTTCTAGAAGGTCTTGTAGATCTTCATAGAACCATTCAACTTCAGCTTCTTCAGCGTTACTGTTTGGGGCATAGACTTGGATTACCGTGATAATGAATGCTTTGCCTTGGAAACGGACAGAGATCATTCTGTCATTTTTGAGACTGCATCCAAGTACTGCATTTCAGACTCTTTTGACTATGATAGCTACTCCATTTCTTCTAAGGGATTCCTGCCCACAGTAGTAGATATAATGGTCATCTGAGTTAAATTCACCCATTCCAGTCCTTCTTAGTTCACTGATTCCTAGAATGTTGATGTTCACTCTTATCATCTCTTGTTGGACCACTTCCTATTTGCCTTGATTCATGGACCTAACATTCCAGGTTCCTAAGAAATATTGTTCTTTACAGCATTGAACCTTCCTTCTACCACTAGTCCCATCCACAACTGGATGTTGTTTTGTTTTTGCTTTGGCTCCATCCCTTTATTCTTTCTGGAGTTATTCCTCCACTGATCTTCAGTAGCATATTGGGCACCTACCAACCTGGGGAGTTCATCTTCAGTGTCCTATCTTTTTGCCTTTTCATAGTGTTCATTGGGTTCTCAAGGCAAGAATACTGAAGTGGTTTGCCATTCCTTTCTCCAATGGACCACATTCTGTCAGACCTCTCCACCATTACCTGTCTGTCTTGGGTAGCCCCACATGGTATGGCTTAGGTTCACTGAGTTAGACAAGGCTCTGGTCTGTGTGATCACATTGGCTAGTTGTCTGTGATTGTGGTTTCAGTCTGTCTGCCCTCTGGTGCCCTCTCTCAGTACCTACTGTCTTACTTGGGTTTCTCCTACCTTGGACGTAGGATATCTCTTCATGGCTGCTCCAGCAAAGCACTACTGCTGCTCCTTACCTTGGGTATGGGATAGCTCCTCTCAGCTGCTCTTGCGCCACTGCTGCAGTTTATTATAACCATAAAACAAAATTGTTTTTAAGTACAGTTACACAGTGATACATGATTTAGCACATAAAGGAGAGGAAACAGGTATCTTGAAGATATTAAAGCAAGGAGCATTTATATAGTGTTGGCAAACATATAACTTGGGGAAAAATACTTTGAGAAACAATAAAAACAACACAAAAATCTGAACATGTTCATAATATATGTAAAACTATGAAACTTCTTTTATATACACTAAGATTTATATACACACTAAAGAGGTAAAATGATACTTAAAATAACATATTCATTTGTAATAGCAAAATAATCCACTGACAGAAATTTAAATATAAATATAAATAGAGAGGAAAGTATTTAGTTTTATAGTATATGACCATGAAAAATAGCAAATGAAGCTGCGTTTATTACAGATAATGTATATCAGAAATTATGAATAAATAATATTTTAAAAATATGTATATCAAGGTCTGTTTATGTAAATATTTAAAAGAAAGAGGTAATAAATACATGTTGTAAAATTTATTGTGTGAAGGGGGAAGGTGTGACATTATGTAACATACATAAAGTTTTAATTGCCCTGACTTGTGAAAAATGGCACATATATGTTTTATTTTATCATCTCTATCATTTCTCTTTTTTTACTCAATATATTTTATACACATCATATTTTCAATTACTGAAATATTTTATAAATCATATTGATGTCAATATTGAATTGATATATAAGTTTTAATAACTGGTAAGCATATTTGACTAAAGTAATGTAACTTTGAGCTGTTTTTCCCCAATATTGCGCTTATGTTGAAATATTTTACCAGTTAAGCTATATTTTTGTAGTAAGAAAATTGCACAAACAATTCAAATTCTTTTTGCAGACAGTCCATCTTGAGTCTGGTGCAATATCACAAAAATGATATAGTAATGTAAAGAATTCATTTACTTAATAGTTTTTGACTTACATGAAAAAATAAAATGAGGCCATACTTAGCTAGTACTATAGTAAGTTGCAGTAGGAACTTGACATGTATACTTCAATTTTCAGCAGTTTAGTATTGAACATGATGCTCAACAAGCCAAAAGGCTTTTCACAAAATTATATTGCCATCATTATCACACATTGTTTCACTGTTAAATTGTATAGCCCATTAACAACATGGAACTTAGACAAATTATCAAAAAATGCATATGAATTTTTTCACTATTTTATTCCACATTTAAAAATAAATTCTAGCTCAAGATACTAACACATCACTTCAAGTTTAAGTCATATTTAACTTTATATTTCAGAAAACGTCCTTCCAAAGAATATAAACTGTCACATAAATTTCATATTTACAGTTATTATTTTGCTCTATAATTTATAAAATCATCTTTGTTTTAATTGTGTATATATTGACAAGCATAAGCTACTCAGAATTCTGTGTTTTTATTAAAAGTCACATTATAATCATCTAAACAGTTTTTACAAATCAACTCAGTGGACTTGATCCAGATTATTTCTTGACACTGTTTCAATGAAATCATAACTAATAATGCAACTGGTAATATACTGAATGGACAATGTCATCATTTTGAAAATGTGATGAAACAAGTGAGATGTAGCAGTTTTTAGCATAATATCTAGATAAAACTATTAAATATACTTTATATATGTTTTGTGTATAATAGCAATTGCATAAGCTTGTTTTTTCTGTACATCTTAAAGTTTTACTGTTGTTGTTGTTCAACCATACAGTTGCTAAAAAAAGGTATTCATGTCCCAGATAATTATTTTCTCAATTTTAAAAACATTTCTGGTATAATTACCTCTGGAAATAGACTAAACAACATGCCACTTAGTAGATACCTAGAGGACATTTCTTTGAAATTATTTGTTGTGGAATTAGAAACAGATCTTAAAATGACAGTTTACTCTAATCTGTCTTACAGATTTTGCATAGGCAACTATAACTGAGCACATTGAATTGGCTCCAGTACTTCAAGCACAGTCTCCTTATTTAACATAATCATGATAATCTTACTGCTCAGAAGAGTGGACATATGCCCATGCATCTTACAGCTGATTAAAGCAAACCATTTGGATTTTCTCAATAACTGTTTCCAACTCTGATATCCAGGCCCCAATGAAATTATTTGGGACCAGAACCCTACAACCTATTAAAATTAGTGTCCATTAAGGCTGCAATAATCTATCCAATTGCGGGTGTAATTATTATGGAATTTCAGGGACTTAGCCAAAAGTTTCCCAGCAATTAAAAAAAATGTCAGTTATTCAAATATTTTCATTCTCTGAAGCATGGTCTGTGCCTTATTATTATGCTTTCAAGTGCTCTTTAAGATTTTAAAATCCAGGGTGGTAGTTATCTTATTTAAACTTGTTATATGGAGATAGCATGCCACATTTTATGTATACACATGAAAAGGTGAAACATGGGCTAGCATGAAAAAACATTGAATTGTGGATTTTCCATTTTGAGAGTAGGTAGGGCAGCTCTGTTACTTAAGTGGTATAATTGGTCTGATACAGAATTTATTGCTAGTGTTTTCATTTACCTGTGTTGTACAGAGGAAAGGTTATTAGGAATATAAAAATTGAATCGTATGAATTACTTTATCAATTACCACCAAAAAAATGAGGTTAATGAAAACACTGTCAGTGGGTTTGTAGACTCAGTTTCTTATTTTTAATTCTTTCTAATAGCCATTATGAACTTCATTCCCAACACTCTATTATATCTGCTTTTATACAACAATACATTATACTAATGCATATATATGGAATTTAGAAAGATGGTAAAGACCACCCTGTATGCAAGACAGCAAAAGAAACGCAAATGTGTAGAACAGTCTTTTGGACTCTACGGGAAAGGGCAAGGGTGGGATGATATGGGAGAATGACATTGAAACGTGTACATTGTCATATGTGAAATCAATCGCCAGCCCAGGTTTGATGCTTGATACAGGGTGCTCAGGGCTGGCGCACCGGGATGACCCAGAGAGAGGGGATCGGGAGGGAGGTGGGAGGGGGGTTCTGGAAGGGGAACGCATGTATACCCATGGCAGATTCATGTCAATGTATGGCAAAACCAACACGATAATGTAAAGGAAAAAAAAAAAACTACTTTTATATATTTAAAAATTTCTAACTGTGTCAGTCCAAAGTATATTCTGAGTATTTACTTTATATGTTGACTCGGGTGATTGCTATTTTCTCTTGGAAACAATCTCCTAGCATTGGATTCCAGAATACCACCACAGATTCTTATTTCTCCTCCTATGTAGTGATTGATCCTTATCATCTCCTTTGCTGCTCCCTCTAGATTTTCCAATCTCTTATTTTGGGAGTGTTCCAAGACTCATTATTTAACTCTTGTTTTCTCTTCTTTACTCATTTCCTTGGTGATCACTCACTACTAGATTTTGAATAACATCTAAATTCATATCACAATAAAATGTCTGTATGTAGCCTTGAAGATAAATGAAAGTTGCTCAGTTGTGTCTGACTCATTGCAGCCCATGGAATTCTGTAGGCCAGAATACTAGAGTGAGTAGCCTTTCCCTTCTCCAGAGGACCTTCCCAACCCAGAGCTTGAACCCAGGTCGCCTGCATTGCAGGCAGAATTATTTACCAGCTGAGCCACAAGGATAGCCTTAGATTTCAGTTAAAAAATCTTGACTATCTATTCAAAGTCCATTTTAATGTTCAGCACAAACTTCACATGTTCAATTATTACAGCAAATTATCCATACTGAAGCAAAGAGAAAACAATTTTGAAAAAATACAGTAGTTACTCAGGGGCAATCAGGACATTATTGAAGCATTTAACCTTAAGCTGTTTCCTACATAAAGAGAGAGGGGGAAAAAGTGAGAATTAATGGCAGGTTGATATGTTTCCAAACTAGATGGAAACTCTAAGAAAATCCCAAATGGAGTTCTGGGTATGGATGGAAACAGACATTTAAAGGCAGTGAAACCTAGATCCAGACACCCGGGAATATGAAGTCAAGTGGGCCTTAGGAAGCATCACTATGAACAAAGCTAGTGTAGGTGATGGAATTCCAGTTGAGCTATTTTAAATCCTGAAAGATGATGCTGTGAAAGTGCTGCACTCACTATGCCAGCCAATGTGGAAAACTCAACAATGGCCACAGGACTGGAAAGGTCAGCTTTCATTCCAATCCCAAAGAAAGGCAATGCAAAAGAATGTTCAAACTACTGCACAATTGCACTCATCTCACACGCCAGCAAAGTAATGCTCAAAATTCTCCAAGCCAGGCTTCAACAGTACATGAACCGTGAACTTCCAGATGTTCAAGGTGGATTTAGAAAAGGCAGAGGAACCAAAGATCAAATTTCCAATATCTGCTGTATCATTGAAAAAGCAAGATAGTTCCAGAAAAACATCTATTTCTGCTTTATTGACTATGCCAAAGCCTTTGACTGTGTGGATAACACTAAACTGTGGAAAATTCTGAAAGAGATTGGAATACCTGACCTGTCTCTTGAGAAATCTGTATGCAGATCAGGAAGCAACAATTAGATCTGGACATGGAACAACAGACTGCTTCCAAATTGGAAAAGAAGTACGTTAAGGCTGTATATTGTCACCCTGCTTATTTAATTTATATGCAGAGTACATCATGCAATATACCAGGCTGGATGAAGGATAAGCTGGAATCAAGATTGCTGGGAGAAATATCAATAACTATAGATATGCAGATGACACCACTCTTACAGCAGAAAGTGAAGAAGAACTAAAGAGTCTCTTGATGACCGTGAAAGAGGAGAGTGAAAAGGTTGGCTTAAAACTCAACATTCAGGAAACTAAGATCATGACATCCGGTCTCATCACTTCATAGGGAATAGATGGGGAAACAGTCACAGACGTTATTTTGGGGGGAGCTCCAAAATCACTGCAGATGGTGACTGCAACCATGAAATTAACGTAGACAGCATATTAAAAAGCAAAGACATTACTTTGCCAACAAAGGTCCATCTAGTCAAGGCTATGGTTTTCCAGTAGTCATGTATGAATGTGAGAGTTCGAATATAAAGAAAGCTGAGCACTAACAAAAATACAATATACTAACGCATATATATGGAATTTAGAAAGATGGGAACAAGAACCCTGTATGCGAGACAGCAAAAGAAACGCAGATGTATAGAACAGTCTTGTGGGCTCTGTGGAAGAGGGCAAGGGTGGGATGATATGGGAGAATGGCATTGAAACATGTTAATTATTATATGTGAAATCAGTCACCAGCCCAGGTTTGATGCTCAGGACTGGTGCACCGGGATGACCCAGAGAGAGGGAATCAAGAGGGAGGAAGGAGGGGGGTTCAAGAAGGGAAACATATGTATACTCATGGCAGATTCATGTCATTGTATGGCAAAACCAACACAATAAAGTAAAGAAAATTTAAAAAAAAATAAAGACTTGATGGTTTTGAAATGTAGTATAGGAGAAGACTCTTGAGTGTCCCTTGGACTACAAGGAGATCCTACCAGTCAGGACTGATTTTCTTTATGATTGACTGGAAGGACTGATGCTGAAGCTGATGCTCCAATACTTTGGCCAACTCATGGGAAGAACTGACTCATTGGAAGAGAACCTAATGCTGGGAAAGACTGAAGGCAGCAGGAGAAGGGGACGACAGAGGGTGACATGATCTGATGGCATCAAGGACTCAATGGACAGTTTGAGCAAGCTCTGGGCATTGGTGATGGACAGGGAAGTCTGGTGCGCTGCAGTCCATGGTGTCACAAAGAGTTGGACACAGCTGATTGACTGAATTGAACTGAACTGAAGGAGGGGGGAGACTTAGAGCTAATTTTGTATCCAAGTCATGTGAGCCAAAAAGCATTGCATTAAACATTTTAAAGTATTAAGAGAAAAATTGAAAATAAAAGTTGTCAGACAATTGAAGGAGAGAACTTAACACTGAACCTGTATTTAAGACATATTAAAGATTTTCAGACTGAGTAAAAATAACTCCAGAGGTTGAGCTGAAGCTGCAAAAGAAAACACAAACAGCAAAATAATGAAGAGACTCTCCAGTACCCTACTATAAGTTGATGTCAGCATAGGTAGAGCCTATTACCCTTACCCATTTTATTAATGATCACTTCTTCCTGAATTATCTTTGTGGCTTTAGTAATGCCTGTGTCCTAACCATTGACAATGTACAACAGGTGACAAGAATCTTTCCATTAGTTAATTAAATCAATTATCAGATTATTTTCTAATGTTATTTATTATAATTATTAATTCAAAATGTTTAACATTGATTTGTTTACATGATTTTTTTCAGATTTAAATTAATCTCAGATCACAGTATTATACCATTTTCAAGGTAAAAATACCTGTATTTTCATATTCTGTGTCACCAAAGATTTTCAATGGATTTCATCAAGTATATTTTACTCCTGAATTTCCTGTTTATAGGAGTTAAGTTTGTGGCTATGTGTATTTCTTGCTCTCACATAAGTTAAAATTTTAAGTTGCCATGTGTGAGTTGAAAATTTTTGTTTACATTTTTATAGGATTGTATTTGAGAAGAATCTCTAGTTATGTTTTTAACTCTTGTTGGCATTAATGACCAGACATTTCTAACAAGTAACAGAAGTAAGATAAATTTAATCACAAATATGATATATTTATATACTCTTGTATATATAAATATATTTATAAATTAATTGATTCAGCGAATATTTAAAATGTTATTACAGCAATTCTAATATTAAATTATGAATAAGGTACATGAAATTTGATGTTTTATTTGGAAACATATGTACTAAAAATAAATGATAAATGTTTAACTTTTCTTATTATTAAGGTTTATTTAAGCACATATTTTCAATTCATCTTTTCTGTCATGAATGGGTGTTATTGCCTCAGAGGAGCTCTACTGAGGTCACTGAAGAAGGAACAAGATAAAAAATATAATTAATCTACTGAATTCTATATCAATAGTCATTGATATAAGTACCTAAATATTTTACTTATTCTTTTCTGGTTTCTAATGTGCCTGACAAGAGGAAACTACGGTTTTTGTCAGTATAACTATTGTATATTTATAGGTATTCTATATTCTCTTTGATCTTAGATTTGTTAAATTGTGTTTAATGTTTTTTAGTCACTAAAATCTGTCTAGTTTTGTTTGATTATTCCCAAACAGATCACATTTTTCTTTAATGGTAAATATCTTAAAAATATCTTTAAATGCTGCTCTTTTTCTAGTCTTTTCATTATTACTGTATTTTGCAATGTGGGAGGTCTGGGTTTGATCCCTTGGAAGAAACAATCCCCTGGAGGAGGGCATGGCAACCCACTCCATTATTCTTGCCTGGAGAATCTCCATACACAAAGGAACATAGACAGAGGAACCTGGTACTACAATCCGTGGGGTTTCACAGAGTCAGGCACAACTGAACAACTAAGCACAATATTATCTCTCAGATGGCACAAAGATCTAGTAAGACCAAATATTCCCTGAAATCTGGGTGTGTATTTGTACTTCAGCTCGGGCAGGTCATGGCCAAAGTCATGGGGAGAGTCATCTCTCTTTTGCCTGGACCAGATGAAAGAGATGTTTATTCTTTAGTCCTTCCTTTCTCCATCCTTCCTTCCCTTCCTTCCACTAAGCTTTTCTGTTGTCTCCACTTCACAAAATAGCTCACTTCCAGTGTCTCCTTTTTGCTTTCTTAAGAACACATTTCTTTCCTGTTCCCATTTTAGCATTAAACCTCCCTTTAGTTTGCAATATGTACTTTCCTGTTTAGTTAGTTACCACCCACTTCAATGCCAATATATCTTAAGTGCTTACTAGCTTTTTTCATATCAATTGCAGTTTCTTTTTCCTTATTTGTTCTCATCATGTATTTTAATATGGCAATGTGTATCTTGTACAGCCTTTTTACCTACTTTAAATAGCAGTAGAAACACTACTCGTGTTTGTGTAATATCATATAGGATGAAACTGTTATAGGTGAATGGGCTTTCAGAGATTTTACCATCATGAGCTAAAGTATATAAAACCATAAAATCCATTTCATCTCAGTTCATTACTGAATCTTTTATTACTTTCTCTTAGCAACCATGCAAATTATGTTTACAGTTATGTCAGAGAGTAAGAACTATAATACTTAATTTGATACAATGTATTTGAGCAGTTCTAAATCAGATTTACATGCATTTCTTTGTAGATAAATATATATACACACACACTATAGGCTTTCTTGGGTCAATTTTGCATCCTGGAATCTTTCTTTCCATCTATAGCACTAATAACGCTAATGAATTATATATATATATATATATATATAAATATTTAAGTTAGCAGATTTATTTGTTTTATAAGAAGTTTTTGTTTAAAAGACTATCTTTTCTGTATTAAATCTCATCTTTACTATCAAAAATTGAAATTTAAATAACTGCAATTTAAATAGATTATGATTTATATTGGGTAAGGTAAAACAATTCAGCATGACTCTGTAAGAATAATTTTAATAACTTCAATCCATAATTAATTGAATGTCATTTTAATTAAAATCAACATTTCTAAAACTTTTAAATTTTTGTTAAACATATTATGCATCAGTATTGCTTAGTTTTCTTTATTTTCAGCAAATATGTTATCATTACCAAATTATTGAATGACATTTATTTTAATTGTACTTATTCAATGGAAATAAATTTGTCTTCAGGTTCTATCAATAATCCATACTAATCATAGTTCTATTAAATACATACAATTATGTCAATATGTCCTGTTGTAATTATTGTATGCAGAAATCATATATTTGCATCATATACTAGATTATATAATTGATGTGGACAGAATATCTATCCCCCAACATTTATATTGAAATCTAATACCCATTGTGATGGTATTAGGAGTTTTAAGAGGGAGAGTCTTTGGGAGGTAACTAGGTCATAAAGTGGAGCTGTTATGAACGGGATTAGTGCCCTTGAAAGAAGAGGGCATTGAGCTATCTCATGTCTTTCTGACATGTGAAGAAGCAAAGATAGGTTGTCAATACAGGAAAGGAGCCCAGAGGAGGGCTTTCCCCAGAACGTAATAGTGCTCTCATGCTCATCTGGGACCTTCCAGGACTCTGTGGTTTATAAACCACAAGGTCTATGGTCCTTTGTTAAGTCAGCCCAAACTAAGACATAGTTCTATCAAAAAATCAATCTTAGCATTTAAGATATATCTAATTATTTATGACTTCTGCTGTGCCAGCTGTTGTGCTTTAATTTATCCTACTGTGAATGTCTGAGATATTATAAATTAAATAAGAAGTATACATGCCAACATTGACGAGCAGATGACTTAAACCTTTAGGATTTAATACATTGCAAACATTAACACTTTTTATTATTATCCTAAATGCCATTTTGAACTAAAATGAAACATTCTTTTGTGCTAGGGTGACTGCGTTTTAGACTAATCCCTGATACCTCAGCAAAACTAAAATACCTTTTTTGATAGACCTTCAGTATAACAGCTAATAGTACTGCATTCCTACTTTACATTTTATTTTCTAAGTAATGAAAACTGAACTCATATCACCATTTCAGTTTCTCATTATTTATGACACTAAATAAAATGGAAAAATTTAATTATGAAGTATTTTATGAAGCATTTGGTTGTGTATTTTAACCTTTTTAGTATTCTGAATTTCAACAGATGGTCATTCTAGCTCTTTCCAGCAGGGGTTTGAGTTTTTAAATAGGAGAGAAATGTCCATCCAATCAAATCGGAGTCCTGAAAAGGTCAAATTTTTATAGTACATGGCAGTTATTCTCACAATGTATTAAACATTAGCAATCTGACAACTTATTCTTTTGACACAATGTAGGACAACTTTCCACACAGAAAGCTTTTAACAAGAAAGAGAAAATGAAAGTCGTTTGATGATTTTCACTACAACCTTTACCAATGTGCAAATCATAGAGAGAGAACTCAAATATTTACTATTAGCTTCTTTAAAAATGTATTTTTTTCAGGAATGAAAAGTTTCATTCAATTTTTATATTCTCATATTCTGGTATTTATCTTGATCTATTTCTATATTTGCTATTTGAATATTGACAAGGATGAGTGTATTTCATATTTAGTATAAAGATAACATCATTCTTCATAGGAAAAAAGTGCACAGTATGGAATACACTGATAAAATCAAATATAAGGGAATATTGAAATTGTTCATCCTTAAAATTCAAATCTATGGACAACTGGATATCCACATGCAAAAATATGAATCTAGACAGAGGTCTTTCACCCTTCACAAAAACTAACTCAAAATGCATTATCAACCTAAATGTAAAACACAAGACTATAAAACTCAAAGAAGATAACTCTGGAGAAGAAAACATAGGAGTAAACTTAGATGACCTTGGATATGATGCCTTTATAGATAAAACACCAAAAACAAAACCTCTCAAAAAAAGTATTAAATTGTAGAGTTGGACACAACTGAGTGACTAAGCACAAACATATTGTACTTTATTAAAATTAATGACAGCAACATCAACCTTCTGAGCTATGAAATATAATGGCAAGGAAATGAGTATACAAGTCACATACTGGGAGAAAATATTTGCAAAAGATGTACCTGATAAAGAGCGGTAATCCAAAATCTACAAAGAACTCTTAAAACTCGACAATAAGAAAACAAACAACCTGACTAAAAGGTGGGCCAAAGACCTTAACCAGTATGTCATGATGGAAGGGCTACATTGAACTCAATATTTTGAAATTTACGTGTTAAAAAAAATGGTTGAATCATGAACTCTTGTGATCAGATTTTTACATTGGAAAACTATTTTGGAAGCAGTGTGAAAGACAGAATATGGAAGGAAGAACTGGGGCAAGTGATGAATCAGTGAGCCAAATAGGAGAAGAAACTATAAAATATTTTAAAGAGATGTTGGTAGGAATCAACACAAAATCCAGGATTTTGCAGGCAAACTATTTGTGGAATCACTTTTTAAAATGCAAAATCATGACCATTTAGATGAGACATAAAATTGTTGAAAATTAGAAAGTAAATGATACAAATTACATTTTTAAAAAGGTGAAAAATATCAAAAATATTTCAAACCTTGAACATAAACATTTTAATTACCTGCCAGACATATCTCTTAGTTTTGTTTTTTTCCTTTTATCTTTGTCTCCTTTACTTGATTCTTTATATTTTAGTGATTTAGTAATTTCTTTCCCTACAGTGAGAACAAAGCGTCAGCTCAGCCTTTCCTATGCCATCCTTTATTACAGTCATTTCATTATTTTTTTCAAATTTTTATTGTTAGCTTATTGTTAATTTTATAGATATTTTTGCAGTTTTTTGCCAAATGAAAAGATTATATGATACTTTTTTCCCTATGTGTTCTCTATTGCATTAGGGTATTAGATTTTTTACATGGGTCTAATTAGTCTTAGGTATTCTATGAATTCATGACACTAAGTATGAGGCGAGTATCTTATTTTCAGAAATTGGAAGGTGGGGCATGCAGCTGAAGGACTTTAAATGTTAGCTTTATTATTTTCAAGAAACACCTGCTTTTTCTAGAAGTATAAACACTTGAGAAACATTTATAGGTTTTAAATGATTTCAATACCTTTAGTATAAACAACTAGGAAAAATTAATGTCAATTCCATTGTGGGGCATAGTGTAAGCAAAATGGAATAAGGTGTTCTACATTGAATCTTTTATTCCCTGTGTTTAAAAAATATTTATTAATTTATTTATGGCTACCATGGGTCTTCTTTGTTGTAAACGGACTTTCTTCAGTTGCAGTGAGAAGGGCTACTCTCTAGTTGCAACTTGTGGGCTCCTCATTGGAGTGGTTTCTCTTATTGCAGAGCGCAGGCTCCAGGGCATGAGGGCTTCAGCAGCTGTGGTGGATGGGCTTAGTTGCCCCATGGTATGTTGGATCTTCCTGGACCAGGGACTGAACCTGTTTTCCCTGCATCGTCAGGCGGATTCTTAGCCACTGGACCACCAGGGAAGTCCTTCCTGTTGTTTTAAGGCTCATTACTTTTAAAATAATCTGTACCATAATTACCTGGAAGGGATTTCTCCATATTTCAAAGTTATAAAATGATTCTCACTCCCATCCTATGATCTCTTCCTGAGCTTTATATTTTTCTGCTTCCGTAGGAAAGAACCAAATGTGATTAAAATTAATCACCATTTTTATTTATTTTATTTTATATTACGTGAAGAACCAGTAGAATATAAATGATATAGATGAATTCTCTGTGTGTGTACATGCGTTTTTGTTGTCGTTGTCAGATCCATTAACCGATAGCCTATCCATATTGATGTCTTTTCACTTTGATGTCTTTTCACTTTGATATCTTTTCACTAAGACTATTATGAATGGTTTTGATTACACATTCAACTTGTTAGATGGCTTTTTATATACATACTATATATGTGTATACACACATATGCACATACATAGATACAAATGTATATATGTATATATATGTATATGCATATATATAAAACATATGGATAGTTAAACCATTTTATTCATTTTATTTATGGTTTGTAATTTGCATATCATAATGTTCACCCATCTGATAAATGCAATTCAGCAGTTTTTAGTAGTTTTTAGTAGATTTGTAGAGCTGTACAACCATTGCCATATTTGTTTCTACAAAACAGAATGATGCAGCCTTGCATGTTGGAGGAAATCTGATGGTATTTTGTCAGTTCTCTATTTTAAATTTTGACACCAGAAACATTTCCTTATTTTTTTTTCCATTATAGTTTGATTTTGTTTGTTGTCATCTATGTGAATATATTCATATTTAGATGTTTGTTATTTGAAAAATTGCCATCTTGCTTAAATGAGAATTTTATTTATGGATCTTTCTCCTCAGAAGTTTCATTTGCCTATTTTTAAAGTCAAAAGAATATAATATTTATATCTATTTCTTCTTTATACTCCAAAATATTAAATAGTCTATTATAATTAGAAATCAGTGCCAGCAAATATTTATGTAACTGAAACCAAGTATAGGGTTTGCTCTCCCACATAAAACCACTGAAGTTATAGTAGTGGTAGCAGCAGTAGCAGTAACAGTAGTAGTCACTTGTTTGTGTCTGACTGCAACCCCACAGACTATAGCCTGCCAGGGTCCTCTGTCCACAGAAATCTCCAGGCAAGAATATTGGAGTGGATTGCCATTCCCTTCTCCAGAGGATCTTCCCAGTCCTGGGATCAAACCTGGGTCTCCTGCATTGCAGGCAGATTCTTTACCATCTGAGCTACAGAGAAGTCTTTGTAGGATCTTTAAAATATTATTAATTTGTAAATAAAACACAATGTTATTGGTAATAGCATTTAATATTTACTTTAAACATTAAGGCTTACATTCTTGCATTTACTGTTAAAATATTTTAAGTATGTATACTTATGATATTTTTGGTGATTGAGATATCTTTTTGGTTAGAGGTGAGTCAACTTTGAGAAAAATATGATATTATTTAATGTTATTTATTTAATATTAATACTAAAGGCTTCCTTGATAGCTAGTTGATAAAGAATCCACCTGCAATGCAGGAGACCCAGGTTCAATTCCTGGGTCAGGAAGATCTGCTAAAGAAGGGATAGGCTGCCCAATCCAGTATTCTGGGCTTCTCTTGTGGCTCAGCTGGTAAAGAATCAGCCTGCAATATGAGATACCTGGGTTTGATCCCTAGGTTGGGAAGATCCCCTGGAGAAGGGAAAAGCTACTCACTCCAGTATTTTGGCCTGGAGAATTCCATGGGCTCTATAGTCCATGGGGTGGCGAAGTGTCAGACACAACTGAGTAACTTTTCACTAAGAAAGCATATCAAGGGTTTATATATTTTGTAAAAGGTACCTGTAAATGTTTACTCTATTTACACACATTTTCATATTTTATGATGTATAAAAGCATAAAATTACATGCAAATTTTCATCAATGAAGGAGACAATGCATATTGACCAATGGTTTCCCTGATAGCAAGAACCAAGGCACATATGGGCTATTGAACATTAGAAACTTTAGAAAGAAGATAAGATAAGCCACATTAGAAGGAAGATAATCTTGTTTTGCAATATTATCTTTTCATTACTCTTAGCTATAGATTACAGAATTAGCTCCCACTGTTCCTTAAAAGGGCTTCCCTGATGGCTCAGATGGTAAAAGCATCTGCTCACAATATGGGAGACCCAGGTTGGATCCCTGGATCAGGAAGATCCCCTGGAGAAGGAAATGGCAACCCATTCTAGTACTCTTGCCTGGAAAATGTCACGGAAGGAGGAACCTCCTAAGCTACAGTTCATGGCATCACAAAGAGTGGGACATGACTGGGCGATTTCACTTCACTTAATATCCCTAGAGACAGTGATTCTGAAGACCTGTTCTCTCAGTTCCTTGCTATATTTTCTTGTAGTATTGTCTTTAGCGCTTCTTTAATTCATGCCATTCACTCATTCACATGATCATACCCTAGATTTTATTCCTAACAACTTCACTGTTCCAAATTCTAATATGCAAGAATCTTTATCATCTATGTAATGTCTAATTGTTTGAGTGGCACAAAAAGGTTCACATGCATATTAATGATCTCATGCAGTTTTATTACTTTAAATGTCATATCCAGGCTAATGAACCCAATTTGAAATCTACTCTTATATTTACTGCATAAACTCAAGAAATAAACCCTAAATTCAAGACCACTTATACTACTACTGAATTATAATACCAGACCTTTGGTCTTTCTTCCATGCTCAAGCAAGCTTCTTGGCTGTCTACCCCACTTTAATAAATGGAGTGGTTCTCCATTTTTCTGTAGTTCTCAAATTTCTCCATTTGGAGAAAAGAAGTGGATTTCCATTTTTCTGTGGTTCTCCAATTTCTAGAGGGGGAAAAAAGCAATATTTTAATTTTACCATTCTGTTTGTCTCATTCACTTGTAATCTTTTAGGACACTGTGTAGTTGCTTTTATTCAGGATGTCAGCACTCCTGGCCACCTTTACTGTTACTGCACTGCTCCTCAGTTCATTTAAGTCCCTCAGTTGTGTCCAACTCTTTGCGACCACATGGACTGCAACACACCAGCTTTCCTGTCTATCACCAACTCCAAGAGTGTGCTCAAACTTCTGTCCATCGAGTCAGTGATGCCATTCAACCATCTCATCCTCTGCTGTCCCCTTCTCCTCCTGCCTTCAATCTTTTGCAGCATCAAGATTCAATATTTTTTTATTAGTGGGTCAGTTCTTCACATCAGGTGGCCAAATTATTGGAGATTCAGCTTCAGCATCAGTCCTTCCAATGAATATTCAGGACTGATTTCCTTTAACATTGACTGGTTTTTATCTCCTTGTTGTCCAAGGGACCCTCAAGAGTCTTCTCCAACAGCATAGTTCAAAAGCATCAATTCTTCAGCATTCAACTTTCTTTATGGTCCAACTCTCACATCCATACATGACTACTGGAAAAACTATCACTTTGACTATGTAAACCTTTGCTGGCAAAGTAATGTCTCTGGTTTTTAATATGCCATCTATGTTTATAATAGCTTTTATTCCAAGGTGCAAGCGTCTTTTAATTTCATGGCTGCAGTCTCCGTGATTTTGGAGCCCAAGAAAATAAAATCTGTCACTGTTTCCATTGTTTCCCCACCTATTTGCCGTGAAGTGATGGGATCAGACAGAGAGGGCAATGGCACCCCGCTCCAGTACTCTTGCCTGGAAAATCTCATGGACAGAGGATCCTGGTAGGCTGCAGTCCATGGGGTTGCTAAGAGTTGGACACGACTGAGCGACTTCACTTTCACTTTTCATTCTCATGCATTGGAGAAGGAAATGGCAACCCACTCCAGTGTTCTTGCCTGGAGAATCCCAGGGACGGAGAGCCTGGTGGGCTGCCATGTATGGGGTCTCACAGAGTCGGACATGACTGAAGCGACTGAGCAGTAACAACGGCAGCAGATGGGATCAGATGCCATGATTTTAGTTTTTTCAGTGTTGAGTTTTAAGCCAGTTTTTTCACTCTCCTCTTTCCCTTTCATCAAGAGGTTTTTTTAGTACCCTTTCCTTTTCGGCTGTAAGGGCAGTGTCATGTGCATATCTGAGGTTATTGCTATCTCTCCCTGCAATCTCAGTTGCAGCTTATGCTCCATCCAGTCCGACATTTTGCATGTTGTTCTCTGCATATAATTTAAATAAGCAAGTTGACAAGGTACAGCCTTGACGTCCTTCTTTCCCAATTTGGAACCAGTTCATTGTTCCATTCCAGTTCTAACTGTTGCCTCTTGACCTGTATGCAGATTTCCCCAGAGACAGGTAGGGCGATCTGATAGTCCCACATCTTTAAGAATTTTCCAGTCTATTGTGATCCATCCATTCTGTCAAATTTGTATGTGTGATCCACACACAAGAGCTTCCCTTGTGGCTCAGTTGGGTTTGATGTCTGGGTTGCAGAGATCCCTCTGGAGAAGGGAAAGGCTACCCACTCCAGTATTCAGGCCTGGAGAATTTTATGTACTGGAAAATCCATAGGGTTGCAAAGAGTCAGACATAACTGAGCAACTTTCACTTTCACTTCATACAGTCAAAGGCTTTAGCATTGTCAATAAAGCAGACATTGATGTTTTTCTGGAATTCTCTTGCTTTTTCTATGATCCAGCTGACGTTGGCAATTTGATCCCTGGTTCCCCTGCCTTTTTAAAATCCAGCTTGAACATCTGAAGTTCTCAGTTCACATTCTGTTGAAGCCTAGCTTGGAGAATTTTGAGCATTACTTTGCTAGTGAGATGAGTGCAACTGTGCAATAGTTTGAACACTCTTTGGCATTGCCTTTCTTTGGGACTGGAATGAAAGCTGACCTTTTCCAGTTTTGTGGCCACTGCCGAATTTTCCAAATTTGCTGGCATATTGAGTGCAGCACTTTAGCAGCAGAATCTTTTAGGATTTGAAATACCTCAGCTGGAATTTTGACAGATTTTGTCACCAATATTATTGCAATAGCTTCCTAAGTGTTCTTCCTACTCAACACTTGCCACTCTTTAAATCATTCTTAGTCCCTAGACAAACAGCTGTAAAAATATCAGGATCAGTTAAGATTAAGATTTGTGAATGGCTTAAAACCTAACAGAATGTTAAAACCAACATTCTTATAATGACCTAGAAAGCTCTAAGTGCTTTTGCCCTGCTAATTCTCCATTTGTTTTTGTAAATACTCCTCTTATTGATTGGCCTCCTCAAAGATATTGGTCTCTTTTCTGTTCCTTTAAAATATGTTCCCCTTCAAAGAAATCAAGAATCTCCTACATCCTTGCCTATTCATTTCCACCTGCGTGTACCTTCTCACCATACTTCTTTCCTTTCTTTCACCTAATATCACCTAGCTCAACTTGCCTGTTTATGAAAACCATTAGTCCCATTTCAATCAGCAACAGCCCCATCTTTGTTCTTGATAATCACCATGTATAAAACATACTATTTGTCTATGTATCTTCTGTTTTCTTCTCCTATACAAATCAAATGAAAGAAGAGCTTCATATATGTTAAAAAATTCTCTCATTAAAATTGTATTCTAAATGAAACAACAGCAGTAAAAGTCAACTAATTCAATGATAAAAAATTAATACTTGTTTCAGTATGGAGCAAATAAATGAGGGATTGTGAAATATAAGATCTTTTTTTAGCCTGGGTATCTATGAAGATATGATAATTGAGCTGAGAGCTTCATGATCCAAAGGGTCATTATTTTCCAGGGAAAATAAAAAACAAGTGTAATTACCTCAACAAGTGTGAGTGCCTGGGCTTCTCTGATAGCTCAGTTGGTAAAGAGTCCACCTGCGATGCAGAAGACCCTGGCTTGATTCCTGGGTCTGGAAGATCCACTGCAGAAGGGCTAGGCTACCCACCTCAGCATTCTTTGGTTTCCCTTGTGGCTCAGCTGGTAAAGAATCTGCCTGCAATGCAGGAGACCTGAGTTCGATCTTGACCCTTCCTCTGTCAGGGGTGGAAGAGCTTTGCTGCTGTGCTACCCTTGGAAAATCTTTCTTTTGAGTTTCCAGAAATTGTTGGGCTTGTGTAATTTCACCCCCTCTTCTTTTTTCTTCAGATCTGTAGTGATTCTGACTTCCTATCATTACTATTTCATGAGTGCTCCAGCATCCATCACTATATTCCTTACCCTTCTTTCATATCTCTCCAAATGTTCCTTGGGAGAATTCTGTTTGCTGCAGGGTCTCAGACTGGCACAGTTGGAGATCCAACTAAATACAGAGAGTTTCTTCTTAATATTTCTCAGCTTTAAGAACCTCTGCTAAGGCATATGCATAAACTAGCCTCAAAGTTTAAGAAATGGAGAGGGATGCTAAGCAAGGAGATATTGGTCATTTGGTTTTCGGCTCTCTTAATGAAGACAAGGAATCACTCAACAGTGAAGAGTCACAGAACTGAAGTATCAGACTCTGGTAAGGGCTCAGAAGTGACAGTGCTAGGAAACTAAGGTAAGATTTTTTTTTTTCTTTACTATTGTCTGTGAGTGGAAATTTTTGACAAATGGTGAAACCCAATTCTGTCTTCTCTGGTCCTATTTTGAGTTTAAAATGACAAGTTTCTCATAAATATATCTAGGGAAATATTAAATATTATATTGAAAAACAATCAGGAATCTTGAATTCTGAAATTCTACAGAGGCAAATTTATGCAGTCTGTATTTTAAGAAATGGAGCAGCAACCTGAGCACACACACCTTTATTAAGAACAATGGCCAGGTCAACAATATGGATATCTAAAACCAAACTAATCCAAATCCCTCTCATTATTGGAAGCACTTAAAATATTAACTACCACAGAGAAAAACTGATTCCAAGAACTGTACTTAGAAAAGGGAAAGGAAAATCTCTAGTAAAAAATGGTCTCAGCTACTATATTGTGAACAGTTTGAAAAGAAAGGTGTGGTGATTTTTCAACCATGTTAGTACTCTCAATTTATATTTAAAACATTTGAATCTTCACTCCTAAGTTAAATTTGTATTTGTTTTAAAGTATTCTCATCTGTTTTCTCAGTAAAATGTATATTAGTCTTAGTTACTTAAATCATTTCAACAGCCTAAGGATTTATTATGATTCACTTGTGAACTTCTCAGATTTTGTTGGTAACTTTTGCTAATAAATGGATTTATAAAAGGATTATTAATTCTTTGAATAAATGTAACTATTTTATAGGAATTATAATTTAATTTAAAGTTTAAAATATTTTTACTGCAAATAATTATTACGTTTAGATAGTTTACTTATCCATACTTTCTTCTGATTAATATTGCCAGGGTTTCGTGTTTTTACCTAATCATTGAAAAGCTTTAAGATTATGGACGCTATTGAGAACCTCATTCTTCTCAAGCTGATATTCCACTGATTTCTGCTTTCATTTTGATAACTTTTCTTTATTTTGGTTTATTCTAGTGTTCTTCTTAAAAGCATGGATTTAATTAATTTGTGATCTTATTTTCTAATTTATGCACATAAGATTTGTGGTAGATATTGGTAGCTAAAACAGGATTTTGCGTTTCCCTCTACTTGTGATCACAATGAAAAATTGTGTTTGAGAGTTAGGCCTGGCCATGTGGCCAAATTTCAGCCAGTGGAATATGAATAGATAAGAAATGGTTCAATTCAAGTTCAAGAGTAGAAATGTTACATTCTATAATTCTCTCATAAAACAAAGATGTTGCACTTTGTGTAGTAGAAATTATTTAGGAAGCTAGGTGATTTAATGAGTTCTGGAAAAAAGCAGAAACTTTGTCAAGAATACCATGATTTTATAAGCCAAGGAATAAGTATGGACATTTTTATCAGATTAAGTAAATTATATTTTTAGTGACACTTGTCTGATTCTTAAAGCAGAGATAAAGTTATGTTTGAGAAAAGGGTTGGATTTATGTTTCTTTCATTCAGAGGAACAAAATGAGGGGGAAAAAAAATGTTGAAATTTCAAATTGAGGAAGTTCCCTGGTGTTCCAGTAGTTGGGACTTTGCTTTCATTGACTGAGTCCGGATTCAGTCCAGGAAACTAATAATAGCCTACAAACGCAGTGGGTGCAGCTAAAAAAGAAAGAGAGAGAGAGAAAGAAAAAGAAAGAAAGAAAGAAATCTCACAAATATGTTTCACATAGTGATGAAATATTTATGGAAGTAGCAGGATTTTTCAGTTCTTTGAATCTGGGCTTACTGCATACTGATGTGGGCTGATGAAGCAAGCAAATACGATTCAATCCAATATTTCATAAGAATATAATTTATGATATGCACTAGTCAGTTCAGACATTAAATTTATCAGTCACCTGAGTCCATTAAAAATATGCTTTACATTAATTTATGCATTGAATTTTATTCTGAAAGTTTGATGGTGTAAACAGTTGATAAACAAACATGTAGGACATTTCTAATGTTTACAAGACGATTATATTCTAATATAATTAATTTTAAGAACATGAAAATCTTGTTATGGAGACAATGAAGTGGAACATTTTATCATTTCTTTCATCAAATAAATCATCTACAGTATATACCAGTTTTCAAATCATTTAAAATACATTGTTGTATTTAAGAGGGCATTATCTATTTAATAAAATGATGAGGCGATTTTCCAGAAATGTTCAGAAGAAAAGTAATCTTTCTTAATTGAACTTGAAAGAAATCTAATCATAAGAGTAATAAAAAAGTAAATTAAAAATGATCAGTTTCATTTCAGCTCTGTTTATGATACTACTTTTCTGCAGTACTGGTGTGAACTACAGGTCTTCATAAGTGGGTGTATAAACCCGACTGAATATATTTTCAGTATGCTTATTAGCATGATGGAATCCACTGATAAGTCCTTTTAATTAGCATGTGCTTGAATGACTCTTTCTCTCTTTCTCTCTTCTATTGAATTTTAATTATTCTTAAAATGAAATGATAACTGTGTGGAGTTCTGTAAGATAAAATGCACAATTAACATACACTGTACACATCCTATTCTGTTTCTTAACATTAGGAATGCACACTCTCAATTACCAAATCTTTGTTGTGATAAAATAATCTAAATGAGGCCACTATCCTCAAATTCATAGTGAATCTAAAATTACTTGTAAAACACTCTAGTAGAAATAAACATTGTGCTAAACAAATGTGCTGATTAAACAATCTTTTCAACACTTTTTCTGAATTCATAAAATATTTTTGTGGTATTTATTCATTTTACTTTTTCTAGTAATTGTGTGAACGATTAATGAATGGACAAATGCTTCTGTTCCATCCATGGTAATAAAATAAAATAAATCTTTATATGTATTTATGATAATCATGAAGCTATCAATAAGCACTTTAACTGGAAATCTGTAAAGCAAATTTATACTAACCAAAAATATTTATTTTATTTCCATTTTGCTTAGGAATCATACCACAAAAACTCTTTAAAAACTGCAGACACTAAATGTGGAATGTAAGATGCTATAAAATATGTGAATGCCAGATATACAGCATTAAGAAATTTTCATGGTGGTTTAATCACTAAGTCATGTCCAACTCTTGTGACCCTATGGACTGTAGCTTGCCAGGCTTCTCTGTCCATGGGTTTGTCCAGGCAAGAATACTGGAGTGGGTTTCTGTTTCCTTCTCCAGAGGATCTTCCTGACGCAGGGATCAAACCTAGGTCTCCTGCACTGCAGGCAGATTCTTTACCAACTGAGCTACTAAGGAATTCCCAAGAAATTTTTAAATGAATGATACATAGATGTTTTTGTACTTATTTTTTGTGAATATTATTGAACACAATAATATCAGAAAAAACAAAACAAAACAATGTTGCTATGTCTTTTTCTTCTTAATGTCAGAGCACATTATCCTTCTTTATATCTTCTGTCTTTCTTAAATCTTCCATACGTTTTATTTTTAGAAGACATATGGATATGTTGTATATATATTATTTTCCAACAGAGAGATAACTCCCTTTCATCTGTCTGAGAGCCGCAGTGAGATCTTTGTTCTAATTAGGAGTTTAAGTGAGTCAGTACTGTGGTACAGTTTCAGTTAGTTTCAATATACTGAGGACAATATATATTTTGTATTGTCATTAGCTCTTCCATCCTGCAAGATTCGGGGCTTTAACTGTGAGATTTATTTTTACCATCCAGTGCAGCTACCCCAGAATCCTATGCCATCATGAACTCAGAGGAAAAATGTAGAGGTGATTGGCAGGTCTAAAGATTATCTTGTATTTGAGCATCTTAGAGATTATAATATTAATGTGTCATATCAGTCATTTCAGTTTTAAAAGCTCTAATGGTTTCTCTTTACTCTAAAAGACTCTTGCTGTCTGTTGCAGTCAAAACTTCTCAGGCTTAGCAAATATTCTCAGAGATTAACAATCTGATCATCACTGTAGGACTGACATCCTTTGAACATGATTTCTTTGGACTCCTTGCATTCACAACTCTTTTATAGTCTAATAACGATTTTTTCAGTTTACAGGATTTTCTAGTACTTATGGAAGCAATCTTTGGTGGGCCATACCCTTAGTTGAAAGAAGAACTTTAAATGATTCTTAACTAGTGTCAAAGCAGAATTAAACTAGACCATGTTAAACTAGTAAGGAAAGCTTTATTCAAAGCTATTGCAAAAGGAGATCCAGTAAACTCCGTCTGAGTTTGGCCCTGTGTAAACAAAAACAAAGGCCAGGGGAAGGATTTTTAAATCCAGGTGAAAAAGAGGTCATGGGCCACCTGTTTTCTGATTGTACATGTGTGTTAAGGCACTTCAGTTGTGTCCTACTCTTTGCGACCCTATGGACTGTAGCCCACCAGGCTCCTCTGTCCGTGGGATTCTCCAGGCAATAATCTTCCCAATCCAGGGATAGAACGTCCATCCTTTATGTCTCCTGCATTGGCAAGCAAGTTCTTTACCACTAGTGTCACCTGAGAAGCTTGTTTTCTGCTTAGATTTGTCCAAAGGAAAAATAAACTGTCATGCTAGAAAGTAGGTTTAAAACTCTGAGCAAAGCACCCAGAGAAGTTAGACTCCCACCTTTCCACAGAGTCTGGGAAATGAGGAAGCTCAATCTTTCTTTCTGGTTGCATTTCAAAGGGATGGCTTCCATGCCCTTGAGAAAAGAATCCTGTAGTGTGAAACTGGCAAGAAACTTTAAAACATATTCACATATTGAAGGGCCATAAATATAATCTGCAATTACAAGTTTTCTAAAGTAGATGTTCTAAGTAAAGGGAGATGAGGATCAAGAGTCTGGAAGAAGCTTGTATAAAGATTACTCAGGGGAGGGAAATGTTAAAGTTCCCTTGGCCAATCCCTCCTTTTGCTTTCCCATTGAACAACTTAGGAAAACTAATTCTACTTCACTTCAGGCAGATTTCTGTGGTTAAAGTGCTAGTTGAATCCTCTACCTAGACCTGAAGGTGAGGATAGTTGCTGGATGATCTGCGCAGCCAGGCAATCAGGCAGTGAGGGGAATTCCTATGGAAAGAAGAAGTTAGGTTAGTGTTGGGAGCAGACTACAAAACTCAGTTTCTGAGACCAGAAGTCAAGTCCAGAAGATGCCTAAGTGTTGGGCTCTAAGTGTCTTTAGGAGGTAAAGCACAAGCAGCTGTGGTAACCCAGGTAGATATTTATATAAAGCCCTTATAAGTGGAAAAATATAGTCTGTTTCTAGTTAGGTGACCTCAGGTGGTAGTTCTGGGCTTGCTGAGCCATTTGAGAGACCCAGTCATACAATATGTATGGGCCAGTCATTCCAGTGGTTCACATGACATGGGTGTATAGCAATTAAAATGGTATTTGGAAACAATTAATCTAGTCATGCATAAATATTGTACAATGCAAGTATAAGCACACCAAATAAATTCAAAAAATAATGCAAATGATGCCAATTATTAATACAACCACCAAAATTATACTTAAGCCCTGAAGCATTAATCAATGAAATCCAAAATATAAGATGAATGAAGCCTGCCTGTGGGAAATGGTAATACAAAAATGTTAATGTAATGTTAACTTTGTACATTAATGTACAAAAATCATTTCTGTACACCATGTCTTCTTATATAAAAGTTATTCAACAAAAAACTTCTAGAATTCTTTACAAAGAGTTCAAAAGCTATATGGATGCAATTTAAACATTAAATAAGAGCTTACTATTCAGTAGTAACCAAGATATCAGACAAAATGATATGTAATCCAGAGGAAAATGTACAGATGAAGCTATACACAAATTGATTTGTAAATGTTACTGATGTATGTATAACAAATACAAATGGAAGGAGAGAAATATGTTTTCCACTTAAAACGTTCCAAAAGTATAAAAATGCCAGTTTTATATAACCACTAAAGATTGAATGAATGTCAATCCACGTAACTCTAAATTTTTTTAAAGGATCCAGATGAATTGATTATAAAATGCAGAATAAATATATATGTGGGATAGATAGACTATTATAACTAATTATTATATATCTATAATAAACAGGTATTATATTCATATATAATTATGATAAGGATATTAATCACTATTCTAAAATCAGGTACAGATATTTATGGAAAACTGGTTGTGAAAGAAGTGGCCTTACAAATCAATAAACAATGTAATATATATAAAGTGACATTAAAGTTATTTTCCCTTATAGAAAATAAATCAAATTCTACCTCACAAGATAGAAATAAAGTTTAGATGTATTAAGGTTAATGAGAAAGAAACACAAGGCTTTCTTTGAATAAAATAACAAATGAAATGCTTTACTTTAAAATGAAATCTTCTGTACAGAGTATATTTACATAAAGTTGAAAACAGTAAAGAAATTCAAATACAATTTTCATCATTTGGCAGTACTTGAATCATATTATGAACAATTTTAAATTATATTGAATGATTCTACACATATGTAGTAAAAGAATAACATCAAAAGCAAAATAAGGCAAAAATATGTGAATAAAAATTTTTCAAAAGAGTAAATTGATATTACCTATGAAAGTATTTGAATGCAGAGTTCTAAAGAATAGCAAAGAGAAGTAAGAAAGCCTTCCTATGTGATCAGGGCAAAGAAATAGAGGAAAACAATAGAATGGGAAAGACTAGAGATCTCTTCAAGAAAATTACAGATACCAAGGGAACATTTCATGCAAAGATGGGCTCAAAAAAGGACAGAAAAGGTATGGACCTAACAAAAGTAGAAGATATTAAGAAGAGGTGGCAAGAATATACAGAAGAACTATACAAAATAGATTTTCAAGACCCAGATGATCACAATAGTGTGATCACTCACCTAGAGCCAGACATCCTAGAAAGTGAAGTCAAGTGGGCTTTAGGAAACATAACTACAAACAAAGTTAGTGGAGATGATGAAATTCCAGTTGAGCTATTTCAAATCCTAAAAGATGATGCTGGGAATGTGCTGCACTCAATATGCCACCAAATTTGGAAAACTCAACATTGGCCGCAGAACTGGAAAAGGTCAGTTTTCATTCCAGTCCCAAAGAAAAGCAATGCCAAAGAATGTTCAAACTACTACACAATTGCACTCGTCTCACATGCTAGTAAAGTAATGCTCAGAATTCTCCAAGCCAGGCTTCAAAAATATGTGAACCATGGATTTCCAGATGTTCAAGCTGGATTTAGAAAACAGAGGAACCAAAGATCAAATTTCCAACATCAGCTGTATCATTGAAAAAGCAAGAGAGTTCCAGAAAACATCTACTTCTGCTTTATTGACTATGCCAAAGCCTTTGACTGTGTGGATAACCCAAAACTGTGGAAAATTCTTTAAGAGATTGGAATACCTGGCCTGTCTCTTGAGAAATCTGTATGCAGATCAGCAAGCAACAATTAGAACTGGACACGGAACAACAGACTGGTTCCAAATAGGAAAAGGAGTACGTCAAGGCTGTATATTGTCACCCTGCTTATTTAATTTATATGCAGAGTACATCATGAGAAATGTTGGGCTGAATGAAGCATAAGCTGGAATCAAGATTGCTGGGAGAAATATAGAAATATCAATAACCTCAGATATGCAGATGACACCACTCTTATGGCAGAAAGTGAAGAAGAACTAAAGAGCCTCTTGATGAAAGTGAAAGAGCAGAGTGAAAAAGTTGGCTTAAAGCTCAACATTCAGAAAACTAAGATAATGGCATCTGGTCCCATCACTTCATGGCAAACAGATGGGGAAACAATGGAAACAGTGACAGACTTTATTTTGGTGTTCCCAAATCACTGCAGATGGTGACTGCAGCGCTGAAGTTAAAAGATGCTTACTCTTTGGAAGAAAAGTTATGACCCATATTAAAAAGCAGAGACATTAGTTTGCCAACAAATGTCCATCTAGTCAAGGCTATGGCTTTTCCAGTAGTCATGTATGGATGTGTGAGTTGGACTGTAAAGAAAGCTGAGCACCAAAGAATTGATGCTTTCAAAGAGTGGTGTTGGAGAAGACTCTTGAGAGTCCCTTAAACTGCAAAGAGATCCAAGCAGTCAATCCTAAAAGAAATCAGTCCTGAATATCCACTGGAAGCACTGATGTTGAAGCTGAAACTCCTTTACTTTAGCCACCCTATGCAAAGAACTGACTCATTTGAAAAGACCTGATGCTGGGAAAGATTGAAAGTGGGAAGAGAACGGGACGATAGGGGATTAGATGGTTGGATGTCATCACTGACTCAATGGACATGAGTTTGGGTAAACTCTGGGAATTGGTAATGGACAGGGAGACCTGGTGTGCTGCAGTCCATGGGGTCACAAAGAGTCGGACATGACTGAGTGACTGAACTGACCCAAACTTAACTGAAAAAAGTATTAAAATTAGCATTCAAATGTAACAATTGGATATGATTTTATAAGAATGACACTAAAGAAATAAGTTTTTCTGTTATAACTGCTTAAAATAATGGTAGATCAAGAGACTTTTCCATAATGGAAGAAAAGTAAAAATTTGCAACAACATTGGAAAGTAAAAAATATAGTAATTTGGAATATATACTTCTCCAAAGTCTAACAACTTCATTTCTTCATACATGCCCTCTAAATGGTACACCAAGTGAAATGCTTAAGAATTTTTCCTGCAGTATTATTTGAATAATATAAGAACAGGGAACAGCCATCATTCATAGAATAGAAAAAATGAAACTGTTCAATGAACTATGTATCATTGTTTATATCTGAACAAATATCTATACATCATCATGAATAAGTCTTCATAATGTACTGATGAATGTAAAAAACACTTGGAGAATAATACATCAGTTGTAATTTATTGAAAACATATTAATGACAATAGTAATTAAGACAATTGATACATTCGATAAACATACCTATGGAATACATAGTGATGTGATGTAATGTATGAAATACATTTTGGAGCAGTGCAAAACAAATCCATGATAGTACTTACTTCTTAAAGGAAATTTTGAATTGGTGAAGAAGATAAAGAAGTCTTAAATATTACTTAACCTTTGTTAATAAAATAAATAACATAAATTAAGCAAAAGTGGAAAATATATACATGTTAATTCTGAATGGAATACATAGTAAGGGATGTTTGCTATATTTCCCCCTTACAGCGGCACAAAATAGATTTTACATTTCAAATGACTGAAACAAATCAAAAGAAGAAGAATATTTTGTGACATGTAAAATATATTTAGTATCCATAAATAAAGTTTCTTAGAGCACAGCCATGCTCACTTCGTTACATTTTGCCTCTGACTTTCTGCTAAAAAACAGGGTTGGATAATTGTGACAGAGACTATAAGGCCTAAAGAGCTTAAAATATTTACTGTTTGGCCCTTGACAGAAAATGTTTGCCTAGTTTTGCTATAGCAACATCAAAACAAACAAACAAACATATTGTAGCTAAGCGTTGCCTTCTATGATGTTCCCTCCAATACTGGCTCGAGTTTCCCTTTCCTCATAAAAATGTTGTACATATATACAATGGAGTATTTATCATCCATAAAAAGAAGACAGTAATGTCATTTCAGCAACATGTATGCACTTAGAGATTATCATACTAGGTGAAGTAACTTGCACAAACAAAGACAAATATATGATATATCATATATATGTAGAATTCCATTTTGAAAAAGATACAAATGAACTTATTTGTAAAACAAGCAGATTTACAGACATCAAAAACAAACTAATGGTAATGAAAAGGGAAACAATGGGCAGGGAGGATAAATCAGCAGCTTGGGATGAATACATGGGCTCTACTACATACAAGATCAGTAACTGACAAGGACTCACATGTAGCACAGGGAGCTCTACCCAGTATTCTACAATAATCTGCATGAGAAGAAAATATAAAAAAGAATGAATATATGTATCAGTTCAGTCGCTCAGTTGTGTCCGACCCCATCAATCTCAGCACGCCAGGCCTCCCTGTCCATCACCAACTCCCAGAGTCTACCCAAATCCATGTCCATCGAGTCAGTGATGCCATCCAGCCATCTCATCCTCTGTCTTCCCCTTCTCTTCCTGCCCTCAATCCTTCCATAACTGAATCACTTTGCTGTACACCTGACTCTAAAACAACTCTACTCCAATAAAATTAAAATATAAAAATAGTTTCCTTCTCATGCCCCATTACAAATAGTCATCACATTTTATGGTGTTTTAATGCATGTGAGCATGTTTGCATGAAGGTATTTGTCTCCTTGTTCCCTCTGATAATGATGGGAGGTCAGACAGTTTATTTGAAATTCCAATAGCTAACAGAGAGACTCCTACGTAGTAGGATGTATGCATATGTATTAATGGATGGATAAATATGAACCATTTAATTTAGTCCCTCAGTGTAAGTGTCTCTGGGAATTACTTATATGTCAGTTACCTAGAGAAAGACCCATTTTTATATCTATATCTATGTCTGTATCTATATCTATATGTACATAGGTTCAGCTGTATCACAGATGACTAATTGTTGGTATAAATTATTTGTTAAGGTTACTGCATGAAAATTGCATCTCTAAATGTCTAACTTACACATGAATTGCAAGAAGGAAAAACACTTTCTATTTTTACATTACATGTTTAAGCTGGTGATGCACAATTATATTCAGAGTACTGTGTTTATTGAAATTCTTATTCTAAAATGCAAATAAGAAAGGTTTTGGAGATTTTAAGGAAGTTGTTCAGACAGTTATTCTGTTATTCTGACAGAATAAGTTATTCTGACAGCATGTAGGGATCATTTTGCTTGCATGCTCAGTCACTCAGCCCTGTCTGATTTTTTGTGACCCCACAGACTCTAGCCCATCAGGCTCCTCTGTACATGGGATTTCCCAGACAAGAATACTGAAGTGGGTTGCTGTTTCCTCCTCTAGTGGATCTTCCCCTACCCAGGGATCTAACCCGCATCTCCTGCATCTCCTGCATTGGCAGGCAGATTCTTGATCACTGAGTGACCTGGGAAGCCCAGGGATCATTGTAGGAATTCATAAAATGTTAGTTGTTTTTATATGTTTAAGTTAACCAAGGCTTTAATATTTTACTTTCATTTGCTATAGATACTGTTTAAACTTCAAAGTCAAATTTTGTTTTAATATCTGAGATGATAGAGTTTTATTTAAAAATAATTTTGAAGAAGAGTTTTTAACAAATTTGAAGAATTTTTAGAAATGTCAGTAGACACTTCTTTAAGGTTATCTTTAAGACCAAGAATGATACGATATTTTGGGTTTTAGCTTCGCTCTTTGCCATGAATAATTCAAGTGCCATTTCTTCTAACTCATGGACCCCAGATGAAAATGAAAGCTGACATGATTTTATACATAACTTTCAAGCATGACATAGGAAAACTTACCCTGATATTCCATTTAAAAATAAACAAAAATCTGCCAACCTATGTATGTTTAGGCATGTATGTCTCAGAATTCTAATATCAAAGAAAAGTGTAATATTGTCTAATGGCACTTTATTTTGTGTCTTCTTTTTTTATCAGATGTTTAAAAATAACTAGCTGGTATAACTGGCATTTGAAATAAGCTGCTTTTTTCCCATTTATAGAACTTGTAACAATCACTTAGTCATATGAATTAAAATTACTCCATATGTTTGATCAAAATGTTAAAAATTATGATCCCTAAAAATAAAAATCATGCAGACAAATTAACATTGTTTTAACTCACTCAATCCTTGGAAATTTTAGTAGGGTAAGCTATATATTTGTGAGGAAATAAAAATGGATGTGCATTCATTGGATATTTTAATTTTTTAATATCAAATGTAAATAATGAATATTTGGTATGGATAAAATACATGTTCTCAAGAAAGTTGCAGTGAAATGACAAGAAATCTGAATAAATCTTAGCTGTTGGAAAAGTTACTCATAGATTTAAAATAGTTTAAACCAGAAACTTGAAAAAATTCTTACTAGATTATTTAGTCTATTAAAGTGACAGTAAAAGGTATACTGATGTCCTTCTGAAAGTGTGAAGTTTGTATGTTAACCAAAATTTATACATGTATCTATAAAAACTGTGTCTCTCCAAAATAAAGAGTCTACATTAAGGTTAGTTACACAGGTGGTGAAAGGTTGTACTATCAAAATTTTAATACTGATGCAACTCAAATTGAAGAATCCAAGAAGTAGTTGCTACTCTTGGCATGGTGCCACAAAAGTGAATAAAATAGAGCAAAGAAATGAAGGTGTTCATAAGAAATTGTGAGCTTAGAGGAGTCAAGGATAGAGGTAGGCTTGAACACTGCCTATGGTTCCTGACCAGGTTTTTGCTAGTTATATCTGATGGAATGTGATGAAAGTTTATCTGGGAGTGATAGAAATTAGAGGCTGTAATCAACTGCCAATGGCAAAGTCAAGTGCTTTTGCTGAGACTGAGAGCCAGGGTGGGTCAAAATGCCACTGACTGAACAAGATAAATTATCCTACAGAAAATATGATAAAATGAGCAATTTAAATTATTTTTAGTAACACTGATTAGGCTGTCTTCAATAACTCATTTTTCCCTCCAAACTACTCTGTCCACAGTTAGTGAAGATATATGATCTCCACCATAAAAAACACTGTGATCCAAACTATCACTTAAGTTGAAGTTCAGTGGCTCTTTTATCCCCTTTGTTTTTTACCTCTTATGTGCAGACAAGACCCCAATCTGATTGCCTCAATATTTGCATTTCTGCCAGGGTTGACTTTCTGTAGATATGTTATTAATGATCAGTAAACCATACAGATGCAAGATGGCAGAGTTGAAGGATGTGTGCTCATTTCTCCTGCAAGAACTCCAAAATTGCAGATCGTCACTGAAGAAACCTTGACAGGAGAATGTTGGATCCCACCAGAAAAAGATTACTCATGTCAAAGGGTAATGGAGAAGCACCAGTAAGATGGTAAGAGGGGGAAAATTGCATTGAGAATTAAACCTCTATATGCCAGACATGCTAAGAGGGCTCAAGCAACCCTTGTGTACAACAGGAGCCAGAGACCACACAGAGACTGAGCCAGATCTGCCTTTGAGTGTTTGAGTGTCTCCTGTGGATACACGGGTCTGCAGTGGCCTGCCGCAGGGGCAGGGGTTCTGGTTGCAGCAGACCTGGGTCACCCAGCATGTGGCATAAGCCCTCTTGGAGGAGGTCCCATTAACCCCACCATAGAGGCACCAAGATGACAATCCACAAGCTGCAGAACAATTGTAACAAATGAATTCTCACACTGTTTTGAAAGTTCTGGTACCTGTAACAGATTTCCCAAACTGGGGATCTGGCAAAGGAACTGAGAACCACCCTCAGTGCGATTTGATTACAGAACTTACTTAGGACTGGGCAAACAAACTCTTGGAGGGCACAAACAAGACTGTGTGCATACCAGGACCCAGGAGAAAGGAGCAGTGATCCCACAAGACTGACCCATACTTGGCTATAAGTGTCCAGGAGTCTCCAGTAGAGGCAAGGGTTAACAGTGGCCTGCTGCAGAGTCAGGGGAACTGAATACAAGAATGCACACACAAGACCTTTTGAAAGACGTCACCATTATCTTCATTACCCTTACCATAGTATGGTCTATGTCAAACAACAGAGAGGGTACACAGCCCCACCCATCAACAAAAATTGGATTAAAGGTTTACTGAGCTTGGCCCTTCAGAACAAAAACCAGTTCCCCTACAGTCAGTCTCTCCCATCAGGAAGATTCCATAAGCCTCTATCCTTACCTATCAGAGAGCAGACAGAATGAAAACCATAGTCACCGGAAACTAATCAAACTGATCACATGGATCACAGCCATGTCTAACTCAATGAAACTATTAGCCATGTCGGGAAGGGCCAACCAATATGGACGGATCATGGTGGAGATTTTTGACAAAACATGGTCCATTGGAGAATAGAATGGCAAAACACTTCTGTATTCTTGCCTTGAGAACCCCATGAACACTATGAAAAGGAAAAAAAAAATGACACTAAAAGATGAAGTCCCCAGGTCTCTATGTGCGCAATATGCTACTGGAGAAGAATGAAGAAATAACTCCAGAAAGAATGAAGTGAGAGAGCCAAAGTGAAAACAACAGAGTTGTGGATGTGACTGGTGATGGAAGTAAAGTCCAATGCTGTAAAGAGCAATATTGCATAGGAACTGGAATGTAGGTATATGGATATAGGTAAATTGGAAGTGGCTAAACAGGAAATGGCAAGAATGAACACTGACATTTTATGAATCAGTGAACTAAAATGGACTGCAATGGGTGAATTCAATTGAGATGACCATTATATGTACTACTGTGGGCAAGAATCACTTAGAAGAAATGGAATAGCCCTCATAGTCAACAAAAGAGTCTCAAATGCAGCCCTTAGGTGCAATCTCAAAAATGACAGAATGATTTCTGTTTGTTTCCAAGGCAAAGCATTCAGTATCAAAGTAATCCAAGACTGTGACCCAACTACTATGCCAAAGAAGCTGAAGTTGAACGGCTATGAAGAACTACAAGACCTTCCAGAACTAACACCCCCAAACGATAGTCTTTTCATCATAGGGGACTGGAAGACAAAAATAGAAAGTCAAGAGATACCTGGAGTACCAGGTACATTTGGCCTTGGAGTACACAATGAAGCAGGGCAAAGACTAACAGACATTTGTCAAGAGAACACACTGGCCACAGCAAACACCCTCTTCCAACAACATAAGAGACAACAATACACATGGACATCACCAGGTGATCAACACTGAAATCAGATTGATTATATTCTCTGCAGCCAAAGATGGAGAAGTTCTATACAGTCAGCACAAACAAGACTGGGAGCTGATTGTGGCTCAGATCATAAACTCCTTGCTGCAAAATTTAGACCTAAATTGAAGAAAGTAGGTCAAGAAACTCTTGACCATTCAGGTATGACCTAAATTATATTCCATATGATTATACAGTGAAAGTGACAAATAGATTAAAGGGGTTAGATTTGATAGAGTACCCAAAGACTTATGGACAGAGGTTCATGCCTTTGTACAGGAGGCAGTTATCAAGGTCATTCCCAAGAAAAAGAAATGCAAAAAGGCAAAATGGTTGTCTGAGGAGGCCTTACAAATAGCTGAGAAAATAAAAGAAGCAAAAGGCAAAGGAGAAAAGAAAAGATATGTCCATCTGAATGCAGAGTTCTTGGCAAGGAGAGATAAGAAAGCCTTCCTCAGTGATCAGTGCAAAGAAATAGAGGAAAACAATAGAATGGGAAAGGCTAAAGATCTCCTCAGGAAAATTAGAGAACATTTCATGCAAAGATGGGTACAATAAAGAACAGAAATGTTATGGACCTAACAGAAGCAGAAGAAATTAAGAAGAAGTGTCAAGAATACACAGAAGAACTGTACAAAAAAGATCTTCATGACCCAGAAACCGTGATGGTGTGATCACTCAGAGATATCCTGGAGAGGGAAGTCAAGTGGGCCTTAAGAAATATTACTATGAACAAAGCTATTGGAGGTGATGGAATTCCAGCTGAGCTATTTCAAATCCTGAAAGACGATGATGGGAAAATGCTGCACTCAATGTGCCAGCAAATTTGGAAAACTCAGCAGTGGCCAGAGGACTGAAAAAGGTCAGTTTTCATTCTAATCCCAAAGAAAGGCAAGGCCAAAGGATGTTCAGACTATCATACAATTGCACTCATCTCACATGATAGCAAAATAATTCTAAAAATTCTCCTAGCCATGCTTCAGCAATATTTGTATAATGAACTTCCAGATGTTCAAGCTGGTTTTAGAAAAGGGAGAGAAAACAGATATCAAATTTCCAACATCCACTGGATTGTCAAAAAAGCAAGAGAATTCCAGAAAAACATCTACTTCTGCTTTATTGACTACACCAAAGTCTTTGACTATGTGGATCACAACGAATTTTGGACAATTCTGAAAGAGATGGGAAATACCTGACCTGCCTCCTGAGAAATCTGTATGCAGGTCAAGAAGCAACAGTTGGAACCAGACATAGAACAATGGACTGATTCCAAATTGGGAAAGGATTACATCAAGGCTATATATACCCTGCTTATTTGAAGCAGAGTACATAATGGGCTGGATGAAGCACAAGATATGAGCAATATTGTTGGGAGAAATATCAATAACCTCAGATATGCAGATGATACCACCCTTGTGGCAGAAAACGAAGAACTAGACAGTCTCTTGTTGAAAGTGAAATAGGAGAGTGAAAATGTTGGCTTAAAATACAACAGTCAAAAACTAAGAACATGTCATCTGGTCCCATCTCTTCATGGCAAATAGATGGGGAAACAATGGAAACAATGAGAGACTTTATTTTCTTGGGCTCCAAAATCATTCTTGATGGTGACTGCAGCCATGAAATTAAAAGACACTTGCTCCTTGGAAGAAAAGCTATGGCAAACCTAGACAGAGTATTAAAAAGCAGAGATATTACTTTGTCAACAAAGGTCCATCAAATCAAAGCTATGGTTTTTCCAGTAGTCATGTATGGATGTGAGAGCTGGACCATAAAGAAAGCTGAGCACAGAAGAATTGATGCTTTTGAACTGTTGTGTTAGAGAAGACTCTTGAGAGTCCCTTGGACTGCAAGTAGATCCAACCAATCAATGCTAAAGAAAATCTGTCCTGAATATTCATTGGAAGTACTGATGCTGAAGCTGAAGCTCCAACATTTTGACCACCTGATGCAAAGAACTGACTCATTGGAAAGGACCCTGATGCTGGGAAAGATTGAAGACAGGAGCAAAAGAGGACGACAGAGGATGAGATGATTGGATGGCATTACCAACTCAATGGACATAAAGTTGAGCAAGCTCCAGGAGTTGGTGATGAACAGGGAAGCGTGGCGTGTTGCAGTACATGGGGTCGCAAAGAATCAGACACAACTGAGTGACTGAACTGAAATCATGCAGATTAGCCATTTAATCCCTGCATATTGTTGTCAATATTTTGAGGGAATAATATTTGCTATTGTGTAGTCAAGTATGGATCAAATATATCAGGGATGATCAAATTCCAAAGAATGTCACTGGCTATGCTATTCCATATAGATGTCTAGGGTAACTGAAGCACTACAGTGTACAAGCAAAGATGGTGATCTGCAGCCATAAGAAGGTATGAAATATTGCCATTTGAAGCAATATGTGTGGACCTAGAGAATATCTTACTAAGTCAAGTAAGTCAAAGAGAAATATTATATATGCAATATCACATATATGGAATCAAAAAACAATGCAAATGAAGAGATATATAAAAACAGAAAAACTCATAGACACAAAGAACAACCTTATGGTTACCAAAGAGGAAAAGGTGGGATGGAGGATTAAATTAAGGGTATGGGGTTACAGTGTGTATGTATATATATATATATATGTATAACTGAATAACTTTTTTGTACACCTGAATTAACACAATATAATAAATCAACTATACTCCTTTTTTTTAAAAAAAAAGGAAAAAAATGGGGGCTCTTATTGAATACTTTTATTAGAAGTCTTCTGTATGTTATTTATTTTTAAAATGACATAAAATACTACATACTCATAAAATATTCCATGACAATACTCAGTTTGCATTTCATTCACAGTTTATGTGATGGAATAAAATGTTCCCTTTTAAAAATCATTTCTCAATAATTTGTGACAGTTATAAACATAAGTATGTTCATAATTATCCTAAAGGCTTTATATGCTACTTGACCTCACTTTTGTGTGTTATTTCATGGATGTATTTATCAACCAATATATATTTATTACTTTTTATTGTTCTTAATTACTGTGCTGTAGATTTTCCTCTTTCAATTGGTAGCAGTGTCACCTATGCACAAAGTTGGAATGCTATTCTTGCAAGTATAAAGTTAACAGATCAAAATGAAGCATAGGTTGAAATATTTGAAATTGCTATAATTATTTGATAGAAGTGATAAACTCTAACCAAAAAGGCTAGGGGTTTATAATTTTTTACTAATGTACCAACTTACTATTTAAGATATAGTTTTATTTTATATTGCTCTAGATCTTTTACATTATTAGCAATGTGGTTGTTGGAATGTGTGCATGGATTTTTTTTTTTTTTTCCCGTGCATCTATAATCTAACTTTGGTAGCCTGTGATGCTTCCTTTTGTTTGACCATTAGAGTAATCTACCGGGCTTATCTGCTGAATGAATGGTGAAGTGTTACGTGATTTTATATTAGGCAAACAAGGGTCTTGGAAGAAGGATACTTTAAGTGACCTATATTTGGGAAGACTGCACATAAGCCAGATAAGTGTGTTAGCGAATAGTGGATACTATGCATGCCTTCTAGCTTGAACCATTATTCTTGAGCTTGTGAAAATCTACATTGTAACTGAATATAAGATATTTGGTCAAAATCATTGCTGAATTCTGAAGAGGGCAGTGAGCAATGCTCCCTTTCCTTCCTAAGTATTGGGCTTCCCTGGTGTCTCAGATGGTAAAGAGTCTACCTGAAGTGAGGGATACCTGGGTTCGATCCCTGGGTCAGGAAGATCCCCTGGAGAAGGAAATGGCAACCCACTCCAGTATTCTTGCCTGGTAAATCCCTCCTAAATGTTAACTCAGTTTTAAAAGATTGATTAATAATGAAATATTGAATCCAAAGCAATATAAGATCACAGCTTGGGTTTTTGAACAGATCAAACTACTTAAATTTACTCTCAATTCTTACTGGAGGTGTGCAAGAGAAAGTGACTAACTCTGTGGAGCAGATATATTATTAACTTACTGACTCAAACGCATTCAGTCATGTTGTTGGAGATAAAAACAGCTTCTGCTTATGACTGCAAAGGCTGGCTTTTCCCCAGACATTAACCTAGCCTACTTACACATAGAAGCAAGAATAGTGAAGTCTTCTATTTTTATGAAGGCAGTAAGACCTGTAAACTTAGAGAAGAATAATTCACATGTGTTCAGTGACTGCTGTGTACCACAGGTACCTAGTATTTCACATCTATTCCACTGGAAAAATCTAAAAGATATTGAAAGGGAAGACAAAAATATTATTAGCTCAGAATCTATGCTAAAAAAGCATGAGAACTGGGATTATCATTGACTCTAGTTAACCCCTATCTTTTTAAAGACATTTCCTTCTAGTACAAAGAGATTTGGTGTACCGAAAATATTTGTTGCTGATGTTTTCTACTCCATTTGTGGGTTATCTTCTTTTTATCTCTCAATGAAATTATGAGATTTTAGGTTCTTGATGTTTGGAGTAACTATTATATCATCAGATTTAGATTAATACTTAATGACTCATAATAGCTCAAACTTTTGTAAACTATAAATAAAACTTCTTTATTCAGAATACTTTTCTCTTGAAACCTCCTATTACTGTGCATACTATTCACAATTGTTATGCCAATATCCAGTATTTTAACATATCTGATCAGCAATGGATAGAGAAAGATAAAGAGACAGAGAGACTGGGCTTCAGAACCATAGATTTGATAATTTACTAGAATTCTCCACACAGCTCTTAAATCAACTTTTATAAACTTGAGCACATCATGTGTGTGCACACGCATGTGCACACACACACAAACAAACTAAACAAACAAAAAACACTGGTATTCCAAACATATGAGATTAAAAATTAAGAAGAAACTTTATCTCTCGTCTTCTTTTCCATACTCAAAGATGATTATTTTCATTTTACTTCCCAAATATATTTCATAGCAGAAACATCTATAATGATTAAGAACATATATTATTATGTTGGTCATAAATAAATTGGAACTTTTGGAAACATGACAAAATATTGAAAGAGGAAACCTCTCAGTATACTTCAGTTAAATAAGTCTTTGAACATATTTTCTAGAGGTAAAATTCAAATAATTAATTATGGGAAATTGCAACAGAATATAGAGTTTACTCTTAGTCACATTCACACATTGGTATAAACAATGAGGAAGAAGAATCATATTTTGCCCATGCGTAAGTGTGATATAGGCCCTACATTTTAATCTCTTATAATTATAAAGGAAGCTGCCCAACCAAGTCATGATTAAGCAATATCAATCCTATTTTAAAAATCATTACATATTGATCTGTAACACAACAAAATCATTTATATGCAGACTAGATAATCTAAACCTTTATCAATTTTTCATTTCACCACCACTGCCTTAGGGTAATGGTCTGCAGGATTCTTCTTACAGTTGCTCACAGAGCTTCTTGTTAGCATCTCTTCTCCATTTGCATTCAATAGGACAGGTAGTCAGGTTGAAATCAGCCTGGAGTATTTTCATCATGAAAGCTGACAAACACTACAAATCAAGGCTTCTTTCCACTTCTATAGGAAGAGCCTGCTTTTGAGTATTTACCAGCACATCACTGCTTAAAATCCATGTAGGAGATTCAGAATCATAATTTAAAATATTTTATTATTCAGGAGAATACATTATTTTGAATTTTATTGTGATACAACCAAATAAATTGAAATATCTTATATTTAGTCCAAGAATGATTTTAACTTTGCTGACATTTAAATATATCACATCATTCTTTCTTCTTTGAGAGCAAGTGGAAAGGCAAAGAGTTGAACTTTGTTGTGAATTTCCAACCAACTACCTCTTCATTCACTTTTATGTATAGTTGCCTCTTTTTAACCTTTCAAGATGAATGAAAAATTGCATATCCCTGAACCAAGACACTGTTCAGTTAATGTAATCTCTGCTTAAAATCAAACAGTCATTGATGATTTTACAGATGTTATTTTATAAAGCATTAAGTAATTGAAAATTGTAGTTATTATTATAATTATTTATTTTTGGTCTTTTATTTTACATCACATCATCTATTAATCTGATAGTCTGATAGAGCAATCATCCATTAACAAAGGGGCGGAGGGAGTTGGGACATATAGAAAAGGCCATTACATAGTAAAAGAAAAAATCAAACATCAACGTTAAAATCAATTTTCCCTTGTAAAAATTGATCCATGAATTAGAAATTTATAGAGGAAATATTAAAGTAATAAAGGCCACACCGTGATATTTTGCTCAGTTGGACTGTACTATCAGCAAAAGAGAGAAACAGATTAATTATCTCAGTTGGATTATAATACATAGCTACAGAGACAAACAGGTTGAAACTGATTGGAATTTTAGCATGCATATAGAAAAATATCCATATACATTACATTTTTCTTCTTATCATGTACCAGATACAGGAATATAATGCATATATATATATATATATATGTATTGTATACATGCATATGTGTATATATATGTATATTAATTTAAATGATATATTTTAATATATATGCACCTCAGTAGATACTTTATATTTCAAGCTAGTCATCTGGACATTGGAAGCAAAGAACATTTTATTATAAATTAAATATCTAACTCCTCAGAATAAAGCTAATTTGTTTGTTGTTCAGTTGCTAAGTCATGTCCACTTCTTTCTTTTTTTTTTTTTTAATTTTCTTTAATATATTGTGTTGGTTTTGCCATACAATGACATGAAACCGCCATGGGT
>ML661338.1:30288810-30434949 GCA_007570785.1 Antilocapra americana | reverse complement strand
CTCCAGGACCCCCCTCCCTCCTCCCTCCCGATTCCCTCCCCCTGGGACATCTCGGTGCAGCAGCCCCGAGTATCAACCCTGGGCTGGCGATTGATTTCACATATGATAATTAACATGTTTCAATGCCATTCTCCCATATCATCCCACCCTTGCCCTCTTCCACAGAGTCCACGAGTCTGTTCTATATGTCTGCATTCCTTTTGCTGTCTCGCATGCTGGGTTCTCGTTACCATCTTTCTAAATTCCATATATATGCGTTAGTATACTGTATTGTTGCTTTTCCTTCTGGCTTACTTCACTCTGGATAATAGGCTCCAGTTCCATCCACCTGAGTAGAACTGATTCAAATGAATTTTTTTTAATGCTGAGTAATATTTCATTGTGTATATGTACCACAGCTTTCTTATCCATTCGTCAGTTGATGGGCATCTAGGTTGTTTCCATGTCCTGGCTATTGTAAACAATGTGGCGATGAACATTGGGGTACACGTGTCTCTTTCAGTTCTGGTTTCCTCGGTATGTATGCCCAGCAGTGGGATTGCTGGGTCATATGGCAGGTCTATTTGCAGTTTTTTAAGGAATCTCCATACTGCTTTCCATAGTGACTCTACTAGTTTGCATTCCCACCAACAGTGTAAGAGGGTTCCCTTTTCTCCACATCCTCTTCAGCATTTATTGCTTGTAGATTTTTGGATTGCAGCCATTCTGACTGGTGTAAAGTGGTACCTCATTGTGGTTTTGATTTGCATTTCTCTGATAATGAGTGATGTTGAACATCTTTTCATGTGTTTGTTAGCCATTTTTATGTCTTCTTTGGAGAAATGTCTGTTAAGTTCTTTGGCCCACTTTTTGATTGGGTCGTTTATTTTTCTAGAGTGGAGCTGCAGAAGTTGCTTGTTTATTTTTGAGATTAATTGTTAAAGGGATCCAGATTGGAAAAGAAGAAGTAAAACTCTCTCTGTTTGCAGAAGACATGATCCTCTACATAGAAAACCCTACAGACTCTACCAGAAAATTACTAGAGCTAATCAGTGAATATAGTAAAGTTTCAGGATACAAAATCAACACACAGAAATCCCTGGCATTCCTATACACTAACAATGAGAAAACAGAAAGAGAAATTAAGGAAACAATTCCATTCACCATCGAAACAAAAAGAATAAAATACTTAGGAGTATTTCTACCTAAAGAAACATATCCGCTTCTTTCTGACCACCTGGACTGCAGCACCAGGCTTCCCTGTCCTTCATTATCTCCCAGAATTTGCTCAGATGTGATTCAAGTAGATGATGACATCCAGCCATTTCATCTTCTTTTGTCCCTTTCTCCGCCTACCTTCAATCTTTCCCAGAATCAGGGTCTTTTCCAATGAATCAACTCTTCTTATCAATTGGCCAAAGTACTGGAGCTTCAGCTTCAGCATCAGTCTTTCCAATGAATATTCAGGGTTGATTTCCTTTAGGATTCACTGGTTTGATCTCCTTGCTGTTCAAGTGTCTCTCAGGAGTCTTCTCCAGCACCACAGCTTGAGAACATCAATATTTTGGCTCTCAGCATTCTTAATTGTCTAACTCTCACATCTATACACTACTATTGGAAAAACCATAGCTTTGACAATAAGGACCTTTGTCGACAAAGTAATGTCTCTGCTTTTTAATATGCTATCTAAGTTTCTAACAACTTTTCTTCCAAGAAGCAAGTGTCTTTTAATTTCATGGCTGCAGTCACCATTTGCAGTGATTTTGGAGCCCAAGAAAATAAAGTCTCTCACTGTTTCCATCTTTTACCCATCTATTTGCCGTGAAGTGATGGGACCAGATGCCATGATCTTAGTTTTCTGAATGTTGAGCTTAAACCAGTTTTTTCACTCTCCTCTTTCACTTTCATCAGGAGGCACTTTAGTTTCTCTAGGATTCATCCAGCCCAGCATTTCACATCATGTGCTTTACATATAAGTTAAATAAGCAGGGTAATAATATACAGTCTTGATGTATTCCTTGCCAAATTTTGAACCAGTCACTGTTCCATGTCTGGTTGTAACTGTTGCTTCTTAACCTGCTTACAGGTTTCTCAGCAGACAGTTACAGTGGTCTGGTATTCCCATCTCTTGAAGAATTTTTCAGTTTGTTGTGATCCACACTGTCACAGGCTTTAGCATAGTCCACGAAGCAGAAGTAGATATTTTTCTGTAATTCTCTTGTTTTTTCTGTGATACATCAACATTTTCAATTTAAAGAGCTAATCCCTTTATTATAAATTAAAGAAATAGTTACGTATTAATGAGCCCTCAAGATAGTATAGTTTTCATGGTTATCAATCTAGCTATCATTTTTTTTTCCTGCATGTAGTTTGAGTAGTATACTTCTGTGTGATGCAATAGTAACTTGCCTTGGATGTTAGCTGTCTGTTAAATGGATTACAGACTACAGTCCATAGATTTATAAGGAGTCAGATATGACTGAAGCAACTTATTTAATTATATCATTGTCTCTTGAAATATTACCAATATGATGTTTAAACAGTTTAATACAAATGTATTTTTTAAAATATATTATTGGTATTTATCACCTAGAAAGCATGTTAATAAATAGGTTAATTTATGAAAATATAATTGTAGAATATTTCATCTATTCTTTACAAAATTAAGGACTTAAAAATATGAAAATCCAAATCCTCCATTTCACATGTAGCTATGTTTAGGACACTTATAGACAGTTTTCATTAATTTTAAATATGCACACAGACATAGTAAGACCAAAAATTAGTTCATAACCAAATTTTTAATCTATCTGTCCATCAACATGTTTTGCGGCTGTTTTAAAAAATATTTTCATAAATACTTTTTACTTTCCAATGTCTACCAGTATTGTTTCCCAAAATATCTAACTCTTCTATTAGTAGTTCAATTAATTGCACATATTTGCATACTTTAAGTAATGACTCTAGAACAAGAGGTAAAAAAAAGCCCTAGTTTCTTTTTTGTGGTTTTTCTCTACTATAATCTGCACAAACATCTTTACAGTGCCTCTTTATGATTAAACTTCTCTAAAACTTTAAATTTCTAGTTGCATGTTCTATTTTTGACTTCTATTTCCAGTTCCTCAGGGCTTTTATTTAATCTTCTTTCGGTGTACTTCTTCCAGAAGTAAACTAATGGGTAAACTTAATGTGCTTTACAACATATGTCTATCTTAAGCTGCCCCCCTTCTTCTAAAAGCGTATAACTATATTTATTTTTGAGGGAAGTACAAATAAGAAAAAATAATAATTTTGATATAATATGGAGTGAAGGGGAAATGAGCACTGAACAAGATATTTTCAGAGAAAGTATATTTTTATCAGAGAAAAAATAAGTGACACAAACTCCTAGTAATTCTTACATTCCCAGAAACCCATAATTCCACAAAAATGGAAAGAATACATTTTCATACATATATACTTTAGTGTGCTTTATAAATAATTGCTCCAGATCTTTTTGAGGATAATTACAGTTCACAAATTTGTTTCCAAATAGCTTGTTTAAATATTAAAAAGAGTTTTAACTTATACATTTGAACTTTATCTTCAGACAAAATAAATTATTTCTTATATTTTACCATTGTTGAACTTGTTCAGAAAATGTTTATGCTTTTATTTACCTTTGTATATTTACCTAATCGCATGAAATAATAGCCAATATTGCACAAAGATAGGAGTAAAGAAAGTGTAACTGCTTTACACTAGTCTTATGTAAATATGTAGATAGTAAGATGTCTTCATTCATTCTGAGTATCATCTCTATTTAGTTTGTCCCACACTGACAAATATAGTGACAGAGGAAATTATGTTCTGCACAGTGTACACCCTTGTATTCATGTGTGTATGTGTATGCATGCTCATCTATGATTTATTTCTTAGATATATATTATAAACAAATGCTACTAGTCAAACTTGAAAAGAATAGACTTCTAAAGATTTTTAAAAGGTAATATCCTTTAACATTAGTCTTGTTATTTAATTAGTGTAGTTGTTGTTGTTCAATGACTGAGTCATGTCAAATTCTTTCCAATCCCAAGGCCTGCAGTACGCCAGGCTCCTCTGTCCTCCACTACTCCAGGCATGTGCTCAAATTCATGCCTATTGAGTCAGTGCTGCTGTCTAACCATTTCATTCTCTGTCCCTTTCTTCTCCTTTTTCTTTCAATCTTTCACAATTTAGTCAATGAAAGCTAAAATTTAGGTGAAAAGAGTTCTTGAAATGATTTCTATAGATTGAATCAGTTTAATAGTTGATATTTATAAAGATTTTTGAAAATTTTACAAGCTATGAATTCTAGATGCAAACTTCTTTCAGAATACTCATTACAGAGATATGTATTTTTGAAATATATTCTCCTGTGCACAAAAACTACTATAAACAACCAGTACTCTTATGTTAAATGAAATTTATTTTTTAAAATTGCTTTAGAGTTAGGCATAAATTGACCTTAATGTAGAGAGATCTCCACATACCTTCCACACCCACACCTGTATAACCTCCCCTTTTTCAATATCTCTAACCAGAGTGATATATTGGTCACAACCAATGACCCTGACAAAAGATGGCAGAGTAGAAGGACGTGCGTTCACCTTCCCCTGTGAGAACTCCAAAATTGCAACTTAACTGTTGAACAACCATTGATAAGAGAAAATTGGATCCCACCAAAAAATGATACCTCACGTCCAAGAGCAAAGCAGAAGACCCAACAAAATGGTAGGAGGGGCAAAATTGCATTTAGAATCAAACCTCATAACTGCCAGAGATGCTCAGAGGGCTCAAACAACCTCGTGCATGCCAGTTCCCAGAGACCACACAGAGACTGAACCAGACATACTTCTGAGTGTTTGAGTGCCTCCTGTGGAGGCATGGATCATCAGTGGCCTGTTGTGGGGACAGGGGCTCTTGTTGCAACAGACCTGTGAGTGCTGCATGTGGCATAAATCATCTTGAAGGAGGTTACCATTAAATCCACCATAGAGTCACCAAGCAGATGACCCACAAACTGAATAACAATTATATAAAAGAAGTTGTCACACTGTTGCAAAAGTTTTGGAGCCCACAAGATTCCCCCAACCTGGGGATCTGGCAAAGGAACTGAGAATTCCCAGGGAATTTGATTTTGAAGGCTGCTGCTGCTGCTTCTAAGTCACCACAGTCATGTCCAGCTCTACGTGACCCCATAGACAGCAGCCCACCAGGTTCCTCTGTCCCTGGGATTCACCATGCAAGAACACTGGCGTGGGTTGCCATTTCCTTCTCCAATGCATGCCTAGTGGGATTTGATTACAAAACTTGCCCCAGGACTGGGGAAACAAACTCTTGGAGGGCACAAACAAAACGTTGTACACACTAGGACCCAGGAGAAAGAAGCAGTGACCCCACAGGAGACTGAGCTAGACTTGCGCATGGGTGTCCAGGAGTCTCTGGTGGAGATGGGGGTTGACAGTGTCCTGCTGTGGGGTCAGGGGCCCTGAATACAACAGTCCTGGTAGCCATAGGGTGTGCTGGCATAAGTCTTTTTGAATTATTATTATTATTTCTATGGAGAGAATGATCTTTGTTTAAATACTTTATTTATTCACATATGGATCTCCAGTATTTCAGCATTTTTGTTGAGAAAGCTGTTTTTTCTCCATTTTATTGCCTTGGCTGCTTTGTCAAAAAGCAGGTGAATATATTTATGTGGATCTATTTATAGACTTTCTGTTTCAAGATTTTTTTACACTTAGTTTAACAATTAATGATGGACAGGGAAGCCAGGAATGCTGCAGTCCATGGGATTGCAAAGAGTTGTACATGACTGAGCAACTGAACTGAACTAACAATTAATGTTAAATTCATATTGGTTTCTGCTTAATTACTTGCTTAGGAGTTTCTGGGTTGTACATATAAAATGTTTAATTTAATTCAAGGGCTATTTATGGAGTGAAAAAAATCATCAAGTGGGAAGTGACATGTAGCTGTCATTGACACTACATGAATTTATGGATGATATAAGAGTTACAGTGGCTTTTCGTCAGTTGGCTTTCTAACAAAATTTAAAATACAATGTAATACTTAAATATTAATTATCGAAGCAGAAAAATTACAATGGCATTTTTATTAGTCTTCAAAGATAAAGACTTGTGTCTCAAAGATAAAACACAAGATATCTAAACATTTCTGATTTTTTGTTAGAGATTTATTGAAAATTTCAAACAGGATGATATAGTAGCTATTACATTTAAAAAAATCTATTAATAATTAAGTAAATCTTGTTAAACTGTGATAACTTGAAAGAATATTCTAATAATAGTTTTCAAAGAAAGTAATATGTTTGCTGAAATTTGAGCAAGAATTAACCAAAATGATGCTTTGAGAATGTCAGTATCTAATGTAAGAATCTATTGCACAGTAGCTTTCCTAATTATGAAATTAAAAGACACTTACTCCTTGGAAGAAAAGTCATGACCAACTGAGACAGCATATTAAAAACAGAGACATTACTTTGCCAACACAGGTCTGTCTAGTCAAAACCATAATTTGAGAGTTGCACTGTAAAGAAAGCTGAGCATGAAGAATTGATGTTTTTGAACTGTGGTGCTGGAGAAGACTCTTGAGACTCCCTTGGACTGCAAGAAGACCCAACCATTCAATCCTAAAGGAAATCAGTCCTGAATATTTATTGGAAGGATTGATACTGAAGCTGAAACTCTAACACTTTGGCCACCTGATGCGAAAAACTGAATCTTTTGAAAAGACCCCAATGCTGAGAAAGATTGAAGGCAAGAGGAGAAGGGGATGACAGAGGATGAGATGGTTGGATGGCCTTGCCAACTCAATGGACATGTGTTTGAATAAACTCCAGGAGTTGGTGATGGACAAGGAGGCCTGGCATGCTGCCGTCTATCGAGTTGCAAAGAGTCTGACATGACTGAGTGAACTAAACTGAACTGAATGATTTACCTACCTTTTAAATTCATCATATATATCATTTTTGGTAAACATAAAATCAAACTAAAATTCAGACAAAAGTGAGAGATGATTTTATTTTCTGCAATTCCGTTTTAAGAACCAGTGTTTTAGGACATATTTCATTAAAGAGATTTTAAAAATTAGAAAGTACATTCAAAAAGTATTAGAAAAATAAAAGTAATAACTTTAAATATGCCTCTGAAAAATTTTAGGAAATAAATTTAAAAGCAATGTTCCACCCTTCTCTCAACAATCATAGCAATCATTTCCTGTAACTGAATCTTCAAATTTAAAAGGTAAAGAATAGCTTAGTCATTATCCTGGTTATTTACAACATAGGAAACAAAGAAAGGAAGACAAAATGACTTTGTGGTTTTATTATTAACATCACCAATGCTGAAATTCATATGAAAGTTAATCTTTTTTGGAGTAGACATTGTCAGCATTCACCAATTTAATTATTCTGCAGGGTACACAAAGAAATTCACTCTCTGTTCTTTCAAATTAGGTGGCTCCATTTGAATAATTCTAGAATAAAATATTAGAGAAGGGTTGTGTATCACTTCTGGCCTGAAACATTTAATTGATGACTTGAAACATTTATTCTCTGGTTACAATAAATTCTGGGTTAGCTTTTCTTTTAAGATGGCCAGCCAACAATTTCTCTCCTCCTTGTATGTACATGTTATTTCTCTCATCTGGAAATGAACTCAATATTTTTCTTTTTCTCTAGAATTTGGGTGGCCTTATGGTTTCCTCTCCTAACATGATGAATGTAACCCTGTGACAGTTTCAGGCCTAGTCTGGAAGGCCCCTGGATGTTTATTGCTGTCTTTTAAGCCAGAGTCCATCTCAAGAGAGTCAAACCAGACTATATGATGTAGAGAGATCGTGGGCAGAGAGAGTTACATTCAGTCTTCTAGTTGTTCTTGTACCATACGTTTGAGGCCATCTTGGACTTTGCAACACAGCAGTTACTAACTAGATGTAGGAGCATGAGTGAACCAAGGCAAGACCATTGGAAAAACTACCTAGTCAACTGAAAAGCTTATGAGATAGAGTAAAGCCTTGAATTTTTTAAAGCCACTAAGTTTGGGGATGGTTTGTGGTGAGATGACCTATAACCTAAATAAACCTTGAAAATGTATGTTGATATCTGGCCATCAGAAAATGGTGACTATTATCAACCTAGTTTTTAAGAATAAGCTCATGTTACAGGTCCCCTTCTCAGCCCCACATCCCTTTCTAACCATTCAATAATTGAACCTTTGCTTTTTTAATTCACTTAAATTTTGGTGAGTTTTACATCAGAATTATGTAGAACACTTGGTAAAACAGATTACTGATTTCTACAACACGAATTTCCAGTTCATTTGGGCTGACATAGAGCCTGAGATGTACATATTTGAATTCCTCAATTCTGATGTCACTGATCTACCATCCACCCTTTGAAAACCACCTATCTAATGTATCCTGTTAAAATGATGCAGGATTCTGTGTAATATTATAGAATCTATATAAAATACTATATAAAACAGTATTTCTTATATTTTATTAAATGTTTAAATTTATTCATATTGTCCAGGAGTATATTTTGTCACAGTGATATTTGTCTTTGGCCAAATATTGACTTTTGACATATGGCCTTATTCTCTATTGCTACATAACACATTCACCAAAATTTAATCATATGAAACAATACATCTTTATCACATTGCAGTATCAGTGATTCAGGAATCTGTGTATACCTTAGGTCCCAACTGCAATGTCTCTCAAAACTTTTCAATTGTCCTTCCAGATTACTTAATCGTACATGAAGACTCAACTAGGGAAGGTTGCTCATTGTTCAGTGGCTAAGTCATGTCCAACTCTTTGTGACCTCAGGGACTGCAACACTTCCTTGTCCTTCTCTATCTCCTGGAGCTTGCTCAAACTCATATCCATTGATTTGGTGATGTCATCCAACCATTTTGACCTCTGTTGGCCCCTTCTCCTGCCTTCAATCTTTCCCAGAATCAGAGTCTTTTTCAATGAGTTGGATCTTCACATCAGGTAGCTGAAGTATTGGAGCTTCAGCTTCAGCATCAGTCCTTCCAATGAATATTCAGAGCTGACTTCCTTTAGGGTTGACTGGCTTGATTTCCTTGCTGGGAAGGAGGAAAGTACACTTCCAGTATGCCCTCACTAACCACTCAAAAGGCCATTGACAAAATTATGCTTCTTATGGGCTGTCACTTGAAAGTTTCCAAGTTTCTTGCCAGGTGAAACAGAGAAAGAAATAGAAAAAAAAAAATCCTAACAAAATGAAATACACACACTTTTAAAAACTAATCTTGGAAGTAGTCCTCATCACCTTTGCCAAATATGTTTTTTTGTCATAAGCAAGTCAGTGGGCCCAGTCACACATGGGAAGCAGAGTCATCAGAGCATGAATAGCAGGAGCTGGGGAACATTGTGAGTCATGTCTGAAATTGACTACAATGGGAAAGTTGAGAATTTGGCAAAATATGTTAAGGTACATATATAAAGGGGGTTCCCAGGTGTCTCAGTGGTAAAGAATCCACCTGACAACCAGAAGGTATGGGTGCAATCCACTGGAGGGATTGAATCAATCCCCTGGGGTCAGGAAAGTCCCCTGGAGAAGGAAATGGGAACCCATTCCAGTATTCTTTCCTGGGAAATTCCTTGGACAGAAGAGCTTGGTGGGCTATAGTCCTTGAGATCACAAGAGTCAGACATGATTTAGTGACTAAACAACAATACACACATATAAAGATGATATAAAATAAATAACAGGAAAAGGCTATGAATTTCTAAAAGGAGCAGTTGTGCTCTTCTCCTATGATGACGTTTTAGACCATTAATAGAAAGGGGGCTTGTTTTAAGAAATAGCTTTATGCATTAACAATAGAAATAATTCAACTTTTCACATAGTGTGTGACTGTTGGTTTTTAATCTAGGCTTGTATATGTGTGAGGATATGCATATATTTAACACAACTAGCCTATGAATATGCACTTATATACCTTGCTCTTTTTAATGAGATGAACTGGTTTGGAAAGGATGTTAGTCCTTTGAGTAAATTTCGTTTTGGTACATATACCCATCTTTCTTCTAATATCTGTGCCTTATTTAACTATTTGAAAGTGTCATAAACAAAGTCCATATTGGTAGACACTGGTTTTAAGTTGTCACTAACCAATATTTTCCCCCCAAAACAAGTATATTTCTAACATAAATACATAAAGGTAGCAAAGCTTGGAAAAACATATAGTGCATTTTTCATTTTGAAAGATATTTCTGAATGTCCTGGAAGAATGTTTTACCCAATTTTCCATATAATTCAGTAATGTGCAGGAGAACTGTTCACATACTTGTCCACAATGTGAATATTATAGATATTTTATACTTGATAAAGCTGATTGCCAGTGACTGGCTTCCCATTGAAGAAAAATATGTGTTTCTCTTATTTTAAGTGTAGCTGGTCATATTTCAATAGGATTTAGACCTTTATACCTTTTTGGAAACCATGTCCTTTGTTACTCCCCCCCAGACTATTAATCTTTTTCTTTTTGAGTTATAAAAATCCTTTAGTATAGTTTATTAAAAATAGATATTGCTCTTTTCTCAGTTTGTATCTTGTTTTATGCTGTATCTGAATTCAGTTGAAAATCAGAAATCTTTAAATAACAGGCATTTCAATAGTGCAATAAGAGCATTGATACCACTGAATACTTGATCTCCAGATGGCAAGTCTGATGAAGCAGTACAGTAGGTAAAGATATGAACTTTCCACATTTCCTTTAATGAAGGACTTAGCTGTCCATATCAATGTGGTGGTGTAATCAGCAGGCAGGCTCCAACTGTCTGTCAGCTTACTCAGATTCTGGCTCAGTTTCAAAGAGCAACCTTGTCCGAAGTCATTCTCTTCCCATAACAGCTCATAGACAGTGCCTGTTCATCTCTCCTTATACAGGAGAAGTCTGATAGTCTCCAAACTACCTGCTGGCTTGTTGTTTAGTTGCTAAGTTGTGTCCTACTCTTTTGGGACCCCATGGACTTGAGCCAGCAAGGCTCCTCTGCCCATAGGATTTCCCAGGTAAGAATACTGGAGTGGGTTGCCATTTCCTTTTCCAGAGGATCTTCCTAACTGAGGGAATGAACCTGAGTCTCTTGCATTGGCAGGCAGATTCTTTGCCACTGAGTCACCAAGGAAGCCCTTACCTTCTGGGTACAGACTCACTTTTGGTTTGACTTCTTCCTCTGATCAACTCTACATTCCTATACTTAGAAAAGGTGTGAAGTTTGCACTCACAGATTTTTTCTCAACTTTTTTGTTTATTTACCATCTTCCCCTCCCTTCCTCCTTCCCTTCCTTTCTTCTATCTGTCTGCTGCTGCTAAGTCGCTTCAGTCGTGTCCAACTCTGTTCGACCCCATAGATGGCAGCCCCCCAGGCTCTCGTCCCTGGGATTCTCCAGGCAAGAATACTGGAGTGGGTTGCTATTTCCTTCTCCATTCTACCTGTCATTTGTTTGGAATTGAGTATACTTATTTTGTTTAAAAGGCATCTCACTGCTTAATTCTGAACAAATTTATTAAACACTTGTTATCATGATTTCCTCTGTTATCTCATTCTTGATGACTCCAACTAGAAGTATGGATTTGACTTCTCCTGCTAGCCTCTATTTCTTAATTTCATTTTTCATATTATCTAGGGCTATTATTAATCATAAGCATATTATTGTGTCCTATATTCTTTTAGTATGTAGAATAACTCTAATTTAGTTTTTTCACTCATTTATACATTAACATTAATTAAACATTAATTCAGTCTCTATAAATGTATATTTCACTCTTTTCCACTTGCTTTGTGAGAAGCAAGGTAAAAAGAAAGTGTCAGGATAAAAATGTGGGAGGAGCATGGGTGCAGATTAAGCAGATTGTAGGAAGAAAGAGATCATAGTTAAAACAATTCTTAAAGTAACAAAAAAAGAAGATTTCACCAATGAGATACTAGAAAAGCTATGTTGAATTCTCCCTCCTTGGTAAATATTAAGAGAAGTAATGTCAAGTTATACATGAGTGAAAAAAAAAACCCCACAAAATTACAGTTATTCCATATACACAAAGAATATAGAACACAATAGCATCCTTACGACTGGTAATAGCTCTCAACACACACATACCCAGAAAGCAAATGAAACCTATCAACTATTATATTCAGATGCTCTAAACACAAGAAGACCTGATATTACATATTATAATAGAAGTTATATATGGTGTTTTCTTGACACTGCCCTCAAAAAAGAAATACAACTTGAATTTGTTCAAGAGTTTTGATATGATCTTTAATTTATAACTACAGTTATGCCAGGAGGATTCACTCAACACTGCTGTAAATCTCCAAAGTTTTCTCCAGCAAAATACATATAGGGAGGTTAAAAGAGGGAGAGAGATAGAATGAAGCCAAAAAAAACAAAAAAGGAACATATACACTAAAACTACAGACACCTTTCAAGCAAAGAAAGTGAAAGGGTGGTTTTTGGGTGATGATTCAAACACATTGCAATTCATATTTCAGTGATGCAAATTGGAAATTAGCATTTTTACTGAATTTTTGATTATACTAAATAATTATCTAAAATATGATAAAAAAAATAGCGCCTGTCCTTCTTTATGATTCATGGTAAAAATAAGCTCATGACACCTGGTCCCATCACTTCATAGCAAACAGACATGGAAACAATGGAAGCAGTGACAGACTTTATTTTGGGGGGCTCCAAAATGACTGCAGATGGTGATTGCAGCCATGAAATTGAAAGATGTTTGCTCCTTGGAAGAAAAGCTATGACCAGCCTAGATAGCATGTGAAAAAGCAGAGACAATACTTTGCAAACAAAGGTCCGTAGTCAAAGGTATGTTTTGTCAGTAGTCAGGTATGGATGTGGAAGGTGGACCATAACGAAGGCTGAGTGCTGAAGAATTGTTTTTGAACTGTGGGTGTTGGAGAAGACTCTGGAGAGTCCTTTGGACAGCAAGGAGATCAAACCAGTAAATCCTGAAGGAAATCAGTCCTGAATATTCATTGGAAGGGCTGATGCTGAAGCTGAAACTCCAGTACTTTGCCACCTGATCGAAGAGCCAACTCATTAGAAAAGACCCCGATGCTGGGAAAGATTGAAGGCAGGAGGAGAAGGAGACGACAGAGGATGAGATGGTTGGGTGGCACCACTGACTCAATGGACATGAGTTTGAATAAGCTCTGGGAGATGGTGGACAGGGAAGCCTTGTGTGCTGCAGCCCATGGGGTTGCAAAGAGTCGGACATGACTGAGCAACCGGACAACAAAATTATATCTGCCTAACTCTTCTATAATATTAGATGGTTAGATGGAAAAAGGTACTGATGTCAACTCTTTTCGTGAATTGATAATTACTAAAACTCCTTTGTGTATATTTTAGAAGTACTTTAGAAGACAAAGTGAATCATGTGAGTAGAATTGCTTCAAATGAATTTTTTTTAAATGCTGAGTAATATTCCATTGTGTATATGTACCACAGCTTTCTTATCCATTCGTCAGTTGATGGGCATCTAGGTTGCTTCCATGTCCTGGCTATTGTAAACAATGCAGCGATGAACATTGGGGTACCCGTGGCTCTTTCAATTCTGGTTTCCTCGGTGTATATGCCCAGCAGGGGGATTGCTGGGTCATATGGCAGGTCTATTTGCAGCTTTTTAAGGAACCTCCACACTGTTTTCCATAGTGGCTGTACTAGTTTGCATTCCCACCAACAGTGTAAGAGGGTTCCCTTTTCTCCACATCCTCTCCAGCATTTATTGCTTGTAGACTTTTGGATGGCAGCCATTCTGACTGGTGTAAAGTGGTACCTCATTGTAGTTTTGATTTGCATTTCTCTGATAATGAGTGATGTTGAGCATCTTTTCATGTGTTTGTTAGCCATTTTTATATCTTCTTTGGAGAAATGTCTGTTAAGTTCTTTGGCCCACTTTTTAATTGGGTTGTTTATTTTTCTAGAATGGAGCTGCAGGAGTTGTTTACTCAGATGGACGAAACTGGAGCCCATTATCCAGAGTGAAGTAAGCCAGAAGCAAAAACAACAATACAGTATATTAACGCATATATATGGAATTTAGAAAGACGGTAACGAGAACCCAACATACGAGACAGCAAAAGGAACGCAGATGTATAGAATAGACTCGTGGACTTTGTGGATGAGGGTAAGGGTGGGATGATATGGGAGAAGGGCATTGAAGCATGTTAATTTTCATATGTCTAATCAATCGCCAGCCCAGGATTGATGCTCGGAGCTGGTGCAGCCAGATTTCCCTGGGGGGGGGGGGGGGGGGGGGGGGTTCAGGAGGGGAAGCATATGTAAACCTATGGTGATATCATGACAATGTATGGCAAAAACAATTAAAAAAAAAAAAAAAAGAAGACAAAGTGAATCATGAAAGTAAATAACAAAAATAAAGTGAAAAAGAAAAACAGTGTATGTATTTTGAATGAATGTAACACGGTTCTCTCATATGTTTAATGACTTTTGAAGGATGAGAATCTGTCATTAAATGTAGATTATTTCATGTTATATTTGTCTTTCCTTCCCCTAAACTGCCCCCTCATTTTACGTTCAGTGATGTGAAATCGTGACCCATTTATTGGGAAACTTAGGGACATAAAAATTGCTAGTTATAAAAATATATCATTAAATAAAAGCTCTGAGTCCTTTCTGTTTTGTATGTGTTCTCTATTTGAGAAAAAGAGCCTTGAATGTAAAACTTGGATTTATCACTACTTTTCTCAGCACATGAATAATTGAAACAATTTTGCATTTCTGAAACAATTTCCTCACCTGTAGAATAGAGATATCAATATTAGCTATCTTCATCTCACAAGATTACCTTCTGGTATAAACAGGAGCATATTTAAAAATATATGTTATACTTTGTAGTGGATAAAATGTTATCAAGTTACAATTATGTCTAGCATAAAAATATTCATGAAGTACAAAGAGTATAGTTCCTGTGGAACAAATGAAGCAGCATCCTTTATAACCAAAATTCAACCAAAGTATTGACTGTAAAAATAGACAAATGGAAAACAGAACCAAGTGGAAATATAATGCTTGTTTTCAACTGAAGAATGCATTTTTTAATTTGTGAAATAGAACTGATAATGACCCACCTGAAATATATTTATAAAATTAAAAATTTATAAGTAATTAAAAATTTAGATACAAAGGTAAAACTAAATTTAAGCCATTATTAAATATCTCTAATACTTAAATTATATTAGAACAGTTTTGAATAAATTTTTTAAAATTATTAATATTATTAAAACATAAGAAATACAGTACTTGTGACCAAAGATATTTTTTTCTTAATTTGCAAATACTTTCTCATAGTGTTTCCCACAATATCCAGCTACAGCTGAATCAGTAAATTGACTCACATTTCAACTGAAATATATTTGTGCTAAAAATGTTTATTTGCTATAGTTAGCTGCTGCTGCTTCTAAGTCACTTCAGTCGTGTCCAACTCTGTGCGACCCTGTAGATGGCAGCCCACCAGACTCCCCCGTCCCTGGGATTCTCCAGGCAAGAACACTGGAGTGGGTTGCCATTTCCTTCTCCAATGCGTGAAAGTGAAATCGCTCAGTCATGTCCAACTCTTAGCGACCCATGGACTGCAGCCTACCAGGATCCTCCATCCATGGGGTTTTCCAGGCAAGAGTACTGCAGTGGGGTGCCATTGCCTTCCCTGGTTATAGTTAGCACATAGAGCTAAATTATTAATAATGCTAGTTTTTCAGTAATGCAAGCATCATATGAAAAATATAATCTCTTCAGAAATTTTGTGGGGCATGATTTTCTACCTTATCAGTTCTTTAGTTTAGCCTGTATGTATTTGATACAAAGTTTGGAATGAAAAAGTGACCTATAATTTGGCAATATCTTTTTAATCAGTCTTTTAAATTTAAAAAGTTCTTGCTATCATTGTAATATTTTTCTGAAATAATCAGAATTTAAAATATAAACCCAGTAAATCTAAATTTAAAGTCTCATAAAAGAAATTTTAAAAATAATATATAAAAATTAACACAGAAGACTATAAAATTGTTACAGTGTGTCAGATTTTAAGTTGTAGTATAAGGATAATACTATCATTTATCCTCATAAATGTAAGCTGAGTAGAGTTTCCAATTGTATATTGATAATGTAGATGCTAAGGAGATCCAAGCAGTCCATCCTAAAGGAGATCAGTCCTAGGTGTTCATTGGAAGGACTGATGTTGAAGCTGAAACTCCAATACTTTGGCCACCTCATGCGAAGAGTTAACTCTTTGGAAAAGATCCTAATGCTGGGAAGGACTGGGGGCAGGAGCAGAAGGGTACGACAGAGGATGAGATAGCTGGATGGCATCACTAACTTGATGGACATGGGTTTGGGTAGACTCCGAGAGTTGGTAATGGACAGGGAGGCCTGGCATGCTGCGATTCATGGAGTCACAAGGAGTCGGACACGACTGAGCTCAACTGAACTTAAATGAGCATGTATAAAATCAGGTTTTTAAATTTGTCAAAAATTTTCCAACCAGAATATGTGGTGACTTTTTAAATTTATACACTCAGAATTTGACAGCCTTTGCCTACCATTATAATTCATCAATGTGGGGATTTCATATGATTTCTTATCCATAGTTAATTAAGCAGGGTGATTTTTCTCATTTGGAAAACTACCAGTATTTTAAGAACTTTTATTTTGATGTGACTTTTTGCAACAAATTATGAAATAAAAGCAAGAAGACAGATTACAGTTTTTTTTTTAAATTTCTGTATCATCTCTTCACCAGAAATTCTCCAGTTTGTTATTTTAAAAGAAAAGGGACAAAAGAGTTTGATTTTGCAATGGACAGATAGTGTAACCTCCATGTATTTTCACCACAGGGAAATGTAAGCAGCTGTGAACTTACATTCTTGAGAAACTAAAAAGCAATTTTGTCTGAATAATATATCAGTGAGTATCTTGTGCTGCCCATGCTTAGCTTAGGAAAATCTTTTCTTTGATTCTGTTCCTATATCCCACAAGTCTACAAGCAAAGTATCTCCATTCTCTAGTTCCTTTGACATATACTAGCTCTGTTAAGCACTTTTATCCTAGTGTGTGCCAGCTTACAATTAAGAAATAGAATACAATATGTCAGAGGAAAAACTCACAACTAAACTCCTCTTCTAAGAGATAATTAGGGCAAACTATGACTAGATCCAAGGTTTTTCATCATCCTATAGTGAATTAGAATATTTTTAAATGTCAGAAGTTCATTCAAATGTTTTCCCAATTACACTATTTTTTCTATGAACCTTCACTAATACTCTGTAATGACATCTGAAAAAATTATTAGAGGATCAGCATAAATGCACTAACATTAAACAAGGAAAAAACAATGAAGCTTTGTGTATACCTTTTATCTTATCTACTATTTCTCATTGCTTTTGAGGGAACAGGCCTATCATTAGTCTATGCGTCTAAGTATTTCTGTTCATTACCAGGTGTGGTCTTTCAATGAGTATTATGTATTCTGCCTTGTAACAGAAAATTCTAAAGATATTAGATTATAGATATTTGGAATCAGCAACACTGGTACTAATAGCAAAGTAATGGTATTGTTTAATGTATCGGTTAAAAATATAAACAAAGTAATCTTAATTTAAAATGAAGAATATTTGTAATTTGTGTATGTTTAACAACTTTAGACTGTGTATCTCTACACTGTTTGTTGTTCAGTCACCCAGTTGTATCCGACTCTTTGTGACCCCCATGAACTGCATGCAGCATTCCAGACCTCCCTGTCCCTCAACATCTCCTGAAGTTTGCCCATGTTCACATCCATTGCATTGGTAATGCCATCCAGCCACCTCATCCTCTGACACTGTTTTCTCCTCCTACCCTCAATCTTTCCCAGCATCAGGGACTTTTCCAATGAGTCGGCTTTTCGCATCAGATGACCAAATTACTAGAGATTCAGCTTCAACATCAGTCCTTCCAACCAGTATTTAGGGTTGTTTTCCTTTTTTCTTTTCTTTATCTATCTAATTATTTATTTTTTACTTTACAATATTGTATTGGTTTTGCCATACATTGACATGAATCTGCCACAGGTGTACATGTGTTCCCCATCTAGAACCCCCCTCCCACCTCCCTACCACCTCATCCCTCTGGGTCATCCTAGTGCACCAGCCCTGAGCACCCTGTATCTTGCATCAAACCTGGACTGGTGATTCATTTCACATATGATAATTTACATGTTTCAGTGCCATATCATCCCATATAATCCCACCCTCACCCTCTCCCATAGAGTCTAAAACACTGTCCTGTACATCTGTGTCTCTTTTGCTGTCTCACATACAGGATTATTGTTACTAATAATTCTAAATTCCATATATATGTGTTAGTATACTGTATTGGTGTTTTTCTTTCTGGCTTACTTCACTCTGTATAATAGGCTCCAGTTTCATCCACCTCTTTAGAACTGATTCAAATGTATTCTTTTTAATGGCTGAGTAATATTCCATTGTGTATATGTACCACAGCTTTCTTATCCATTTGTCTGCTGATGGACATCTAGGTTGCTTCCATGTCCTGGTTATTATAAACAATGCTGTGATAAGCACTGGGGTACACGTGTCTCTTTCAATACTGGTTTCCTCGGTTTGTATACCCAGCAGTGGGGTTGCTGGGTCATATGGCAGTTCTATTTCCAGTTTACTAAGGAATCTCCACACTGTTCTCCATAGTGGCTGTACTAGTTTGCATTCCCACCAACAGTGGAAGAGGATTCCCTTTTCTCCACACCCTCTCCAGCATTTATTGCTTGTAGACTTTTGGATAGCAGCCATTCTGACTGGCATGAAATGGTACCTCATTGTGGTTTTGATTTGCATGTCTCTGATGGTGAGTGATGTTGAGCATCTTGTCATGTGTTTGTTAGCCATCTGTATATCTTCTTTGGAGAAATGTCTGTTTAGTTCTTTGGCCCACTTTTTGATTGGATCGTTTATTTTTCTGGAATTGAGCTGCAGGAGTTGCTAGTTTATTTTTGAGATTAATTCTTTGTCCATTGCTTTGTTTGCTATTTTTTTCTCCCATTCTGAAAACTGTCTTTTCACCTTACTTATAGTTTCCTTTGCTGTGCAGAAGCTTTTAATTTTAATTAGGTCCCATTTGTTTATTCGTGCTTTTATCTCCAATATTCTGGGAGGTGGGACATAGAGGATCCTGCTGTGGTTTATGTCAGAGAGTGTTTTGCCTATGTTTTCTCTAGGAGTTTTATAGTTTCTGGTCTCATGTTTAGATCTTCAATCCATTTCGAGTGTATTTTTGTGTAGGGTTGTTTTCCCTTAAGATTGACTTGTTTGATATCCTTGCTGTCCAAGAAACTTAGAGGAGTCCTCAGCACCATAGTTCGAAGGCATCAGCTGTTATATATAATAAGTTAATTACTTGCAACCATTTGAATATATCACCTTTCAGATCAACAGGACAATAAAATAATCAAATGTATAAAAAGTAACTCAATATGGGGACAAGTGTTTGAAAACATTTTGTAGGGTTTTATCATAGGATTTTTAAGTAACAAGATTAATCTATTTTTACAGAAATTATGCAGAGAACAAACATTCATCCAAATTATATATAGCAGACTAAGCTTCCAGGATCTTTTTGGAAGCATATAAACAATTATTGTATTAGTCACTTAGTCATGTCTGACTCTTTATGACACCATGACCTGCAGCCCACCAGGATCCTCTGTCCATGGAATTCTCCAGGCAAGAGTACTGGAGTAGTCTGCCATTCCCTTCTCAAGGGAACCTAGGTTCCTGCATGGCAGGTGGATTCTTTACCATCTGTGCCACCAAGAAAGACCTAAAAGTGTATTGATTTATCATTTTATCATATTACCATGAAAATTTATATTTATTTTGTCCAAGTATTCAAAACAGTATGAAAAAAAATCTTAAAATATATTTAAAATTTTATTTTAAATATGTAAATAAAATAAGCATAGAAAGAAAATATAATTTCTCAAATGTTTACAATTACATTATGATATGATACAATATAATACATTATAAGAGTACACACATGTGAGGGAAAATGGGTAATACTTAAAAATAGAAAAAATATGATTGTAATATCAGTTAAAGGACATAAAGACACATTTAAAGGAAAATTTTTTTGAAAACAATGTGTTTTAAGTCAGTGATAAAAGGTAAATTATAAGTTCTTGTAGATACTTGTTGCAGAATAAAATACCTTAGTGATTAAATATTTTATTCCACTCAGATTAAAAATAGGACTATTCAAAAATTCAGTAATTACAGAGAAATGAAAGACAGAATGAATAATATATGAAAATATAATTCCACCAGAAACATATTAAATGATAAATATTTAATACACATACTCCAAATAGGCAAAGAAGTTCTAGCCTGTTATTTTCTTGAAGAGGAAGCCAATAGTGAATTGCAGACTATGATGCAATTTCCAAATATAATCATATTTTACCCATGGTTACATCTAAAAATATGTTGCTATAATTTTGCAGAAAAGAAAATATATACTGTTTCAAGTTTTAATAAAGGTTGTCAGACTACACAAAGCCAATTCTATAACATGTCCAAAAATATTGATAATAATTTTAAATATCTGACAGTATATAATAAAAGCTAAACTACAACTCTTCAAATCTAGGAAACATTGATTAACAATTATTAAAAAAATACCATTATGCATAATATCTACCTGATGTAAATTATATATTTGCCTATGATAACATGTATGTATATATATATAGTATGTGTGCATATCAAAATTATCTTTTTAAATGTTATGTATTTATGTGATAATTATGGTATTACTCATTGTTTAATTTTAGGAAGGCAGGTTACTCAGTATATATGTATGACTAATCATACTGGAAGCCTATTTTCATTTCATATACACAGAAGTGAAATAGGCCGATTCCTTAAGATCACATGAATAGTAAATGTCCACATCAGTGGACACTGTCATGGGCTGGGCTGGAACTCAGATGTGGGGGTCCTGACCCCCAGCACCTCTGGGCGGGACCTGACTGGGAGTCTGGTCTTCACCGAGGAATCAAGTTAAGATGAGGTTGTCAGGGTAGGTCCTGATATCAACAGGACTAATGTCCTGATGGCAAAAGGACAACTGGAGACAGATCCAGATGCAGAGGGAAGACGGCGCCCCCAGGCGGACGGCAGAGAGCGGCCCCTGGAGGAACCGACGCCGCCGACCCCCTGTCTGCGACTTCGGGCTCCAGAAATCAAGGCCTGTGGTGTAAGCCTAGGTCTGTGGGACCATCACGGCCACCCCGGGGCACCCACACAGAAGACCATGAAGGCCCCTCTTCTTTCCCCGGGCGGGGGAGGGGGGTACTTTAAGAGGCTATTGATCACATCAATGATAGGATTTTATCCAAGTCTTACTATACTACTTTACTGTACCATGAAGACCTATATCTTACAAGTTACTTGTATTAATTTTATTTGTTGACTCTCAGTGGCAATGAGATGATCATTTTAAAAATTGAAAGGATAACTGACAGAGTTTCAATGTTGTTATTCTGTTTATTTCTGAGCTGGGAGTTTTATTCAAACTTTCATAAACTTTACATTTGCACACACACACACAGCAACCTGGAAAAGTTCAAGAAGTTGTTAATTTTTGTGTAATATAACCAAACCACCAAAAGCTTCTGCGTGATAGTGGAGGACAGAGGAGCCAGGTGTGCTACAATTCATGGGGTCACAAAGAGTAAGACACAACTTAGGAACTGAATTACAACCACACCAAAATCATCAAATATAAATTAAATGATTGAGAAGAATACAAATGCAGTGATATTTTAAAAGTTTATTTCATGTGTTGTGGACTATTTTGCTATTAATGCCTAATTATTGGAAAGCATTCAGTATTGTCAATAACAATCTGCTCAGTTGCATCCCTGGTGCTTCAGACAGTTAATCTGCCTGCAGGAGACCAAGGTTTGACCCCTGTGTCAAGAACATCCCCTGGAGAAGGGAATGGCTACCCACTCCAATATTCTTGCCTGGAGAATTCCGTGGACAGAGAAGGCTGGTTGGCTACAGTCCATTAGAACCAGACATGGAACAATGGACTGGTTCAGTGTTGAGAAAGAAATATGTCAAGGCTGCGTATTGCCCACCTGGTTATTTAAACTATATACAGAGTACATCATGCAAAAGCTGGGCTGAATGACTCAAAAGATGGAATCAAGATTGCTGGGAGAAATATCAGTGATGTCAGACATGCAGATGATACCAATCTAATGGCAGAAAGTGAAGAGGAACTAAAGAGCCTTAATGCAGGTGAAAGAGAAAAGTGAAAGAGCTGGCTTAAAATGCAACACTCAAAAAACAAAGATCATGGCATTTGGTCCCATTACTTCATGGCTAATAGATGGGGAAAAAGTGGAAACAGTGACAGACTTTATTTGCTTGGGCTCCAAAATCACTGCAGATAGTGATTGCAGCCATTAAATTAAAAGACACATGCTCCTTGGAAGGAAAACTATGACAAACCTAGACAGCATATTAAAAAGCAGAGACAATACTTTGCCGACAAAGGTCCATATAGTCAAAGCCCTGGTTTTTCCAGTAGTCATATATGTATGGGTGTAAGAGTTGGACCATAAAAAATTAGAACAATGAAGAATTGATGCTTTCAAAACTGTGGTTCTGGAGAAAGCTGTTCAGAGTCCCTTGGACTGCAGGGAGAAAAAACAGTGAATCATAAAGGAAATCAACCCTGAATACTCATTGGAAGGACTGTTGCTTAAACTGAAGCTCCAATACTTTTACCACCTGATACAAAGAGCCAACTCATTGAAAAAGACCTTGGTACTGGGAAAGATGGAGGGTAAGAAGAGAAGGGGGCAACAGAGGATGAGACGTCTGGATGGCATCACCAACTCAATGGATATGAGTTTGAGCAAACTCCAGGAGATAGTGAAGAACAGGGAAGGCTTGTGTGCTACAGTTCTTTAGGTCTCAGATAGTTGGACACAACTTAGCAACTGAATAATAGCAACAACTCCATTTCTGGTTATTATAAAATGTTGATTGGGCTTCCCTGATGGCTCAGTGATAAAGAATCAGCCTGCCAATGCAGGAGACATAGATTTGATCCCGGGGTTAAGAAGATCCCCTGGAGAAGGAAAAGGTAACCTACTCCTGTATTCTTGCCTAGGAAATCTCATGGACAGAGGAGCCTGTGGGCTAAAGTCTATGGGGTCGTAAAAGCACAGGACAGGACTTAGCGACTAAACTATAAGATGCTGGCTATATCCTTCTAGCTTATTTTATTCATAATAGTTTGTACCTCTTAATCTCTTAGCCCTGTGTTGTCCTCATATCTATAAATCTGCTTATGTTTTGTTTCCAGTCACTAGTTTGTTGTTGTTTTTGGATTCCATATGCAAATAATATCAAACATGATTTCTCTTCCTCTGACTTATTTCATAATACCCTCCAAGTCCATCTGTGTTGATACAAATGGCAAGTTTTCTTTTTTATGGCTGAGTAGTGTTCCATTGTTTAAGTGTGTGTGTGTGCATGTGTGTGTGTATCTTCTTTATCTGTTTATCTTTTGCTGGACCCTTGGACACTTAGGATGCTTTCATACCTTGGCAATTGTAAATAATGCCACCACTGGGTCTTAATTACTATAGCATTACAGTAAGTCTGAAAGTTGAGCAGTGTCAGTCCTCAAAGTTGTTCTCCTCCTTCAACATTGTGTTGACTATTTTGGGTCTTTTGCCTCTCCATATAAACTTTAGGATCAGTCTGTCACTAACCACAAAATAACTTAGGATTTTGGTTGGGATTGCTAAATCTTTAGAACAAATTGGAAAGAAGTGATATCCTGATAATTTTAAGTTTCCCTATCCATGTACATGGAATATCTTTCCGTTTATTTACTTCTTTGAACTAATAAGCCATTCTAGTAAGATTGTAAGATGTATGGTTATTATATAAAATTCAGTTAATCCCATTCCTCTACACCAGCATGTTTAAGTTATATTTCTAATTAAAACAAAATATTATTTACATTGGCACTCCCAAAATTTAAATATAACAAAATATGTACAAAACTACAAAACTCTAGTGAATGAAACACAATAAGTAAATAGAGTGATATTCCATATCAGAAATTGGGGCAAGGACAACCAATGCTAAAATGTACATGGAAAGAAAATTCTGTACCACTGAAGAAACCTGAATTATGAATCTTGGAGCCTCTTGTATAGTAGCTATTGAAAAAAAAGTAGAGTGACTTCACAGCTCTTTGGTGGGAGCATTTGAGTCTAGGGGAGAAAAGAAAGGTTACATTACTCTTTGAAAGAGAACAAATGATTCTGGCTCTATTGTCCCTGGAATGTGATCAAATGATTCTAAGAAAATATACAACCTCTGACTTTCAAGCACTGTTTCCCATTCAATATTACTTAATTCTGGTTGCCTATTTTCTTTTCTTATAAATCCCTGTCCATACAGAAATGTGTAAAAAATAATGTGTCTTGATTTCTTGACAGGCATATATTTGAAATGTCAAATATTTTATCAAATTGTGAGATATGAACATATTTGTACATCTAAGCTGTAAAATAACAATGCAATAAGCACATGATGTATTCATGTACAGTTAAATGCAATTATTTGTTTAAATATCTTTTTATTTTTCTAGATAACTGAATCATCATGAACTTTACTCACTTTTAAGTAAAGGTTAATGAAAGAAATAGTGAAGTGAATGTTGTAAAGTAAAATTTTATACAATATTTTAGAAGAATTTTTCCAACTAATTTTCAAATTAGAGAAATATTTGTTATTATATGTCATTATTTATAAATTAGGTAGTTATATTTGTTTACTGTGTGTGTTAGTTGCTCAGTCCTTTTTGACTCTTTGCAACCCTATGTTCGGTACCCTATGGACAGGCTCCTCTGTCCATGGAATTCTCCAGGCAAGAATACTGGAGTGGGCTGCCATCGCCTTCTCCAGGGAATCTTCCCGATGCAGGGACTGAATCTGCATCTTCCTCATTGCTGGCTGTTTCTTTACTGTCTGAGCTACCAGGGAAGCCCTATTTGTCTGATAAAGGCATGTATTATTTCAATGGTGAACAATTATACTCTGTAAATGTTAGAAAGATCTTGAAAACTTTAATAGAAGGAAAAAGGCAAATTTTTTTCCCCCCAAATCTTTTTATTTACTTTTTTGAAAAACAAAAAAATACCAAGATTTAGGGTAGGGAGTGGATTTGCTTCTGCATTAATTTTTACTTTATGAAATTTAGCCTATAACACATCATTTAATAATCCCTTGAGTATTCAAGTAATTCAGATAAACATTCAATGCATTACATTGTTTCTTTAGGGAAATCTTAAATAATAAACTGGTGGATGCCAGTCTACCTTTTGCTAAAGTTTTCTGTATATCAACAATCAGACACCTCAGAGTTTCAATAGCAAAGTTTCAGAAAGCAATTTTTATGAGACTATTCTAAGGCTGTATACAGAGGTGGAAGCTATTTGAGTTGATATATTTCTGCAGATTAAAGAAACACTTAGTAAACCCAGGCTTGGTTTTCTTCTACATAAAATGTTATTTATAACATAGTATCATGAATTATTTACAAGCGATGAAGTCACTTGCAACAGGAGTAAACAGAATTGATGATGACCTTCAGTTCACTGTACTGCGGAGAAAGCAATTCTCTCATTAGGTTCACACTGGAGAGTGAAAGAAGGCTTTGCTTCATGAAAAGTCAACTTATTCTTCCCTCAATCCATTGATTTCACCATAAAATGAAAATTCAAGTGTATATATTTAGTTTGCTTCCAAAAATAATGAAAAAAAATTATGAATGAGTCTAAACCTGCTTTCTTAAAGAAATCTGACAATGGACTCTATTAGTACACCACTTAGAAAGATCCAAATGAGCTGTTTATCTAAAGTAAATGTCAGATAAATGTGTAGACATTTATGCCATTATTAATGAGTCTTTAGAGGGCTGTTCATTGACTGGAGCCTTAAGACTGTGAGGAAACAAATTTCCTGACACAGTCTCAAACATTATTATAATGAGACGTTTTCCTCCTAGGCATGAATGATTGTCAGGGTGAGAGATTGCCTCTCTTTGACCAATCTTTAGTGAGGCTCCTCTGAGACTTTTCACAACTGGTTCCAACCTTGGGCTTCTGTGTCTGTTCTCATAGAGTCCAGTGGGGGAAAAAATTTCACTAACTTAGTTTAGAGTAAATTCTCTCCCTCAAAATCTGACCACCTTTAATATCCGACCAAATTCCTCATTCCCTATCATCCCAACTCTAAGAAATGAAGGCTCCTAAAACCAAAACTCTCTTAATTTATATTACTGCAAGCAGCTAGGACATTGGAAAAGAGACTATTACAAATTTAAGTGCTTTAGAATCTTCAGCATTCAAACCAGCCTTTCCAACATTCTGATTCTTAGTAATGGGGATCTGAGAAAGGGGTGCTTCCCAATCCTTCCTCTTAATCAGCTTGGAGAAACAATTTTCTAGATTAGGGATGAATTTTTTCCAGTTCTAAAAAACACCATAGACCCAGTATTGGTGCTCAAATCCACTACTATAAAAAGTCCCTGCCTCAGAGTTGCTGTTGTTGTCACTCGGTCATGTCTGACTCTTTGTGACCCCATGGGCTGCAGCATGCTAGGCTTCCCTATCCCTCACCATCTCCCGGAGTTCACTCAAACTCATGTCCATTGACTCGGTGATGCCATCCAACCATCTCAGTCAGTCGACTTCTTCTCCTGCCCTCAATCTTTCCCAGCATCTAGGTCCTTTCCAGTGAGTTGGCTCTTCACATCTGGTGGCCAAAAGATTGGAATTTTAGTTTCAACATCAGTCCTTCCAGTGAATATCCAGGGTTGATTTCCTTTATGATTGACTGGATTTATCTCCTTGCTGTCAAGGGTTTTTCAAGATTCTTCTCCAACACCACAGTTCAAAAGCATCAATTCTTCGGCACTCAGCCTTCTTTATGGTCCAACTCTCACATCCATAGGTGACTACTAGAAAAACCATAGCTTTGATGAGATGGACCTTTGTCAGAAAAGTAGTCTCTGCTTTTTATATGCTGTCTAGGTTGGTCATACTTTACTTCCAAGGAACAAGTGTCTTTTAATTTTGTAGCTGCTGTCACAATCTGCACTGGTTTTGGAGCCCAGGAAAATAGTCTATCACTGTTTCCATTGTTTCCCCATCTATTTGCCATGAAGTGATGGGACCAGATGCCTGATTTTCATTTTTTGAATACTGAGTTTTAAGCCAGCTTTTTATTTACCTTCATCAAGATGCTCTTTCATTCCTCTTCTCTTTCTGCCATAAGAGTGGTGTCATCTGCATATCTGAAGTTGCTTATATCTTTCCTGGAAATCTTGATTCCAGCTTGTGATTCATCCAGTCTGCTATTTCACATGATGTACTCTACACATAATTTAAACAAGCCTTGGCATACTCCTTTCCCAATTTGGAACTAGTCCATTGTTCCATGTCCAGTTCTAACTGTTCTCTTGACTTGCATAAAGTTTCTCAGAAGGCAGGTCAGGTGGTCTGGTATTCCCATCTCTTTAGGAATTTTCCACAGTTTGTTCTGGTATTCCCATCTATTGTGATCCACACAACCACATTTAGCATAGTTGTTGAAGCAAAAGTAGATTTTTTTTTTTTCTGGAATTCTCTTGCTTTTCCATAATCCAACAGATGTTGGCAATTTGATCTCTGGTTCCTCTGCTTTTTCTAAATACAGCTTTAACATCTGGGAGTTCTCTTCCTCAGAGTACTAAGTTCAAATAGTGAGGATCCAGAATGAACTTTAAAAGGTTCCTTTCTCTGAACCTATGATTCCTTTTGTTTAGGCCCTTAGGAGGTACACATTCTCTAGTTCCTCTGTCCATTCCCATTTATTAGACTATGACTTTTTAAGGGAGTATCATGATTGAATTTCTGCCTCCAAAAAGAGGGAAATAATTTTAGAATTTGATAGTCATCATCAAAGTAAATAACCAGATGAATTAAATTACACTTTAATACCTTTTATCTGTCTTGTCTCTGAGGGTTGATGTTGCCGTTGTTCAATTGCTAAGTCATGTATGGCTCTTTTGCTAATTCATGTCCAACTCTGTGACTCCATGGACTGAAGCATGCCAGGCTCCTCTATCTCCCAAAATTTGTTCAAATTTATGTTTACTGAATCAGTGATGCTATCTAACCACCTTTTCCTCTGCCACCCTCTTCTTTTTTTTTTTAAATTTTCTTTACTTTATTGTGTTGGTTTTGTCATACAATGACATGAAACCGCCATGGGTTTACATATGCTCCCCCTCCAGAACTCCCCTCCCTCCTCCCTCCTGATTCCCTCCCACTGGGACATCTCAGTGCACCAGCCCCGAGCATCAACCCTGGGCTGGCAATTGATTTCACATATGATAATTAACATGTTTCAATGCCATTCTCCCATATCATCCCACACTTGCCCTCTTATACAGAGTCTTCTTTTGCCATCAATCTTTCCCAGCATCAGGGTCTTTTCCAATGAGTTGGCTCTTTGTATCAGGTGGCCAAAGTACCCGTGCTTCAGCTTCAGCAAAAGGCCTTCAAGTGAATATTCAAGGTTGAATTCTTTAGGATGACTGGTTTTATGCCCTTGCAGTTCAAGGGTCTTCTCCAGCACCACAGTTCCAAAGCATCAATTCTTTGGTTTTCAACCTTCTTGTGTACCAACTCTCACATGCTTATATAACTACTGGAAAAGCCACAGCTTTGACTATACAGATCTTGTTGGCAAAATAATGTCTCTGTTTTTTTTTTTTTTAATAGACTCTTTAGTTTTGTCATAGATTTCCTTCCAAGGAGCAGGTGTCTTTTAATTTCATGGCTACATTCACCATACTCAGTGATTTTTGGTTCCCAGGAAAATAAAATCTGTCACTGATTCCACTTTTTTTCCTATCTGTTTGCCATAAAGTGCTGGGACCATGCCATGATCTTCACTTTTTTTAGGTAGAATTTCAAGCCAGCTTTGTCACTCTCCTCTTTAACCCTCATCAAGAGGATCTCTTCTGCCTTATCTTATTTTCTGCCATTAGAGTGGCATCATCTGCATATCTGAGGCTTCTGACATTTCTCCCAGCAATCTTGATTCCAGCTTGTGATTCATCCAGCCTGGCATTTCACATGATGTACTCTGTATAAAGGGCTTCCCTTGTGGTTCAGCTGGTGAAGAATCAGCCTGCAATGCAGGAGACCTGGGTTCGATCACTGGGTTGAGAAGATGCCCTGGAGAAGGGAAAGCTACCCACTCCAGTATTCTTGGCCTATAGAATTTCATGGACTATACAGTCCATGGGGTCACAAAGAGTTGGACAGGATTGAGTGACTTTCACTTTCACTCTGTATATAAGTTAAATAGCAGGGTGATAATATGCAGCCTTGTCATACTCCTTTCCCAATTTTGAACCAGTCACTTGTTCCATGTCTGTTTCTAACTGTTGCTTCTTGACCCATATGCAAGTTTCTCAGGAGACAGGTAAGGTGATCTGGTACTCCCATCTCTTTCAGAGTTGTCCAGTTTGTTGTGATTCACCCAGTCAAAGCCTTTAGGAGAGTCAATGAAACAGAAGTAAATTTTTTTTTTTTTTAATTCTCAAACTCCCTTGCTTTCTCCAAGATCCAGTGTATGTTGGCAATTTTATTTCTGGGTCCTCTGCCTCTTCAATACCCAGCTTGTATATCTGGACATTCTCAGTTCATGTACTGCTGAAGCCTGACTCAAAGGATTTTGAGTATAACCTTGCTAGCATGTGAAATGAGAGCAATCGTACAATAGTCTGAATTTTCTTTGGCATTGCCCTTTTTTTGGGATTATAATGAAAACTGACCTTTTCCAGTTCTGTGGGCACTGCTGAGTTTTCCAACTTCCCTGACATATTGAGTGAAGCACTTTCACAGCATCATCTTTTAGGATTTTAAATAGCTCAGTTGGAATTTGCTCACCTTCACTAGCTTTGTTCATAGTAGTAATGCTTCTTAAGGCCCACTTGACTTCATGCTCCAGGATGCCAGGCTCTAGTGAGTGATCACACCATCGTGGTTATCTGGGTCATTAAGACCTTTTTTTTTTCTTCTATGTATTCTTATTGCCTCTTCCTTCATCTCTTCTGCTTCTGTTGTGTTCTTCCTGTTTCTGCCATTAATCATGACCAAATGCATATAGAGCCATCAAAATCTCTTTCAAGAATGAATACTTTTTTTTGTAAAGAAGCCCTTCAAGGCATAAAGTTTCTAATAGAATATCACAAATCCTAAGGCCTTACTACCCCTCTACTAGTCCCTGTAACACTCCCATTTTACCAGTAAGAAGATCTAAAGGCCTAGTGTTGAGATTTATCTAGGATCTCTGAGTAATATACAGTGTCGCTATCCCTCAACACCTTGATATCCCTAACCTTTTTATGTTCTAGCATCCATTCCCACTGGAAATAAATTCTTTACTGTAATTGATGTATGCAGTGCATTCCTTGGTAGTCCAGTTGATGAAAGTATATCTTTTTACTTTCACTTTGGAAGAAAACCTACTCACCTGAAAGTAATGCCTCAGGGTTTTACTGAGAAACCTTATTTCTTGCAAATCCTAAAAGGCTGATCTGGGTGATATAAAGTTTCCCTAGACTTTTACTCTGTCACAAAATGTGGATGATTTGTTTCTTTGCTGTCTTTCTCCAGACTCCTCACAGGAAGACACCATCCCCCTGCTACAGTTTTAGCCTTAAAGGGACAGAAAAAAAAAATTTTTTTTCAGTTTACTCAAATCCAGGTTTGATATTTAGGGTACCAGATGTTAGAAAGAGTTACACCTAGATTCCATGGTGCCCTAAGTTTCTCAAAATCCAAAGCTATGTATTCACTGTGAGGTTTTCTCAATCTAATGGGTTGTTGCTGAAGGTGGATTCCAACTTTTTCTCTTGTGGCCCAATGTCTTTATATTTTCCCCAACAATAGCAACCTTAATTCAGTTTTATAGGAAGAGCTGGACCACATAGCCTTCAAGACCTGAAAGGAGAGTTTGATGAACTCACCTATTCTTGGGCATTCCATTTATTAAATTTACTTTTTTTTTTCTTTTGGTGTATAAAAAGACAGGCAATGCCCTTGGGGTACTCACTCGAAATCACAGGGACTACCATTGATCCATTAGGGTATTATAGCCAACAGCTGGGTTGGCTGTGATGTGGCGATAACCATCTTGCTTAAGGCCATTAAAACCTTAACACTTTTGGTTAAGATTGTGGAGAAAATTATTGTGGGATCCCCTTTGACCACTTTTGTACCTCATGCAGTAGAAGCTCTCCTGAATTCTCATCACACTCAGCATTTCTCTGCCCGACACCTCCTCCTGTGTTCTTTTTTTAACTGTTTCTTACATAACTCTTTCAAGTACAATAATTTTTACTTGCTCTCTCCATTCTCCTACTGACAAAGTCCCTCATGACTGCTTAATCCTGAGGGACCATATCCTGACTCTTTGTAATGATATGAATGAAATTCCACTGGGCAACACTGACTTCTCATGGTTCACTGATAGTTTTTATTTGAAAGGTAACAATGACAAATATTGTGTAGAGTTCACTGCAAGAAATCCTTTTGCTGTTGTTGAGGCAACATCTCTACCCACAGATGCTTTAGCCCAGGCTGAATTATGTATTCTTACATGACTATGTACTTTAGACAAAGACAAAACTGATTCTGTTTTTACTGATCATGTACATGCTTTTGGAGTAGCCCATGGTTTTTCCATATTGTGGAAACAAATATGGCTTCCTTGATTCTAGTGGAAACAAATTTCGAAGAAGCCCCTGTTTCAAAATTATTGAATTCAGTATTTCTACCTGCCACTACAGATATTATTAAAATGCTGGGGCATTTTCAACTTGACTCTTGAAGCAAATAGGAATCATTGCTAATATATCTACAACAAATGCTGACCTTAAAGGAATGAACAGCAGTCCAGACTTTCACAATCCAAAGATATATTTCCCCAAATAATAATTTATAAAATTTGCTAGCATTAGCCTCAGAAAAGGAAAATATTGTAAACTCAACAAATGTTAGCTTGATAAAAAGAGAAAACTGTGATTTTGACCAAATAACAAGCCAGTCTTAGTGGAGGCTCTAAAATTCCCAATCTTTGCTAATGTAGATAATTATACCATTGATATACTGACAAATGATAGCCTTCATGAATCAGTATTGGGATACATTAACAAGGCCCCCAAAAGTATCTGCCTCAATTATTCCATTTGCCCAAGTTGTTTACAAACCAGAGGAGCCTGTTTGTGTGGCTCCTTGATATTTTAAACTACATACATGGCCAATGGGTCACTGAAGAAATCAAATAAGAAATCAGAGATCACCTATAGCTAGACGAAAATAGAATGCGAAGATCTAAACTCCTTGGAACACAGAAATATCAGTTCTAAGAGGACAGTTCTCAGTATGTTCATCTTCTCCCTGATTCAGTTAGCATTCCTTTTTTTTTTTTTTTTTTGGCTGTGCTGTGTCTTCTTTGCTGCATAGGCTTGTTTTCTCTAGTTGCAGCAAGCAGGGTCTGCTCTGTAGTTGTGGTGCAAGGGCTTCTCATTGCGGTAACTCCTTGTTGCAGACCACAGGCTCTAAGCACACATGGGCTGCAGCAGTTGCAGCACATGGGCTCAGAAGTCACAATTCCTGGGCTCTAGAGTCCAGAATCAACAGTTGTGGCACACGGGCTTAGTTTCTCCTTAGCACGTGGGATCTTCCCAAGTCTGGGATCGAACCTGTGTCTCCTGCATTGGCAGGCAGAGTTTTCATCACTGAGCCACCAGGAGAGGCCCAGTTAGCATTCTTATTAATAATTCTTTAAATTCTTTGCCTGGCAAATGAGTTATTTCTTTTTCGTTAGTTGCTTTTGTTTTTGGTTTTCAATAGCTTTCTCTTTTTTTTTTTTTTTTCAAGTGAAACCAATTCCTCCACTTCTTATTTTGCTTAACTTTCTTCATCTCTATGAAATTAGGTGAAATAAACTACTTCGTGTGGTTTTGAAGGAGGGTCCTTGTGTGACAGTGACCTTGTAAAGTCTGTGTGTGTCCAGTGACTTTGTTGGGAGAAGTGGATCTGACTTAAGCACAAGCCCCATCTTTCCCCAGTGTGCACTGGTAGCTACAGGAGGTGGGTCTGAGAAGAAGGGGCTAGAACCAGAGCCCGCTGTGAGCTGGGGCTTTCCCAGTGCCTATCAGGTTCAGGGTGGGGCCCCAGGTTTCTGGAGGGGAAACCCTGAAGATACACTCTGAGCTGGCTCTGCTCTCTTTCAGTGTGTGCCCTCTCCCCTCCAAGCACCAGCATGCTTGCTCCCAAGGGGAGCTATTGCTGGAGCAAGAGGGGCTGGCAGAGGTGCTCAGCGTAGTCTTGACATATTCTCTGACAGTCAGGGATCCAGACTGCTTCTGATGCACTGCTTCTGTCAGAGCTACTAAGCATTGCCTCCACCCTGCTCATATCTGCTCAAGGTCTGAACTGATTGGGGCCCCATAGCTGAACTCATATTTTTGGCTATGGCAGCACTTGCCCCGGTTCGGAGCGAGTGGGACTGAGGCAGTCTCTCAGCCCAAGCTGGTGTGTGCATCTGACAGTTGCTGAAAGCATTAGTGCTGTTCTTAGTCGCTCAGTCGTGTCCAACTCTTTGTGATCTCGTGGACTGTGGCCCGTCAGGCTCCTCTGTCCATGGGGGATCCCCCAAGCAAGAATACTGGAGTGGGTTGCCATGCCCTCCTCCAGGGGATCTTCTCAACCCAGGGATCAAAGCCAGGTCTCCCACATTCCAGGCAAATTTTTTTCCCAACTAAGCCACCAGGGAAGCCTGAGAATGCTGGAATGGGTAGCCTATCCCTTCTCCAGGGGATCTTCCTGACCCAGGAATTGAACCGAGATCTCCTGCTTTGCAGGCATATCTTTAACAGTTGAGCTACCAGGGAAACCATTAAAGATTTGTGCATTTTTTAATCTGCCTCTCTACCTTACTTTGAGCATAAGCAAGCACGTGCATGTTCTTCAGGAGCAGAGTCCCAGCTTCCCACAGCCCTCCTGTTAGGCCTGCCAGCTGTCCACCCAGTCTGGGGAACTCATCTTCCTGTTGTTGAACCCTAGAGCCGGGCTGCTCCATATACAGCTCAGACTGCTCACTCTTTGGGAGGATCTCCATGTATGTCATGCCCCTCCTTGTCTGAGTCTCCTTCCTGGGTCACAGGTCTTAATTCGATGGTTTCTTTTCCTTTCCTTTCTGACTCTCTCTGGTCTTTCTTACAGCCTTCATTGCACAGGAGTCTCTACTAGTCTCCAGTTAGTTTTCATTGAGAATTGTTCGGTGTACAGATGTGTTTTTGTTGTCTATGTGGAGGGAGGTGAATTCTGTATCTTTCTACTCTACTCTACTCGACTGTCTTGCCCCTCTCCAAGGGACAATTAACCAATTTAAAATTGGACATTAACCAATTTTAAAACATAAACTTATAAGATTTCTGTTCTTCACTGAATATTAATATTTCCTTAATATGTTTATTTCTCTTTTGAATACCTGAATAATTGAAAATAAATATATTCATATAATGTAATCCAGACTATAAATTTTATAAGTATAAAAATAAGCAAATAAAAGTATATTAATATAACTGATATTATTTTCCTCTTCTCCTTCAAGATCCATCAAACTGAGGGGTATAATTATTTGATGAGACACTTCTCCATTACCTAGTACTAGACTGTAATTATGATATGTTTGTGTTGCCACCAGTAATGGAGGAATTAGTTTACCCAAGCAAGAAATCAGTAACTCATAATTAAACTTTATTATAATGAGAAAATGCATGCATTATTGTGGATTCAATCTATTTTTCCAATAGTTATTTAATAATCCATGTATAATTAGATATGCAAATTAAAATAGTATCAATGATTTATATTTTTATTAAAATCAGTAAAAGAAGATCAAAGAAGAGCTCTATAGCACTATGGGCATGTAATACATATGAAATTAATAAATATCAAAGAATATATGTCAAATGTGTCATTTATTGCAAATTAATACATGTTAAGAAATAAGTTATCTCACTTCATTGTGGGAATCTTCCATATGTTAATTTGAGTCAACTATTTCTTCAACAGTAACCATATTTATATATCACAAATCAGATCAGCTACAAATGTTTTGGGGCCCTGTGTAAAACAAACATCCTAGATCCACTGATCAAACTTATTACTATTTCAGAAATTGACGAAGCAAGCAACTTAGTAGGAGTTAATCTAAATGTTAGGCCCTTTGGTAACTGTAAACATTTAAAGAGACTTAAAATCAACTGCATAACGTCTTTCATAACATACAAAATGAAAAGAGACACTGTTATTTTTAATATGAAGTTAGTATTACCAGGGCTTCCCTGGTGGCTCAGACGGTAAAGAATCTGCCTGCAATGCAAAAGATCTGGGCTCAATCCCAGGGCTGGGAAGACCCCCATGATACCTTAACTACACAAAACAAAAACAACAATCTTCATCAAAATATTAGCCAGTAGACTCAGTAATATATGAAAACATGATACATTATGACCAACTGAGATTTATTCAAGGGGTATACCACTGATTAATTTTCAAAGGTCCATCAGTGTATTTCACCATATTAATTTAAGAAGTAAAATCACATGATCATATCAAATAATTCAAAAATGACTTTGATAAAATTTAACACCCCATCCTGAAAAAACAAACTCAGAAAATGGGAATAGAGTACAAATTCATCAACTTTATTAAGAATACTTACAAATCTCTATAGATAGTATCACATTTAATAAGAAAAAGGAAATGTTCTTCCATTAAATCAGAGACAAGTAATTGCAGTCCGCTATCTATAATATTGCTTAATATAATGATGGGAGTTTTAGCTAAAGTAACAAGGCAAGAAAGGGACACAGAAGTAAAAATTGAACACTTCTCTTCTGCATTTCATACAACAGTTTATGTAGAAAATCCCAAGGAACCTACAAAAATGATATTTCTAACTCATAACTAATAACTGAGGTTAGCAAGGTTATAGGATGCATGATATATATATAATAATCACTTGTATCTATACATACTAACAATGAATTTGTGACACCAAAATTAAAATATCAATTAAAATATGTAATAAATTACTTAATATATAACTAATATAATTAATAATTATGTTTATAATTTAAAAATAAATATTTGGCAATGATGACTATAGTTAATCAATAGATGATTGATTATAGAAAGCTGTGATATATATATATATATATTTATATATATACACATACACAGCACATACAAACAGTGGATTATTACCCAGTCATTAAAAAAGAAGGAAATTCTGCCATTTAAAATGTCATGGATTAATCTAACCTATTATGCTTAATGAAATAAGTCAGACAGAGAAAAAGTATACTGTATATTATCATCTATGAGTGAAACCTAAAAAACAATGCAAATGTAACAAGACAGGAACAGACTCACAGATACAGAGAAGAAACTATTGGTTACAAAAGAGAAGAGGGAAATGGGGAGGGACAAGAAAAACCCATGTGATTGAGAAATACAAACTCTGTGTATAAAATAAATAAGCAACAAGGATATATTGTACAGCACAGGGAAATATAACCATTATTTTGTAATAGCTTTAATTACAACCTATAAAAATATTGATTAACTATGTTTTACTAGAGCTAGGACAAATAATCCTAAAGTTTATATTGAACCACTGAAGATCTTAAACTGCCAAAGCAGTCTTGAGAAAGAGAAACAAAACTGGAAGGGAAGTCTCATGCCTGCTAACTTTAGTTTATACTACAAAGCTACACTAATCAAAACATTAACCATGATCCTAGCACAAAAACCAGAGAAGGCAATGCAACCCACTCCAGTACTCTTGCCTGGGAAATCCCATGGATGGAGGAGCCTGGTGGGCTGCAGTCCATGGGGTCGCGAAGAGTCAGACACTACTGAGCGGCTTCACTTTCACTTTTCACTTTCATGCACTGGAGAAGGAATTGGCAACCCACTCCAGTGTTCTTGCTTGGAGAATCCCAGGGGCGGGGGAGCCTGGTGGGCTGCCGTCTAAGGGGTCACACAGAGTCGGACACGACTGAGCGACTTGGCAGCACTAGCAGCACAAAAACAGACATATAGATCAATGTAACAAAATACAGAACCTGAAAATAAACCCACGCACCTATGGTCAATTAACATATGATAAAGGAGGCAAGGATACACAATGAAGTTAAAAGAAGACTCTTCAATAAACAGTGCTGAGAAAACTCGACAATTACATATAAAATAATGAAATAGAATATATTTTTCTCTCACCATATGCAAAAATAGAATCAAAACAGATTAAATATCAAAATGTAAGATTTGCAACTATAAATCTCCTATAAGAAAACATAGGCAGAACACTGTTTGAAATAAATTGTAGCAATACTTTTTTTGATCTATCTCTTAAGGCAAAAGAAACAAAAAGAAAAATAAATGGGATGTAGTTGAACTTAAAAGCTTTTCCACAGCAAAGGAAATGATCAACAAAATGAAAATACAGTCCAATAAATGGGAGAAAATACTTGCAAATGATATGACTGCTACAGAGTTAATATCCCAAATATATAAACAGATCATGCAACTAGAAGAACTGGTGTAAACTAGAATAATGTAAAATGAAATAAAAGTGAGAACTATTTTCATAGGAGAAATAAGCCCGCAATTATCAGGAATGTAATTATCAGTAATGTAAGTATCTGTATAGAACAAACAATAGAATTTATAGAAACTGATTAGAAAGTTTAGCTGTATTGCTACTTACAAGCTCACCAGCAATAATCAAGTGGGATACATATTACAAATAAGACAACTTTCAAAATGTTGACAATACTTATAAGCTCTATAGAAATAAATATATTTAGCTCTGTTAAAACAGACTACAAGGTTTATTTTATGAATAGAACATTGCACATTTTATGGCTGTATGGAATTTTATAAAATGTCAGGATTTATATGTGAGTGAGTGGTTCAGTGCAAAATAATAACAAAATTTCCACTCCTTTATTAACACTATATATTTATTCTAAAATTTACATAGTCTCTGAATCTCCTGACAAACCTCACCACTTGAAAAGGTCAGAATGACCAGAGTGTGTACTGCGATGTAGGAGCAAGTAATCAGGCTGTGAACAGTATGTTTGTTTACTAATGATGCAGACTTATTTGAGGTAAGGGCATCCATACCAGTGAAGTCAGGGACAGAAGTAGAGTTCATGAGCAATGTTACAGTGTTGGTGAAAACTAGCTGCTGGGCTCTGACTGATGATCAAAATACCCTTCTGGGTGACTCCTGTAAGTCTTCTTCTTTTTTTTTTTGCTATCAAATTTAACTGCTGTAATAATTAGAGCTTGTAAGATAACTTTGGCAAACTTCGGGAGATGGTGAGGAACAGGGATGCCTGGTGTGCTACAGTCCATGAGGTTACAGAGTCAGACACGATTGGGTGACTGAACAACAACCACCTGAAGTAACAAAATTAGAGCCGAAAGTGCTTCTAATGCAAACTCCTCCAATTGTATGTGAAGAAAGAGACGTGCAGGACATTTTAAAATTTAAAGGCTCTGATCTAAAAATGTGACAGATTTACAGATTTGGCCTTAGAACATTTCTCCTGATACCTATTTCTGTTTCTTTCCAACTAAGTAAATTGATGTTGTTTTACCTTCTGTTCATATTTCTTGTTTTTCGTCCTGTCCAAGAAACATATTCTCAGCTGGGGAGGCATATTAGTAACACTGTAAATCCTTTTTCTAACTGTAGTTGTACTTGCCACTACTCTTGGTCTCTGGCTACTACTCAATAGTCAGACCTTTACATGATGCAGATAAGTAATTTTATTGTCTGTCAAAATCCAATCAGTAATGACTGAGAGGATATTTACTGAGGAGGAATTTCTTGATGCTAATAGATAACCTCTTATTCTTTGAAAGTATCAAATTCATCTCATTAATTTCTTCATTGATTATTTCACTCAACTTTTGTTGAATTCCTTTTGCTATGCTCAGGACTAGGCTTAAAAATATGGTTAGCAAAATTCAGGAGAAAAGAAAGGCATTGAAAAGAAAAGCGAAGTAAAATAAATAAATAAATAAATAAGACATACTCCCAAAGCTGCATTCAGTGAGAACTGAGTGATTACTTTAAAATTTTTTATCTGGATACCAAGTGTCCTTTCACTCTTTTAACATATTAATGACAAATTTAGTGGCTTAAAACAACATAAATTTCTTATTTTACAGTTTTGTATATTAAAATTCTTACAGGGATTCTACTGGGCTAAAATCAAGGTGTCAGCAGGTCTGCATTCCTTTCTGGAAGCTAAGTAGGATGATTCAATCAATTTAGTTTCCTTTCCCAGCTTCTAGAAGTTGCTGACATTTCTTGATTCATCTTCTTCCTCTATCTTTCTCTTCTAGCAGTCTTTGTTCTCCTGTAATCATAGTTCTCTCTCACTACAACCTGTTAAATTACTTTATATGTTAAGGATTCATCATTGGATAATGAAAGATAATTTCCCCCATTTTAAGGTCCTTTAATTAATCACATCCACAAATTATCTTTCACCATTCAAGGTAACATATTCATGTGTTGTGAAATAATAAATGTGGACGTTTTGAAGGGGTCATTATTCTGCTTACAACACTGGATAACTGGGGAGAACTTTATAATTTGATGATAAAACATTCTCAGTTGAATTTTATGGTAGTCATGTACCAGGTCTTATGACTGTTGATACAAAAGCAGAAAAATATAAACAATTAGTGATGAAAGGTTAAAAATAAAGTAGTTTATAGGTACAGTGTATTGGGCTGAAATGAGACTGATCAAATATTTAGGGAGTTTTAGATACTATTGCAAAAAATAGATGCAGAACATTAGAAATTATTTGTTTTATCATTATTAGCTTTTAGTTCATTAAATGACTTGGCTATAGAGTTCTTCCTCTATTACTGTTAAACTAAGATAAGAGAGGGGACCAGCACAAGAATTCAAGACTAAGAAGTAGATTTACAGTGTTCCTTCAGAAACTCTTTTTAATGTCATCTACTTTAATTGAATTTTTGAACTCTATTCATGTTTGAAAAAACATGTTTCTACTACTAGTAAATAAACTCTACTACCTCCTATCCTTCTACCCTATAATAATCTTGTGTAAGTTTTAACTTAGAATGATTTTTTTATTTTTTAAAATGTAGCTGCCTTTTCAGTATTTATTCAGCTGATTTCTTGCTATTTATCTGGATAATCTGATTACTCTTCTGAGTAGAAAACATTTAAAATAATATAATGTCAAAAGTTTTCCAGCTAAATATATGGCAAAAGCTTGCTTTTAAATATTTTCATTTAAATATCTGCAATTCATATATCAATAAGATGTGTTTTATTTACCATTGTATTAAATATTTGATTATAACTTCTGTATTGAAGAACTGCTTTCTTAATTAAACCTAAATACTACTTCCAATACATCACAAACCTATTCTTACTGAATTAATGATACACTTCCATGAGACAGAGTAATAGGTTTACTTAGTATTTCCTCATTCAGGCAGACATGCATGTGATTTTAGATTTCCACTTAAATCTAAAACCAAGTATCCTTAGACAATTGAAGAAAATTTCTAAAATTAGGAGTTATTGGAATAATATTTTGAAACAAAGTAATGAAGCAATTCTTTTGAAATAAGATAATATATTTTCCGTAACAAATTCTTTAATTGATATTTCAGCAAAATAAATGCATATTCTAAGATAAACAAGTTAGCAACTGAGAAGAAGTTTGTTTTTTATGGTTGTAGTGAATATAAATTAAAGAGTAATAAAAAGACTAACATGATTAGAAAAGTATAATTACAAACAGTATGACCCATATTTAAGGATAGTTCTCTTTAGATAATAAGGAAACAAAAAAGAACATATACAAGATGAAACATACATTTATCATATGTGTGTGTGTGTTATTGTTGTTCTGTTTCTAAATTGTGTCCAACTCTTTGTGACCCCACGGACTATATGTAGCCTGCCAGACTCTTCTGTCCATGGGATTTCCCAGGCAAGAATACTGGAGAAGTTTGGTGTTTCCTTCTTCAGGGGATCTTCTCCACCCACTCGCATCCCCTTCATTGGCAGGCAAATTCTTTACCACTGAGTCACCATGGAAGCTCCCCATATGTGTGTGTGTGTGTGTGTGTGTGTGTATACTAAATCTAACCTGAAAGGTAAAACACCTTTTACACATTTTAATACAGAAATATTAATGCTAAGCAATATTCTAGTCAAGTTATTAATATTTAAAATTAGTAAAAAAGTAGTATGAAACAATTAACTCTGGCTGCACAGAATGTGTTTGCATGAATTTATATACGGAGAGTAATATGATTCTAGCTGTACTCTTGGTGGTGATAAGAAGAGAATCAGTAATCAAGCTGGTTTCAAAGAAATGGAGCAAGTTTAGTTCTCGAAACATGAAAGTAGAAGTGAAGAAATTCATATCAAAGCAAGTTTTATATAAGTACAGAGGCAGAAATTAGACATTCTCATATTTTCAAGAACCCAGGTAGTAGGGCACCAATGAAAGAAGCAAAGAGACTTGCATGATATTAAAATCTAGCTACACAATATCTAATAGAGAATCCAGGATAAACCAACTGATGCTGTGCATTTCACACATTAGCATAGAGAACCAATATTAAATACTTAAGATGCATTTGTTGTAGGTAAATGTCATGAAAGACAATACAAATTCATGTACAGAGTGAAAGCGGAGTGAAAGAAAAGGGTGGGGGTATGCTGGAGAGCTTGATGGTAGTTGTGAGGAAATGTACTACTAATCTTACCATTCTTGTGAGAATTTACTGTATAAGTAGCAACAATAATATATATTTGTAAGTTAATACTCTGTATCGATTACCTTTAAATTTTTTTACTTGTCATAAAATTAACAATCAGGAAAATAAAGTAAAAATAGACTGAAATCCAGGCTTAGAAGGAGAAGTATAAGTTCATTAATTTTTAACATTTTTGACAAAAGCCAGTAGCCCCAGTTGTAATATATGAATAAGAAACATACACAAATGCATGTCACACAAATTTGTCTATAGTATACAAACTTTAAAGTTTATTAAATGCAAGTATTAAGAGAGGGAAAAAGTAATTTATATAACATAAAACAAAAAATACCTGGAACACTAACATGGAAATTCACCTAAAATATGGTTAAAAATTTCAAGCAAAATATATTTTCTATTTTAAATAATATAAATGAATAAACTCAAATTTGTGAAGAAAAATTGCTTTTAGATTGATGAAATAATGTAACACAAACATATATATTTGTGTCAGGGATTAATGTAAGAAACAGTGTTTCAGAACCATTCAAACTGAAAGGATGATCCAGAGTAAAAGAATCCTTATCTCACATAATTTATAAACTAAAAATTAAAAATGTAAGAATATATTTCCAGAAATATGTAGAAATATTTAAAGAAACATTTTTTAGTCAATCTGACTCATTTTTGTGAACCCATGGCAAATTATGTGATTGAAATATTCATACTATATAAAATATTACAATGTTTGAATTAATAAATGTATGTAGTAAATACAAACCAAATTATATCCCTAATAATGAGTGCAAATTTATTTTTAATACTCATGAAATATGTTGTTTTTTCTGCTAGGCCATTAGGTCAAAATTCAATAAATTTTAAAATAAAAATAGTGATGACAGTTTCCAAATTCATTCTGATAATAGTACCTGCAATTAAACTTGGCATATATAACATTATTAGCCAATCAGAAATAATATTCTTTGAGGTTTCAATAAGCATATAGTATCCAAGAATAAGTTGGTGAAATTTAACAAATGCTTTATGAAAATTTTTCTGTAAGACATTTTTAAAAACTTAATCAGCATCACGTACCTGACTAGGAAAACATTGTTTTATGGAGAATATTTGGATATACCTCTTATTTGGACAAATATGCTAGTGTAATCTTTATGCGACTTGTAGAGTGTTATTGTTCTTTAGTCGCTAAGTCATGTCAAGCTCTTTGTGACCCTTATCGACTGTAGCCTTCCAGGTGCTCTGTCGATGGGATTTCCCAGGCAAGACTACTAGAGAGAATTGTGATTTCCTTCACAAGGATGTGACTTGCAGAGAGATGAACAAAAATCAGTCTTTAACTTTTAGTCCATAATCCATGGCCAGCCTATGTGTAAAAAGGCCAGAGGAGGATCAGAGAATAAGCCAGTATTTTTGAAGGGAATGATGAGCATATTAATTCAGGTTCCTATAACAAACTGCCATAAATTGGGTGGCTTATAAAAAACCGGAAATTTATTTCTCACAGTCCTGGAGACCAGGATTATAAGAACAGGGTGCAAGCATTCAGGTTCTCATGAAAGCCATCTTCTGATGCAAGCTGTTGACTACTCTTGTATCCATATTCATAGGGCAGAAAGCAGAGAGATGAGTGAAGTTCTTTCCTGACTCTCATAAGGATACTTATCCTATTTACAAGGTTTCCACCCTCTCACCTAAAATGTTTCAATTACTTCCCAGAGGCTTGCCAAGGCATTCTCCAAATATCTAGCTGTGGAAGTTGGGTTAGTCAAGCTGTAGGAAATGTGAAGGTGGTGTTGGTCAGTGTAATCCTGGAACAAAGTGTGCATTGACATAATTAATTATGCTAATGAGCGAGTGCTGACCTGTGGGTGTCATCCCAAAGGAGATATCATTACCAAATTCCAACACCAGTCAAAAGAAACCTGTTTCCTTTCACCACCTTTGATAATTTAACCATGCAGAAATTAAGAATTAAATATATATAAAATGGAAATTTTTTTCTTGGGGATGGTCTTGTTCTCTGTCTCCTGTACAATGTCATGAACCTCTGTCCATTTTTCTTCAGGCACTCTCTCTATCAGATCTAGTCCTTAAATCTATTTCTCACTTCCACTGTATAATCATAAGGGATTTGATTTAGGTCATACCTGAATGGTCTAGTGGTTTTCCCCACTTTCTTCAATTTAAGTCTGAATTTGGAAATAAGGAGCTCATGATCTGTGCTATAGTCAGCTCCCGGTCTTGTTTTTGCTGACTGTGTAGAGCTTCTCCATCTTTGACTGCAAAGAATGTAATCAATCTGATTTCAGTGTTGGCCATCTGGTGATGTCCATGTGTAGAGTCTTCTCTTGTGCTGTTGGAAGAGGGTGTTTGCTAGGACCAGTGCATTCTCTTAGCAAAACTCTATTAGCCTTGCCCTGCTTCATTCTGTACTCCAAGGCCAAATTTGTCTGTTACTCCAGGTGTTTCTTGACAATCTAGTTAAGGCTATGAACTTTCCAATAGTCGTGTATGGATGTGAGAGTTGGACTATAAAGAATGCTGAGTGCCAAAGAAATGATGCTTTTGAACCGTGGTATTGGAAAAGACTCTATTGTCCCTTGGACTGCAAGGAGATCCAACCAGTCCATCCTAAAGGAAATCAGTCCTGAATATTCATTGGAAGAACTGATGTTGAAGCTAAAACTTCAATACTTTGGCTACCTGATGCGAAGAACTGACCAATTTGAAAAGACCCTGATTCTGGGAAAGATAGAATCAGGAGAAAAAGGCAATGGCAGAGGATGAGATGGTTGGATGGCATCACCAACTCAGTGGACATGAGTTGCATAAACTCCAGATCCCCTGGAGAAGAGAAAGGCTACCCACTCCAGTATTCTGTCCCGGAGAATTCAATGGACAGTCCATGGGGTCACAAAGAGTTGGATACGACTGAGCAACTTTACTCACTCACTAAATGTGCTAGTTCCTCAGTCATGTCTGACTTTTTGTGACCCCATGGACGGTAGCCCACCAGGTTTCTCTGTCTTTGGGATTCTTTAGGCAAGAATACTGGAGCAGGTAGCCATTCTCTTCTCCAGGGGAATCTTCCTGACCCAGGGATTTAACCCAGATCTTCTGCATTGTGTGGGGATTTTTTACTATCTGAGCCACCTGGGAAGTCCATTTATGTGTAGAAATGTGTGTAAAAAACATAATTCAATTTAAAAAAGTTGAAAAAAAGTTGATTTTGGTTAGAACTGGTCTTGGAAATAACTTTAAATGAAGTTTTCAAATACCTAAATATGTTTGGGATCTGTCTGAGAAATCAAGAGTCATTGGAGAATATAGGCTGGGCTATATAAAGACACATCACACACACACACACACACAGACCTGTTTCTTGATGTGCCTACCATGTACTTCAGTTAGCCTTCTATAAAGTAGTTCTTTGACTCCAAACTAAGCCAAACCTAATGTTCTTCCTAGAAACTTAGCATTTTTAAAAAAATAAATAATCCATCTCTACAGAGGTAAAGATTTAAGACTCCAGGGTAGTAAAATTTGATCACAGCATTAGAAGACTACCAAAGTAAAGAGAATATAATAAAAGCAGAGAGGCTACAGAAATCAAGTAAAATCAGCAGTAGGATATCTATATACTTTCAAAGGTTTACAGATTTGCTAGTTAGGTTGTTAAAAGAATTGTCTGCCTCATCTGTCAAAATAATGAGCCTGGATTTGAATCCCTCTGAGTGTCATTTTTTGAAACAAAGAATCCTAATCTGCATCTGTTTATCAAGATTAGAGGAAATAATCAGGATGGGATACCTCTAAAGCTTTTGTAGTGAAGACAATGAAAATGTTAGTCACTCAGGTGTGTCTGACTCTTTGTTACCCCATGGACTGTAGCCTGCCAGGCTTCTCCATCCATGGGATTCTCCAGGCAAGAATATGTGAGTGAGTTCCCATTCCCTTCTCCAGGTGATCCTCTGTAATCAAAGGTTGAGCCCTATCTCTTGCATTGCAGGCTGATTCTTTACTGTCTGAGTTACCAGAGAAGCCAAAAGTGAAGTTTTAGCTGCTCAGTTGTGTCTGACTCTGTGACGCAATGGACTGTAACCTGCCAGACTCCTTTGTCCATAGGATTCTCCAAGCAAGAATATTGAAGTGAGTTGCCATTGACTTCTCCAGGGATTGAAGCCAGGTCTCCTGCCTTGCAGGCAGATTCTTTTCCATCTGAGCCACCAGGGAAGCCTTTGGAATTTCATATGAAATAAAGAGATTTTCTCAACCTATCTGTGGAATCTTTTAAAAATAATTTACTATGAAGCTAATGAAACACTCTGTGGCCTGAAATTTCTCATGGTCCATCTTATATTATTTAGGGGTTTTCAGTCCATACATATGCCATCTTCAGTCTGAAACTGATGATTCAGTGCTCGTGTTGCTCAATAAATTAATATGTAGTGCTCATTCTCCAAATTCCCAGTGATAATTAAAGTATTCCTAAAATTTAAAGATTAAACTTTACATGTGTAATTATCAAAGTCCCTTTCTCAAGATTGGTTCAGCAGCTTAAGAGAATTCAGTGAAAGGAATGAAAATCAAATGTGATTATTAAAAGTCAAATAAAACTGCTAAAGCATTAAACATTTTCTAAGACAATTAGAATATCATGTTATTATATAAGCTTTGGAAAGAGGCAAATAGTAAAAGTTGTTTGACTTCCTCTTATATAAAGAAGAAAAAAACTCTTAAACTGTGATGTTGTAAAATTAACTTCATGATAATTCAAAAAAGTCTAAATTTTAATAACATCTAACTTTAAGTGCTATGAGAAAAAAATGGATAAGACAAGAGAAAGAATGATAACCTATATCTACCTAATAAATCTAAGAAAAAGTCAAAAGTGTAGTAGCTTCCTCAAGGGAATAAAAGCTCTCTTATTCCACTTTATATATGAAGAAGGAGAAAGTGAAAGGCAGAGAAAAGCATGTAGCAGAAAGTATAGTCTGAATAAATCTCATGTATTGCTTTCAGAACCCAGAATCCTGCCAGTGAGTACACTCTCCTGGCTAATTAGAATCAAAGAAAATGTTTTTGGTCATGTCTAGATGATGTTAAGGGTTTCCCTGGTGGCTCACTGGTAAAAGTATCTGCCTACTAATGCAGGAGATGCAGGAGACATTGGTTCAATCCCTGGGTCAGGAATATCCACTGGAGTAGTAAATTGCAATCCACTCCAGTATTCCTGCTTGGAAAATATCATGGACAGAGGAGCCTGGTAGGCTACAATCCATGGGGTCACAAAGAGTCAGACACGACTGAGCACAAACATAAGCTGATGTTAAAAGCTGCATAGTTTCCACTATAATATGTTGTATTGGTTATTTTCTTAACTTGAAAAATACCTTTTATTAACTGAAAAAATAAAGAATATTTCTCTCTCTTTATGTTATATCTTGGGGTTCCCAGGTGGCACAAGTGGTAGAGAACCCACCTACCAATGCAGGAGACATAAGAGACAGGGATTCATTTCCCAGGTCGAGAAGATCCCCTGGAGGAGCGCATGGCAACCGACTCCAGTATTCTTGTCTGGAGAATCCCCATGGGCAGAAGAGCCTTGTGGGCCTACAGTCCATAGGGTCGCACAGTTGGACACAACCACAGTGACTTAGCACACACACACACATAATATTTAAAAAATATTAAACATTTATATAATATGCATGATATTTATATGGAATTTCATTTAGAAATAAAAAAACTGGAAAAATTTTGTCAAAACAGTTGACAGGGTTATTCTGTGGTGATTCAGATTAAGCATATTTTTGCTTTTCTTTAGAGTACATCCTCTTCCTTCCTTGGTTCCTATTAAGTAATTAAGCAACCCCTCAGCTGATTCTCTATAAAAAAGGAAGAAAGAAATGAAAATAGAAAGAAAAGGATATGGATACTAAAATGATTTCACCTTAGTGTTATAGGTTTCCTGCTTCTTTTTACTTAATATGATCATACTATTATACAACATCACTATCTACATTGCAAACTGAATTTTTAAAATTTCTAATTAAATATGACTGGTATGAGAACAGACTTTATTTCACAGTTGTATGTCACAAATGCGTGATGTTGTGCTAACATGACGAAAACCTTGAGAATGTAGGTATGATCATTAATCACTGAAATAAACTATATTGTATAGACATCATCCTTAGAATTAAAAAAAAAAAGCTTCAAAACTGTTTTCTTTCCTCAGAATGTCTACAGATTTAATTAATAGAGTAAACTCTAGAGCTATGAAAACTGAACATAAAAATGAGTGGAAAGTTTCATGTTACCCTGTAATTTCAAAATAAAGAAAAGGCCATTAAATCAGTGTGCCCATCTTTAAGAAACACATAGCATTATTTCTTTAACTGTATTCCCCTGTGATTTGTCCTGCTTAATTTTAAATGACTAAGCCAATGAGACTTCCTCTAAACATCCTTTGGGATATTATCTCACAGCCTCATTCTAATACTGTTAGGAATTTTGGTAGGTTATGTGACTTCTCAAGACATTTTTCTGCCTTGATTCAGCAAACTGTTGTTCACAGATGACTTAATTAAAAAAAGTGTCTTGATATAGAATCAGATGATTGAAAATTCATGTGCATTTTACATAATATTTGCTAGCTCTTACCATCTTGTATAATGTCTGATTATCTCCATGGCTCATTTTCCTATATTATGATTTTACATAGTTTGTAAATACAGTTACTGTGAACTGTCTCGTGATGACTAAAAATGGAAGGTGTGGAAGTTAAGTGCAAACAAGCAAAAAAGATTAATTAAAAAAACTTGCACCCTCAGGTAGTTTTAAAAGATCATGAGATTTTTTATACTGTTTCTGTGATATGACTACAAATTGTCATAAATAGCAGTTTTGACATTCTTCAAAATGTCATTTCAAAAAGCAGTGACCATGGGTCAAAGAGCAAATATGTATTTGGATGTGCTTCATAGACACGCAGACTTACAGATACACACATTATAGATAGGAGCAAAATATACAGGATACATATGTATGTACATATATCTGTATACATAAAGTTATCTTTCTATGTCAGCTGTACTATAATAGTGTTATATAGAGTTGTCAAGTAGAGGATCTAGGTTAAAATGTAGGTTGGAACTATCTCTCTATAAAATAGTATGCAGAGACATATAAATAAGTGAAAATTCTCCCAGGCATAACTATAGAAGTATGGGTAAAGAAGAGGGAGCTAGAAAAGATTTGTGGGTGTGCCATCATTGAAATAAAGGATAAACACCAAGAGATAGTGAAGGACAGGGAAGCCTGGCATGCTGAAGTTCATGGGGTTGGCAGAGTGAGACATGACTTAGCGACTGAACAACAACAAAGGAGAATCTACAGGGAAATCAAAATGGAAGAACAGAAGATAAGAGGGAATATCAGAGAGTGAAGTATGATGACTATCAAATGATAGGTTCAGGCTAATAGTACACAGATTTCAAGGGAGTAAATCTGGGCTTATATCTGCATCAGTTATAAAATATAACATAAAGTTTCTAAATGTCTGAATGCTCCATTTATATCTACTAAAAGATGAAAAGGCATGCTAATATAGATTTTAATAGCAAACTAAATATGATAATATTTAAATCCCTGTGAAACTTAAAGACATTTTATATTATTTTATTGTATGTATCATTACTCTTTTAATTATATTTGTATAATGAAAGTTAATTTTCAGTTATCCAAATGAAGAAAAAATTCTCATGGAAAAATAGAATAGTATGTTCACATAAGACTGAAGAAAGTAGCTTCTATTTATATGTATTTCTGTCATACACTATATGTGGTGCATTATGCTTCCTGTATAATGTTTGTTGTCTTTTATCTTTGCTGTTTACCTCAATAATCAGATCTGATAAAATGATCATATTTAACAGGAAGGACTAGCACAATTAAATTCCGCTTCAGACTAAATCATGATCAAACCATTCCACCAATTTTTGTGAAGAATATTCTGAAAATTCTTCTTAAATACCATAGTTTAGCCCTGAAAATTCTTTTTGTTGCTTTCCATATGTAAAACTTTGAGAATGACATGTATCTAATATATTGGTCAAGAGTCATCCCATCCACTATATTACTTTTGCAAATATGATTCCTCCAATTTTGTTTTTTCTATCATCATTGCTTTGTCATTCTCTATGCCCCTATAATATTGAACATTTAAACTGAGTTAGGTCTGACCTTAAAGTAAGATTATAGAAAAGAAGAATGGTTCAATTAAGCTGTTTTTCAACCATTAAAAAAAAAAAAAGATTTATCAGTATTGTTTATGGACTTACCAGGTTACCATGTGGCACTAGTGGTAAAGAACCTGCCTGCAGTGCAGGAGACATAAGAAATGTGGGCTTGATCTCTGGGTTAGGAAGATCTCCTGGAGGAGGGCAGGAAATCCATTCCAGTATCCTTGCCTGGAGAATCCCATGGACAGAGAACTCTGGCGGGCTGTGGTCCATAAGATAACGAAGAGTCAGATATGACTGAAGAGAATTAACGGCAGCAGCATTATATACACAGATTTTTTCTTATGTAAGATTATCTTGGAATAAAATCCCATTGTATTCGTTTATACATAAAGCCAAGAAAGGTCAAACCTTTTGGAGACTTTCCCAGTCATAACATTATTTACATTTTTCATTATATTAAATATTATTTTGTTTGTAGGCATAAAACCAACTTGATCCCTCTATTATATTAGAGGAATGACAGAAATTAAAGATTCATCCTCAGGTTAGTGAGCCAGGGGAAGGTAATGCCCACTGCTAATTTTAATCACAGGGCAGTGCAACTTTAGACTCAGAAGGTCTCATGTTTGCTACTGCTGATGTGTGTTATCACATAAAGCACAAAGTAATGAGTTAAGGCAAAGTATACATATTCGATAAAATACTTTGCATTCTATTTCTAGTTTGCGGATTATTGTAAACATGTACATATTATAAAGAGTTATCTGGACTAAAAGTGTTTACAAACTTACCTATCTCTATTACAGTAAGTCCCCTACATATAAATGAGTTCCATTCCAAGAGCACGTTTGTAAGTCCAACCTGTTCCTAAGTCCAACAAAATTAGCCTAGGTACCCAAATAACACAATTGGCTATATAGTTCTTTACTGTAATAGATTTATAATACTTTTCACACAAATAATACATGCAAAACAAACCAGCACAAAAGTAACATTTTTAATCTTGCAATTCAGTACCTTGAAAAGTACAGTACAGCAGTACAACAGTCAGCATGTAAGGGGTAACATAGAGTGAACAGGCAAGAAGAGTTACTGATTGGAAGAGAGAGAAGAGGTGGGAGATGTTAGAGCTGAAGGATCATGAGAAATATGAGATGGAGGGCCAGCTGCCATTTCATTCATGCCTGACGTTCATGGAATGCATGTTTCCATCTTTAAAAGTTCGTAACTTGAAGATTTGTATGTAGGGGACTTATTGGTCCTTGAATTTCTTATATAATTTTCCATTCTCTGATGTCTTGTATTTCACCATCAAAGAGTAACAAATATTACCAGTATAATTTCATAATCTATTGACATTTAGATATCAAATGAATACTTTATATAAGTCACATGGAAACTAAAGTCTGGTAGGATCATATTGAAAATAAAATCGGGAACAGTGAATTTCAAAATCAATTTTATTACCATGCATATTGAAAATATAGAGGTTCATGAGTACTTAACTGATGTGAGGAAATTAAATGTGTTACCAATGGATCGTTATTTAGACTTCAAGTATATTTTGTTTTGACCAACTATGTCAACCAAAAGTGTATCTAAATATCTTTAAATGTACTGATCAGTTTCCAGTTTTCCACAATCCCCAGCATTCTATGTCTACTGATTAGTGTACTTTTGATGAATACATCATTAGTCTCTTCTTTATAGGTATTTGAATTTAACAACCTTATTTTTCCCCAGTAAACTTGCAGGTGTAGAGATTATATGTGTACAGTCAGATCAGGCACATACAGTACATGATATAAAATGATGTTTTAGAGTAACTTACATGTGGAAATATTTTCTTTAAATTATTTGAAAAACAAACATTAAAAACAGTTTTAAAAATAATGAGCTTCAAGAAGATTGATAAGAACTATTTAAAGTCCCACAAGGATTTAGATAAATAGTCCTGAGTTTCCATAGATTATCAATGTGATTATTTTATATATGTATGACCAGATATTCACAGAGGCAGCAACATTTGAAAACAATAGATGAGAGCACAAGACCTATCATATTGCTTAAAAACAAGCAATGGACTTCTTGGGAAATTAAAAACAATTGCTGGCAAATGAATTCTCTCATTTGTCAGCATGGTAAAGTACCAGAATTTTAACTTAATTCCACTTTAAATCCCTATTTCTAAATTCAGTCCCATTGTGAAGTATTACGGATTAAGATTTCAACAGTTACATTTTTGAGGAAGACAATTCAGCCCATATTTTGTGGAAGCATACAAAAAAATGGAATAATGACTATAGCAATGGGTCTTAAGTTTAGGTCAAAAACAGTTTGTAGTACTTCAATTATACAGTGTAGTTATAATACTGTTGTACTTTGTGAATGCATTGGTTTTGTGTGTGTATGTGTGTGTGTATGTATAGTGGTCAGAGAGACCATGCTAGACTATCAATTTACAGTGTTATTATACAGAGTTTATTTTATAAAAATCTGGTTATTATAAAACTAAATATATATGATACTTTGATTTTAGAAAATGTTATGTTTCATAAGTTCCTTAATAAATAAGAGATATGAAAAGCAAAGAAGAAAAGGAAAGATATACCCATTTGAATGCAGAGTTCCAAAGAATAGCAAGGAGAGATAAGAAAGCCTTCCTCCATGATCAGTGCAAAGAGACAGGAAAACAATAGAATGAAAAAGACTAGAGATCTTGTCAAGAAAATTAGAGATACCAAGGGGACATTTCATGCAAAGATGGGCTCAATAAAGGGCAGAAATGGTATGGACCTAAGAGAAGCAGAAGATATTAAGAAGAGGTGGCAAGAATACACAGAAGAACTATACAAAACAGATCTTCATGACCCAGATAATTACGATGGTGTGATCCCTCAACTAGAGCCAGACATCCTGGAATGTGAAATCAAGTAGGACTTAGAAAGCATCACTACAAACAAAGCTGGTGGAAGAGATGGAATTCCAGCAGAGCTATTTCAAGTCCTAAAAGATGATGCTGTCAAAGTGCTGCACTCAATATGCCAGCAAATTTGGAAAATTTAGCAATGGCCACAGAACTGGAAAATGTCAGTTTTCATTCCAATCCCAAAGAAAGGCAATGCCAAAGACTGTTCAAACTACCACACAATAGCAGTCATCTCACACAGCAGTAAAGTAATGCTCAAAATCCTCCAAGCCAGGCTTTAGCAATACATGAACCATGAACTTCCAGATGTTCAAGCTGGTTTTAGAAAAGGCAGAGAAACAAAAGATCAAATTGCCAACATCTGCTGGATCATCGAAAAAGCAAGAGAATTCCAGAAAAACATCTATTTTTGCTTTATTGGCTATGATAAAGCTTTAGACTGTGTGAATCACCATAAACTTTGGAAAATTCTGAAAGAGAAGGGAATACCAGATGACCTGACCTGCCTCTTGAGAAATCTGTATGCAGGTCAGGAAGCAACAGTTAGAACTAGACATGGAACAACAGACTGATTTCAAATTGGAAAAGGAGTACGTCAAGGTTGTATATTGTCACCCTGCTTATTTAACGTATATGCAGAGCATATCATGAGAAACGCTGGGTTGGATGAAGCACAAGGTGGAATCAAGATTGCTGGGAGAAATATCAATAACCTAAGATATGCAGATGACACCACTCTTATGGCAGAAAGTGAAGAAGAACTAAAGAGCCTCTTGATGAAAGTGAAAGAGGAGAGTGAAAAAGTTGGCTTAAAGCTCAAAATTCAGAAAACTAAGGTCATGGCATCCGGTCCCATCACTTCATAGCAAATAGATGGAGATACAGTGGAAACAGTGGCTGACTTTATTTTCTTGGGCTTCAAAATCACTGCAGATATAACTGCAGCCATGAAATTAAAAGACACTTACTCTTTGGGAGAAAAGTTATAACCAACCTAGACAGCATATTAAAAAGCAGAGACATTACTTAACAAAGTCCATCTAGTCAAGGCTATGGTTTTTCCAGTAGTCGTGTATGAATGTGAGAGTTGGACAGTGAAGAAAGGTGAGAGCCAAAGAATTGGTGCTTTTAAACTGTGGTGTTGGAGAAGACTCTTGAGAGTCCCTTGGACTGCAAAGAGATCCAACCACTCAAACCTAAAGGAGATCAGTCCTGAATATCCACTGGAAGCACTGATGTTGAAGCTGAAACTCCAATACTTTGGCCACTGATGCAAAAAAATGACTCTTTAGAAAAGAGGACCCTGATGCTGTGAAAGATTGAAGGTGGGAAGAGAAGGCGACAGCAGAGGATGAAATGATTGGGTGGCATCACTGACTCAATGGACATGAGTTTGAGTGTACTCTGGGAATTGATGATGGACAGGGATGCCTGACGTGCTGCAGTTCACGGGGTTGCAAAGAGTCGAATACGGCTGACTAACTGAACTGAACTGAACTGATCAAGTAAAACTCATTTTCCTTTTTTTCAATTCCAAGGTATTTATATTTCATTTAGATTATTTATTCCAAGTAAAAGCAAATAAACAAACCACTTCAAATCAAAATAGAATTTTATTTTTTGTATAGAAAGAGGAAAAACTGAAATGTACACAAATTACTAAATACTAACACATTCTCTTATTGACTGTATGAAATGTTTGCTTTGTAAATTAAGACTGAGGGTCAGCACGTTGAAAATGAGCATAATGAGTATGTATATATATACATACACACACACATATATGGGGGTATGTTTGTGTGCTGTAAAATAAATATATATATATAATTATATATATTAAATTTACATATAATTATATGAAATATATTTACATATAAATATATATATAAATTTATATAAATATATAATCTTGTAAGGAAGGAAATGAAGAAATTAGCTACCATGTTAAATATCAAAAATCAGTCTTAAACTGGCCCAGTACACAATTTTTTATGATTTACAAATATGATTATTAGAGTTAAATGAATTATGTGAAATTTTGAAGCTGTTGGACATATTCTCAAGAAGAAAAAAAAATGAACTAATGAAAGTAAACAAACTATAACCAAAATTAAAAGTGAAAATCAGTGAAATTTTTCAGGACCCTGCACATAACAAAGATTTTGGCAAACATTTTTTAAATACAAAGATCTTCAATAGTTACTATGTTGCTTGTAGCTAGCCAGTTTCCCAGGTAGCTACCCTCTCTAATTAGCTGCAACAAAGCCTGCTCTTTTCTGTCTCCTGAGGTCAGTCCTCTGGTGAGAAGGGAAGCAAGGTGCACAATGGGAAACAGCTTAAGTGGAATACTGACAAGAGGGGAAAAGAAGGCAAACAAACCAAACTAAGAATCTAATTTATCTTGTTCTACCCAAGTCCCCTCCAAATCTGAAAGGGCAACTGCTCCCAGGTATTCAGAATTGAGAGGAAAGGATTATTTATGGGTGGAGTGATTAGCTGGAATAAGTCCTGAAATATGTTTCAAAATATTCTGGACTACTGTGTTCATGATTCAGGGGGTATATTAAACAGCAGGGTGCATGTGCTTGCCCTTTACCTTATTTGATGACATTGACAAAGCAGCCATTCTAAAAGTAAAGCTGAAGTATCTCTGGAATGGGAAGGAGAGAAGGGGGAAGGGGGAAATCTACAAATGTTTGAATTCATTTTACTATTTTTATAAGGTGAATTGGGTTGTTTGCTATAGTCTTGATTGAAAACATATCAGTAATCATCAGTCATTGTTTTAGTAAATGTATAAAGGTCATTTGTTGCAGCAATTCAGGATGTAAAAATAATGACTTTATCTTTAAAACAGTAGATAGTACTGTGAACAGACTGTCACAGGGAATTGCCAAGATATAGATCAGTTTGGGAGGTGGTGGCAGGAAGTTAGAATGAGATACAGAGCAAAGTGTCAACAGCAGCAAGTGGGCATATCTGCCTTTTTTATCAGATTGCTTTTTTAAAGTGGTAAAGAGGCGTGGATGAATAAATCTCCACAAAAATAAGAAAAGAGGAAATTCCTGTAGTGTATATGTAAAATAGTATGGCGAATTGGATGCACAAAAGGAGACATCATCTGATGGAATTATGGTCAGTCTTTCCAAACCTGAACACATGCAAAACCATAATCCAATATTAGATTTTTTTAAATGTATATGTAACATTTAAATTAATTGTATAAGGCAGTCTTAGTAATTCTCATTTATGTTTTTATGTGTTAAGTGATGAATATATTAAGCATATTTAAACATTCAAGTAGCTTATTCACTGTTCTAATCCTATTCTTCAAACAGGTGAAGGGAATCAGAAGCTAGTTAACACTTAGAAAATGTATGTGTCCCTGTGTAAAGAATCAAGATTGCTGTAGAAAACAGTACCATAGAGGTACAGCCGCAGTGCAGTTAGTATGTTGCCATGATTGCTGAGAAGGTGAAGTTCATAAATCAAAATTAAGGGTACAATCAGAAAGTTGAGTGAGGAAATTGCCTTTGAAGGAACTAAGTGAAAATGAGCTATTTCAAATCCTAAAAGATTATGCTGCTAAAGTGCTGGACTCAATATGCCAGCAAATTTGGAAAACTCAACAGTGGCTACAAAACTGGAAAGGTCAGCTTTCATTCCAATCCCAAAGAAAGGCAAGGCCAAAGAATGTTCAAACTACCACAAAATTGCACTCATCTCACAGGCTAGCAAAGTAAAGCTCAAAATTTTCTAAGCAAGACTTCAACAGTATATGAACTGAGAACTTCCAGATGTTTAAGCTGGATTTAGGAAAGACAGAGGAACCGGAGATCAAATTGTCCACAGCCATTGCATCTTAGAAAAAGCAAGAGAGTTCCAGAAAGACAACTACTTCTGCTTTATTAACTACTCCAAAGCCTTCGACTGTGTGGATCACAACAAACTGTGGAAAATTCTTCAAGAGATGGGAATACCAGCCACCTTACTTGCCTCCTGAGAAATCTGTATTCAGGTCAAGAAGCCGCAGTTAGAATGAGACATGGAACAATGGGAGTGGTTCCAAATTGGGAAAGGAGTACATCAGGCTGTATATTGTCACTCTGCTTATTTAACTTATATGCAGAGTACATCATATGAAATTCCAGACTGGATGAAGCACAAGCTAGAACCAAGAGTGCCGGGAAATATATCAATAACCTCAGATATGCAAATTACTTCACCTTTATGGCAGAAAGTGAAGAGGAACTAAAGAGCCTCTTGATGAAAGTGAAAAAACTAAAGAGCCTCTTGATGAAAGTGAAAAAGAAGAATGAAAACTCTGGCTTAAAACTCAACATTCAAAAAACGAAGATTATGGCATCTGGTCCCATGACTTCATGGCAAATAGATGGGAAAAAAAGGAAACAGTGACAGACTTTTTTTTCATGGGCTCCAAAATCACTGAAGATGGTGACTTCAGCTATGAAATTAAAAGATGTTTACTCCTTGCAAGAAAAGTTATGACCAACCTAGATAGCATATTAAAAAGTGGAGACATTACTATGCCAATAAAAGTCCGTCTAGTCAAATTATGGTTTTTCAAGTAGTCGTATATGGGTGTGAGAGTTGGACCATAAGAAAGCTAAGTACTGAAGACTCTGTTGGAGAAGACTCTTGAGGGTCCCTTGGACTGCAAGTGGATCAAGCGGTCAATCTTAAAGGAAATCAGTCCTGAATATTCATTGGAAGGACTGATGCTGAAGCTGAAGCTCCAACACTTCGGCCACCTGATAGGAAGAACTGACTCTGGCAAAGACCCTGATGCTGGGAAAGTTTGAAATCAGGGGGAAAAGGGAAAGACAGAGGATGAAATGGTTGGATGCCATCACCAACACGATGGACATGAGTTTGAGGAAGCTCCGGGAATAGGTGATGGACAGGGAAGCCTGGCGTGCTGCAGTCTATGGGGTTGCAAAGTGTTTGATATGACTGAAGGACTGAACTGAATTGAATCAAGTGAAAATGATCTTAAATTATCTCAAGACATGGCTTTCAAAGAAAGGACAATGGCTATGAAAATAAGGAGAAAAAGAAGACAATACAATAAGATAAAACTCTGAGATTATGTGGGTGGTAACTTGAGCAATTGTCAATTTTAACCTCTTTCTACAAATACAGTTTCCAAAGATTTTATTTTAAATGATGGTGATGATTATTATTAGAAAAATGAAACTTATGCTAACTAGAATTATTTTACTATTGCTTTTTCATTCTCAAGTTCTTTATTTGACTCATTTGTGATTGATTAGTTTCACCTTCTGTTGGGGTTTTAGATTTTATACATTAAAAAAGATTTCTTCCATTTTTATTGAGCTATAATTGCCATGCAACTCTATAAGTTTAAAGTGTACAGATAATTTGACTTACATACGTCATGAAGTGATCATCACACTGAGTTTAGTGAATATCCATTATCTTATACAGATATAAAATTTAAAAGTAGAAAAAAAAGTTCTTGTGGTGAGAAATCTTAGTATTCAATCTCGTAACTATTTATATAACACACAGCAATGTTAATTATATTTATCATGTCTTACATTACATTCCTAAGAGTTTTAATCTTATATTTAAATTTTTGTACCTTTTAACTACTTTCATTCAGATCTCCCTCCCCAAGCCCCCAAGTTCTGGTAACCAGAAATCTAATCTCTTTTTCTTTGTTTGTTTGAAGTATAACAGACCTACAACAGTGTGTTAGTTCTTTTTACATGGCATAGTAACTCAGTATTTCTATACATTTTGAACTGATCAACACCAGAAGTCTAGTTATGATATGCTGGCATACAAACACATTACATAGTTATTGACTGATCCCCATGCTGTACATTATATGCCCGTGAGTTATTTATTTTGAAGCTGAAATTTGTACCTCTTAATCTCCTTCACCTATTTTATTCTTCACCCCACCTGCCTCCTTTTGGCAACTACCAGTTTGTTCCCTATGACTATGATTCTGGTTCTGTTTTGTTACATTTGTTCATTTGTTTTTATTTTTTTAGATTTTACATATAAGTGAAACGACAATATTTGTTTTCATCTGACTTATTTCACTCAGCCCAATTCCCTGTAGGTTCATCCATGTTGATGCAAATGGCAAGATTTCATTCTTTTTAATTGCTGATGCATTTAGTATATAGTATTCCTTTAGTGGAATATTCTCATAGGAGTTAAATAAGCTGGGTGACAATATACAGCCTTGATGAACTCCTTTCCCAATTTTGAACCAGTCCATTATTCCATGTCTGGTTCTAACTGTTACTTCTTGACTTGCATTCAGATTTTTCAGGAGACAGGTTAGGTGATCTGGTATTCCTATCTCTTTAAAGGGTGGGATGATATGGGAGAAGGGCACTGAAGCATGTTAATTGTCATGTGTCTAATCAATCGCCAGCCCAGGATTGATGCTCGGGACTGGTGCAGCGAGATTTCCCGGGGGGGAGGGAGGAGGGAGGGGGGTTCCGGAGGGAAAGCATGTGTAAACCCATGGTGATATCATGACAATGTATGGCAAAAACAATAAAAAAAAAAAAAAGAATTTTCCACAGTTTGTTGTGATCCACACAGTCAAAATCTTTAGTGTAGCCAATGAAGCAGAAATAGATGTTTTTCTGAAATTCTCTTCCTTTTTTTGTGATCCAACAGATGTTGCCACTTCTTTCTCCGTTCATCTGTTGATGAGCACTTACGTTGCAGTAAGCAGAAGTGCGTGTATGTTTTATAAGTATTGTTTTTCTTTTCCTAGGCTTAATTTTGTTTTTAATCTTTTGAAGAGCCTCTGTACTGTTTTCCTTAGTGGCTGCACCAATTTACATGTGCACAAGGGTTCCCCTTTCTTCACATTCTCACCAAAACTTGTCATTTGTTGTCGTTTTGATAATAGCCATTCTGACAAGTGTGATTCTGATTTCTCTGGGATTTTGGTTTGCATTTCTCTGATGATTAGCAGTGTTTGGCTTCATTTCATATGCCTGTTAGCCATCTGTATGTCTTCTTTGGGAAACTATCTATTCAAATCCTCAGCTCCTTTTTCAAGCCAGTTGATTTTTTTTTTTTTAATGTTGAGTTGTCTAAATTCTTTGTGTATTTTAAATATTAACACCTTATAAAATATATCCTTTGTAAAGATCTTCTCCCAGTCAGACAGTGGCTTTTTAGTTTGACATAGTCCAAATTGTTTATTTTACGTTTTGTTTCCCTTGCCAGTGGAGATCTATCCAGAAAAGTATCCTGACCTGTTGGGGACAGTGTCAGACACAGCTTATTAATGTGTCTGATTTATTACAAAGCTCTTCCTCTTGGTTATTATTAGAAAAATGGTGAGTGGAGCCTGGATCTTAGGGTGAATGACTGAGTGGTCCAAGATGTCTTAGAACTGATGTTAGCCTACTTCTGGGTAGCGCCAAAGCTCAAAGGGTCTTTGTGGCCACTGCTCAGTTACTGATGGATGTTGCTGGGTCCTGGGGTCTCTGACAGCAGGGCTCTGGGGATCCTGGAGCTGGTTGCTGCCTACTGGTAGGTAGGGCTGTTCCCTCGGGTGGCTGATGGCAGTGTCTGTGGTGGGTAGGTCTGGATCCCATGGCTACTGCCTGAGGATCCAGGGTATCCCAAAGTTATGGTTCCCAGAGTCCCCGAGGTGCTGCCAGGCTACTGGTGCATTGGATGCATCCTGATATGGCAGGCCTTGGGGCTGAAGTCATCCTGGGGCTGTTGTCTTCCCCCTGGTATGTGAAGATAATTCTAGCCCACTAGTGGGTGGAGCCATACCCTGCCCTCTCTGACTTTGGAGCCCAAGAGTCCCAGAGCTGGTGTTGGCCTACTGGTGGGTGAGGCTGGTCCTGTGGCTTTTTCTAGACTACTAGTGAATGGAGCTAGGTTACAGGGCCGCTAGCTGAAGGACCTGGAGTTTCTGGGGCTATTGTATATGCACTATTGTGTAGGGCCAAGTGCTACTCCCTCTGCTCTACAGGGCTGAGTCCTGATAGCAGTGGGTTCAGGTGGTCTTAAAGTAATTGACTTGCTTCTGAGTGGGAGCTGTGTCTCCACTAGTTTTTAGGTCTAAGGCATTCCAGTACTGGTGACTAAAGTCCAGTGGTAGAACAGTGACAGCACTAATAAGCTAAAGGGAGGATTCAAAATGGTGCTTTTCAGCACCAGAGTCCACATGGTGGACATATAAGCTCCCTAAAATGGCTGTTCCAGTGTCTGTGTACCCAGGGTGAGCTACAGTTGCCTGCTGCCTCTCCAGGGTACTCTTAAGATCAACTGGTGAGGCTGACCCAGGCTCCTATCAAATCATTGCTTCCGTCCTGGTCCTGGAGCATGTGAGATTTTGTGTGCATCCTTTAAGAATGGATTCTCTATTTATCTCAGTCTTCTGGTTCCCCTAGAAGTAAGCCCTGCTGTCCTTGAAGCCAAATATTCTGGGGGCTCATTTTCATAGTGCAGTACCCTCAGGCTAGGGAGTCTGATGTGGAGCTCGAACACTTTGCTCCTTGGGGAGAGCCTCTGCAATTGTAATTATCCTCCTGTTTCTCAGGGTATGGGACTCGACTACTTTGTGTCTCTGCCTCTCCTACCTTCCTTAGCACATACACACACACACACTCACCTACCCATATTTTTGTGGTTTCTTCTTCATATTTTTAGTTGTAGATTTTTTTTGTTCCAGCTTTCTGATTTTTCTCATCAATAGTTGCTCCAAAAATAGTCATAAATTTTGGTGTGCTGCAGGATGAAATGAGCTCATAGTCTTCCTACTCTGATATCTTGACCACTCCATATGACTCTATTTCTTCTATTTTTAAAATTATCCATTAAAAATTGAATTATAAATAGGTAGTTATTTTCTCTAAAATCATTGGAAATAAAATTTCACTAATTCCTAGCTACCATGGTGGAAGTAGAACATCAATAATCAATTTAGCTCTTCCTCATTCAAAAGTTAATTAACCTTCCCACTCCAATCCATCTACTCCTATCCCACTAGTTACTGTATTCTGGAAATTTATCATGATGTATCTAGGAATGAATTTACTCATATTTATTCTGCTTTGGATTTACTTGGTTTCATAGTTATGAATTGGTATCCTCTGGAAAATTCTCATTGTCTATATTTTGCTTCTGACTTGCTTCTTGACATACGTAACTGTACCTAAATATTTGTTAGACCCTTGCTCTATCATTTTTAACTCTTAGTCACCTTTATTACTCTTAATAACTTTTATATTTTTATGTTCTTCCACACTTTAGTCTAGCAATACTTGAATATTAACTTTTCTCTAGAGCAGAGTTTAATTTGCTGGTATAATAATTTTTAAAATTTGATAGCCATTTTTTCTGTCTTCTTTGGAGAAACGTCTGTTAAGTTCTTTGGCCCACTTTTTGATTGGCTCTTTTATTTTTCTAGAATGGAACTGCAGGAGTTGCTTGCATATTTCTGAGATTAATTGTTTGTCCGTTGCTTCATTGGCTATTATTTTCTCCCATTCTGAAGGCTGTCTTTTCACCTTGCTTTTAGTTTCCTTTGTTTTGCAGAAGCTTTTAATTTCAATTAGGTCCCATTTGCTTATACGTGCTTTTATTTCCGATAATCTGGGAGGTGGGTCATAGAGGAATCCGCTTTGGTTTATGTCGGAGAGTGTTTTGCCTATGTTATCCTCTAGGGGTTTTATAGTTTCTGGTCTTATGATTAGATCTTTGATCCATTTTGAGTTTATTTTTGTGTATGGTGTTAGAAAGTGTTCTAGTTTCATTCTTTTACAAGTGGCTGTCCAGTTTTCCCAGCACCACTTGTTAAAGAGATTTTCTTTTCTCCATTGTATATTCTTGCCTCCTTTGTCAAAGATAAGGTGTCCATAGATGCGTGGATTTATCTCTGGACTTTCTATTCTGTTCCATTGATCTATATTTCTGTCTTTGTGCCAGTACCATACTGTCTTAATGACTGTGGATTTGTAGTATAGCCTAAAGTCAGGTAGGTTGATTCCTCCTGTTACATTCTTCTTTCTCAAGATTGCTTTGGCTATACGAGGTTTTTTGTATTTCCATACAAATTGTGAAATTATTTGTTCTAATTCTCTGAAAAAGACCTCTGGTAGCTTGATAGGAATTGCATTGAATCTATAGATTGCTCTGGGTAGTATACTCATTTTCACTATATTGATTCTTCCAATCCACGAACACAGCACATTTCTCCATCTATTTGTGTCCTCTTTGATTTCTTTTATCAGTGTTTTAGAGTTTTCTATATACAAGTCTTTTTTTTCTTTAGGTATAAATACTCCTAAGTATTTTATTCTTTTTGTTTTGATGGTGAATGGAATTGTTTCCATAATTTCTCTTTCTGTTTTCTCATTGTTAGTATATAGGAATGCCAGGGATTTCTGTGTGTTCATTTTGTATCCTGAAACTTTGCTATATTCACTGATTAGCTCTAGTAATTTTCTCGTAGAGTCTTTAGGGTTTTCTATGTAGAGGATCATGTCATCTGCAAACAGAGAGAGTTTTGCTTCTTCTTTTCCAATCTGGATTCCTTTAATTTCTTTATCTGCTCTGATTGCTGTGGCCAAGACTTCCAAAACTATGTTGAATAGTAGTGGTGAGAGTGGGCACCCTTGTCTTGTTCCTGACTTGAGGGGAAATGCATTCAGTTTTTCACCTTGAGGATAATGTTTGCTGTGGGTTTGTCATATATAGCTTTTATTATGTTGAGGTATGTTCCTTCTATTCCTGCTTTTTGGAGGGTTTTTATCATAAATGGATGTTGAATTTTGTCAAAAGCTTTCTCTGCACCTATTGAGATAATCATGTGGTTTTTATTTTTCAATTTGTTGATGTGGTGTATTACATTGATTGATTTGCGAATATTGAAGAATCCTTGCATCCCTGGGATAAAGCCTACTTGATCATGATGAATGATCTTTTTAATGTGTTGTTGGATTCTATTTGCTAGAATTTTGTTAAGGAGTTTTGCATCTATGTTCATCAGTGATATTGGCCTGTAGTTTTCTTTTTTTGTGGCATCTTTGCCGGGTTTTGGAATTAGGGTGATGGTAGCCTCGTAGAATGAGTTTGGAAGTTTACCTTCCTCTGCAATTTTCTGGAAGAGTTTGAGTAGAATAGGTGTTAGCTCTTCTCTAAATTTTTGGTAGAATTCAGCTGTGAAGCCATCTGGTCCTGGGCTTTTGTTTTTTGGAAGATTTCTGATTACGGTTTCAATTTCTGTGCTTCCGATGGGTCTTTTGATATTATCTGTCTCTTCCTGGTTTAGTCAAGCACATGAAAAGATGCTCAACATCACTCATTATCAGAGAAATGCAAATCAAAACCACAATGAGGTACCACTTTACACCGGTCAGAATGGCTGCCATCCAAAAGTCTACAAGCAATAAATGCTGGAGAGGATGTGGAGAAAAGGGAACCCTCTTACACTGTTGGTGGGAATGCAAACTAGTACAGCCACTATGGAAAACTGTGGAGATTCCTTAAAAAACTGCAAATAGACCTGCCATATGACCCAGCAATCCCACTGCTGGGCATATACACCGAGGAAACCAGAATTGAAAGAGCCACGTGTACCCCAATATTCATCGCCGCATTTGGAAGCAACCTAGATGCCCATCAACTGACAAATGGATAAGAAAGCTGTGGTACATATACACAATGGAATATTACTCAGCATTAAAAAAAAAATTCATTTGAAGCAGTTCTACTCAGGTGGATGGAACTGGAGCCTATTATCCAGAGTGAAGTAAGCCAGAAGGAAAAACAACAATACAGTATACTAACGCATATATATGGAATTTAGAAAGATGGTAATGAGAACACTGCATGTGAGACAGCAAAAGGAACGCAGATGTATAGAACGGACATGTGGACTCTGTGGAAGAGGGCAAGGGTGGGATGATATGGGAGAATGGCATTGAAACATGTTAATTACCGTATGTGAAATCAATCGCCAGCCCAGTGTTGATGCTCGGGGCTGGTGCACCGGGATGTCCCATGGGGAGGGAGTCGGGAGGGGGGAGGGAGAGGGATTCTGGAGGGGGAGCATGTGTAGATCCATGGCGGTTTCATGTTACTGTATGGCAAAATCAACACAATAAAGTAAAGAAAATTTAAAAAAAATAAAAATAAAAATAAAATTAAATTTGATTATTATATTTCTTATTTGGATATCCTATATTAATCTTCTAGGTTTTTCTTTTTGACTTTTGTCTTAACATTTTAGTAAATACTGTTTCCTGATGTTTCAAGTTGCCATTTAAAAACGTAATCCCAGTAGAACCATATTTTGTTTCTACTTTAATTCATGGTGCTTTGTTTCATTAGATTAATATTAATTGCATTCCAGTAATATCATAACTAAAAATAAACTATCTTTTGAAGTAATCTTAGAGCGCAGCTAAAAATGACTTCTTCCAGAGGGTCTCAAATAGATTCTGTGAAGCACTTTCGATTGCTACAATGTAGGCCTTATATAATCTAATTTTATGATCCTTACAACTTTCAGAAAAAGTTTATTCTTAATAGATCATAAACATAATTATAAAATATAAAACTACAAAATTTAGAGGAAGGAAAAATAGGAAAATTATTTTGTCTTTGAGTTTGAGAATGTTTTAAGGTATAACATTAAAAATAAAATTAATTAAAGAAACTTATACATTGTATTTTTCTGGGATTGTCTTAGGACAAATAATATATAAGCCAAGGATGAAAATAAAATAGCTGCAAATTACATATCTGATTAAAAGCTATTTTTCTTGATACACAAAGAACTTTAAAGTTTAGAGTAAAGTAATAACCCACCAATTTATTTATCTGTCAATAAACTGATAAATGTTAGGAGCAAGCACTTTACCAGAGATGAATGATATATGGCAAATATGCATATAAAATGATTTTCAACATTATTTTTCACTAGGAATGTGTAAACTGAGGAAATAACTAGATACCTTTGCACACTATTAAAATGCAACCAAAATTCAAAACAATTGATAATATAGTATGTCAACAAGTATTATTAGAGGAGTCATTTGGCACTTACTATAAAATTAAATACAGATTTGCCACACAATATTGTTGTCATGCTCCTGGATAGTTGAGTGAAAATTATTTTCACACAACAACCTGTATGTGTATGTATTGTTATTCATTTGCTAAGCTGTGTCTGACCCTGTGATCCCATGGATTGCAACATGCCAGCCTTACTTGTCCTTCACAATCTCCTGGAGTTCGCTCAACTCATGTCCATTGAGTTGTTGATGCCATTCAACCATCTCATCCTCTCTCTCCCCCTTGTCCTGCCCTCAGTCTTTCCCATCATCAGGGTCTTTTCAAATGAGTCAGCTCATGTGCATGTTTATAGATATTTTACTTATTAATAATAAAAAAATTGAAGCAACTAATTTGTCTTTCTACAGATGCATTAACAAGTGAACTATTGTGTAGATACAGTGGAACAGCTATTTGGGAATGATATTTAAAGGTTAAATGTGTTTATCTTTAGCAGTTTGATTTAACACTTCGGAGTCTACTATACGTGTGTATTGAAGTTGAAGAAATAAGTTAGGTGGATAGTATATAGTTAGAGATAGCATTCTCATTGAGAGAGAAGGAAGTTATGATATGGAAGGAAAAAAGACTAGACCAGCCACTTGATGGATTAGAGCTAGAGACATCAAATCAGTTTAATATTAATACAAATGGCAAGATACACATATATTTTAGATATGTAGGTGTGCATAGCTTAGAATGCGTACGTGTATTTCCTGATTCGTTCTACTGAGAGGGCTTTAAAGCAGTGACATGCCAGCAGCAGCATTTCAGTAGCAAGCACACCCAGAACCCATTTCTTACTTTCTGCATACCATTCTCAAATAAAGAGAACCAGGAATCCTTAGAGGTAGCTAATTTTAGAGCTGAATAAAGTAAAATGCAACGTTAATCTGGAGGATCTGGTAGTGACACAAAATAAAGATATGCTCCAAAAATATAGGGTATGTAACTTCTCTCTCAAAAAATAAGAATCTGGCACCACATTTTTTTAACCTCCTCTTGGTTGTGACAGTTTCTGAATTTTTCCAAACAGAAGACAGAAAAAAAAAATCAGAAGACAATTAATGTGCCTTAGATTATAAACTATAGTATGAATTAAATACACATGCTGGAACCCTATCATGGAAATAAAATATCTCCCTGAGGGGTACAAGGATAGTGGAAAATAAAATAAATTTAGGGAGACAGTCCCCAGTCAAAAATAGATAGCTGTCTCATTTCTTAGATGTTTTTGCCAAGAAATTCACAACAGAAAAAATCTGTAGCTTAAAAATAGCTGGAATAAAATTATCTTTATAATAATTGAAATATATTGTGTAGCCTAATTAAATTATAGATGATACTCAGCAAATATTTTGGAGCTGAATGTCTAATGCAAGATCGGTTAAATATTAAAATGGTTTTGATCTTTGAGTGAAAGTATATTGAGATCTTACCTTCTTTTAAAAATAAGAATATCCTTAACAATATTTGAAATATTCTGAACCCTTTAAAAACATAATAACTGTATTTATTTATGAAATCGTATTAATTTAATGATCAGCGTGAAGCCGGCAAGACCCTGTGGGGCTCCTGGTTATGGAAGCCTGAGTGTCCTGTTCCTTGTTTGCAGAGAACAGAGTCCAGCCTCCTTGTTCCTCCCTAAGTCCCAAAGGATAGATTCACAGTTATTAATCAAGGAATGGAAGGGTTGAAGAGGTAAGAGAGGAGCCACCAAGAAACAATAGAGGAGCATTCATAGGTGTTTTCAAATTACTAACTGAAGTACTTAACCAAATTAAAAGTTTCAGTAACAATTGATTTTCCTATTGAAATCATTTTCAAAGTTCAGACATTTGGGAATGACAAGTGTTAGAATGTGAGCACATATGCTTAAAACTGGGCAACGCCAATACTTCTCTGCCGCTGCTGTGTTATGTATTTTAAATAGCCCAGTGTTATACATATATGCTCACATTTTAACACTCGTCATTACCAAATGTTTGATCTTTGAACATGATTTTAATAGTAAAAATCTATTTTTATTGAAATTTCAATATGGTAAGTACTTTAGGGGACTGCAAAATATTTGGGTTACAAACTTTGGGCCAACCCAACAGCTGCTCGATGTCTATTTGTTTTGCAAAACTTATTATCAATGAATACTTGAAACTGGAGTTAATTTTTCAAGTTCAAATATATAAAAGACACCTGCTATAAGCAGATCATTTAAAATTTAATGTGGGTTTCAGAGAACAAGAGAAGTACAGTATCTTTGAATCTTAAAACAGCAAATGACCTTTGTTTAACATCTTGTCTAAGATTTTTTGCCTCCAGGCATCATGACCCATTGAGAATTAGGTTGTCTTTTTCTTTATTTATTTATACAGATTTTTGAGAAAAGCATTTTTTGCGGTTTGTCTGAGTTAACCTTTTTGATCTCAAAGTTACAACACACAAAAACTTCAAAACCTAATCTTTTTGACCTCATGTCTTTTTTCTCAGACCAATAAAAATAGAATATCCACAATTTGAAATCCAGTCCATTGTTCATTATAGTTTATCTGTTAGTATGTGTATGGTTACCTTTTTTTTTTTTTTTTGGTTAGAAGGGGTTCCTATAGGGATTTATTAAGTGAAGATAGTATAGAAAAAAATACCATATAAAGTGAGTTAGTATTCGAAGAGACTGTAGAAATCCCCTAGCACTTTCTCTTTGTTTCATGAATGGATGAGGTAAAAGGTGATTTAAGCGCATATGTAACAAAATGGCTCATCTTAATATATCAATAGATTCTCATTTTTAATATATATTTAAGTTAATTGCTTTGCAATACTTAAATCTAAAGCTCCAGGAATGGTAAGAATTTTAAGATAGCAAATTTAGAATAACAATACTAATAACAATTGAAATATCTATCAATATTGATCCATATAATTGGAAAATCATCATTATTCATTGTATTATATTAGTGTACAATTTTGAGGACAAATTACCTCTTCCAGTTTTTTTTTTCCTAACAGATGCGTATTTATTTGGATGAAGAAGAAAGAATAGATTTAGAGAAGTTTATTTGTGAGGAAATAAAAATATGAATGAACTGAATTATTAACATAACTTTTCTGCTGTATTATATTCCTGTCTTAACACATATTTAAAAACTTGCCCGTTCTTGTGATGTTCATTTTTCATAATGTCTGCAAAGTAAATTGTATATTTGAAAAACTGAGAACAAGCCTTACCTTTGACTTGTGTGTTTTATTCTCTTCTATTATGAAGCAGGGGGAAAAAGGCAAGATGAAAAGCTGCTATAATGCTGAGTGGCAGAATTTGGCACTATAGCTCTCAAGTGTGTAATGCAGCCTACAGGGAGACTAAATGCATTAGGATGTATTTATATTGACAAAAGAGCCATTCTTTGTAGTGTTTAGAAGAAAGATTCTGCCATGACCCACATAACAAATTACTGTTGTCTGACCTCATTGAAACAAGAATCTAGTGAAGTACAACCACCAGAGCTGGTGTACTGGGTTTGTTTTTTTTTTTTTTTTTTGTAACCACAGCACTCCTGGAGGGCCACGATTATACCACTCCTTATTTCCTAGACTCCTAAAGCACTCGATAAAGACTCTTATCACCTTGACCCCAGACCGCGTTTACTTACAAGACAGAAAAGAGACGCTGTGCTACCACAGAATGGCATGTTATTTTCTGAAGACTTAAGATTACCAAATGAAAAAAAGAATTCACATAAACTGAAATAAAATCCTATGTTCATGTTGCAGCCAGCAGTTTACACTAAGAGAAAAGGTTTTTACAAATTTTTTTCCTTCTCACTTCTTACACTGCATCCATCTCGCTTTGTAGAACTGAGCAGTCAGTTACCAGCAGGCCTCTGCCTTCAGTCATCTCATTTCCACTTACAGCAATAACTTTTATTAAAAAGCACAGAATAAATTTTTTAATAAAAAAAAGACAGATATAGTTTGTTTCATAATGCATTGCTGTTTCTTTTGGACTTTGTCTCAAACCAGCAGTGGTTTTCTTATAATACAGATATCTTCTATGGATTTATTTCCTATTACTATTTATTAGGAATTTTAAATAAATGAGCATTTTTATGTTATTGACTGTCCTAGAAAAGAGACATTGAAAATAACTTTTCAAATGTTTCCAGGGTTAGGAACAATTTAGTTGTAATGATTTATTTTAAATATAATATCATTTAAAACTTTATTCCAATTAAATAAACTCAGCTCTGAAAAACTGCAAAATAGCTTATCCAAAATGAAAATATAAGAACCTTTAGTACTCATTAAGTACTTTCTGCCACTGTGGCTGAGCAGGCAGTTCTGTATTCACTTAGAATAACTAAAGTCATCTTGAGTAATTTTTCTAATAGGCAATAAAGAACTGAATCTTACACACCACCAGACAGCTTAAAAGCTAAGCTCTTTAATTGTTATTCTTAATATTCTATTTAATATTTTATGACTGAATGCAGTCAGAAGGAAAGCACTGGTTTATAATTTTCATTTTGAATATATTTTGTGAATTTCATTCTTAACAGATTGATTTTGAAAGAAGTTGTTTCATGCACTTTGTCCTAAATGCTTTAAATCATTACAAATAACAGTGTTGGGTAAAAAATCCAGACTGATTAGTAGTCATGGAGGTTATTCAAGGCTGAAACTCTGATAACTGAAAGCTTTTTCTCAGCATTATAACACCTTTAATAAAGGACTGGAAAATTACACTTTGGGATCATAGGTAACATTTGATAGGTGGCAATATTTTTAAAAATTGTATTTGTATTTCAGAATTCTAGAAAAAATCCAGGCTAACAAAATAAAATTTGAAATATCAAAATAAGGCAGTCAAAACGAAACAAAACAAAAAACACACCTGGAGGAGAGGAGCAACTTCTATCAAGCTAGAGAAATATACCTGCTATTGTCTCAATTGTTTTCTCCTAAAATTCATATGTTGAGGTCCTAATGTGCAATGTGACTGTACTTGTAAATAGCATCTTAAAGAGGGTAAAGTTAAATGAGGTTATAAGGGTGGAATCCAATGCCAATCTGACTGTGCCCTTACAGGGAGAGATCAGAATGATGTATACACAGGAAAAAGGACATATGAGAACACCAAGAGAAAGTGGCCATCTGCAAGCCAAGAAGAAAAGACTCAGGAGCAGCCAACGCTGTTGGTCTTTGATCTTGGACTTCCAGTCTCTAGAGCTATGACAAAAGAAATTTATGTTTTATAAGTAATACAGTCAGTGGAAATTAGTTACAGCAGCTTGACTATACCAATACAGTACCCAAGTCAAAGCAGAAAAGTACATGAATATTTTCCATAATGATTTGTTTTACTTTTCTGAAGAATATGCTTAGCAAAACACATTTCATCCCAGCTGTGCCAGGTTGTGCATTTCAGAACTTTTCATTAAATTTTAATAAAAAATGTAGCACTGTACAAGACAGGTTTACTTTCCATAATTTTCCTAACATTGTAATCATAAGTGTGGTAGGTTAAAAAAATAGCCAGATCACTGACATTTAGAAAAATGTTAGGAAACAGTATAGTTCTATAACTTTTTTGTGTGTCTCTAAAAAAAGATATTATTACTTTCTATAAACCTAACTTTTAATATTTTTTAAAAAAAATGACTAGCAGCTTACCTTCCTCTCTACAACTTTCAAACTTGACTTTATTTACTCTCCCTTAAACCAGGAAAATCAAGGAAGAGCTAAGTCTGAATAGCCTAAAACGTTAAAGAAAATTACAGGGTTTTTTTCTCATAAGTAATTTAGGAATAACTATGGGAAGACTTGACTGATACTGTGTGAATTAAAGTCTGTTGAGATTCCTCCAGAATTTTTTTCTTTGGAGGAGGTTGTGCTTCTTTGGGGTTGGGGGGTTTCTTGCCATTGCAAAGAATAAAAGCATGAGAAAAATTCACTTACCCTCTTCATGTGTTTGAGTAAGAACATGGTTGATGAAACTGTGACAGCCGTCTGTGAACATAAATGGACAAGCTTGAGTGTGGAAATCCCATATGCTACTAGGAAATGAAGGAAATATAAAAGGAACCTGGCCCTACATGGCATCATTTAGTTGCTGAAATACTAATTCTGGACCTACTTAACCTCTGGATTTGATTTGCATGAAAAATACACCATCCTGAATTCTAAGCATGGTATAATTTACTTGAATAGGGAGGGAAATTCTGGAATAGTGAGGCAAGACTAAAATACCATACTGAGGATTATGTTAGTTTGCTTCTATGAAGATACACAGTATAAAAATACTCTCAAAGCTCCAGTATTTCTTCCTCACTTTGCAAGAGGTTTTTTGAAAACGCTGGGTCTTCTAATCTCTGTTAGACTCACCTGAGGTAGGCTTGATTTGGCTCAACCTATCTACTCTTTCCATAATACAGAATCAAGGAAAGCCATTACATCAGACACTTGCTCTTATGGAGGGGAGCAAGAACGAGAAGGCTGAGTTGAAATATATAATACCTTTTACATTTGGTCCAGAAGTGACCCTTACCACTTTGACTCACAATCCATCTGTCAAACAAATCATATGGGATAAGTGTAACTCCAACTAGGAGATAGTGAATAGTTAGGGAATTATTCTAATGAGCCACAAGAATATTATAGACATGTGTGTGTGTGTGTATACAGTTATAAGGAAATTAGAAAAACATTGCCTTCTTATGACTCATGATAAGTGCAGACACTTAGCTTACACATTTATATATTATTGTAGATATACGTGTACTCTGTGCATTGCTTTTGTTGAAAACACTGGTTGAACTCTGGGCTTTTCAGTAAAATAGATGAGAAGGTAAAGGTGAACACTGATGATATTGGAAAAGTTAAAAGGCAGTCTAATGGCAACAGAAGTCTAGACAAAAATAACTTAGAGAATGATGAGATCGATAGCAGAGCCAATACAAGGCGACTGAATATCCAGGGTGTAGCCCATGAGAAAAGGCATGGATGGAAGAGAAAGTCATTTAATTACATTTTTAGGAAGTTCAGGTGAACTTTCTTGCATAATTTTGAGTTCCAAGTATACTTTAAGGAAGAAGAATTAAATAACATAAAATTGTAAGGCAGGCAAAGTTTATCACCCACATCAAAACAAATTGATTCTCCAACTATTTACTGAGTCATAATTATGTTACAATTTTAATAGCTCCTGTGAGTAGAAAGATTAAAATAAAATATCTGCTTCATTTTCAAGGGTATGACTTGTATGTTTACATAATCTGTGAATTTCTTACATTAGGTAGAAAAGACAGGGGAACATCAATAGTAATCTATAGAAAATTTTAATTACCTGTTAAATGAGCAATTAATGTGGATTTTCTGTGGATTCAGATTATATGGATTGATTCCCCTTCCCAATGTGCAAGGCATCATGCAGCATATACAGCCATTAGCTATTAAATCATTTGTTGCCTTTTAATTATTTTCCTTGCTTAGGCAGTAATTGAGACCATTTTCATTTTCATGTTTACTTATAAAAATACCTGAAAATGTTACTTCATTTGGAGCTTTATAATAATCTATTTATACTTCCAGATAAATTAATTATGCATTTAACAGTATGACTGATACAAATAAAATATCCAAATAATAACCATATGTTTAGGTGTAAGACTAGCCTTCTCATGGTAAGGATGTAAGGAGAAAAAAATTGGAAATTATTTTTGTTCTGGCTTCTGCATCAGATTTCATTTTGTGTCTTTTGAAAATGCAAAGTGGAATGCTACTTCTTTAGATCAGGTTATCAAAAAATATTCTGTGAATTCTTAGTCATACTGTTGTTGCTCAGATATCTCTAATTTCAGAGTTATGCTCAATTGCAGAAAACATTGATACATACATTATAACCTACTACAGTGGTTCTCCACCGTGTGTATGTGTTGAGAAGGAAAGGGATATTTCTACCAGGCCCCCAGGGGATATTTGCCAATACTTAAAAGCATTTTTCGTTGCTACAATTTTTGTGTGGTGGACATTACTGTCATCTAGTATTTGGAGTCCAAGGATACAACTTAACATCCTATTAATTGATCTTCCCTGATAGCTCAGTTGTTAAAGAATCTGCCTGCAGTGGGGGAGACCTGGGTTCGATCCATGGGTTGGGAAGATCCCTGGAGAAGGGAAAGGCTACCCACTCCAGTATTCTGGCCCAGAGAATGTCATGGACTGTATAGTCCATGGGGTTACAAAGAGTTGGACAGGACTGAGCGACTTTCACTTTCACTTTCAATCCAAGGCAGAGAGCTGGCCCCGCAACAAAAAACTGCTGCTGCTGCTGCTCAGTCGCTCAGTCACTCAGTCGTGTCCGATTCTGTGCGACCCCATAGACATCAGCCCACCAGGCTCCCCTGTCCCTGGGATTCTCCAGGCAAGAACACTGGAGTGGGGTGCCATTTCCTTCTCCACAACAAAGAATTATCTATCTTCAAATGACACCAGTGGCCAGAACTGAAAAATCCTGATGGAGTAAAACTCCACTGCAGTGGTGATCATTTAAATAAAATAGTGTAATTAAAATTCGTTGTAATGCAATTCTTTAGCAAAGGCTCGAAGAAGTGAAGAAGTTACCAGCATCATATCTGTGAAAAGATCTTTAGGGACAGAGAGAATAGCCAGTGTAAAGGCTCTAAGGTGAACAGTGTTTTTGGTGTGACAAAGCACAAAAATAGCATTATTATTTTTTCAAGTATTGGGGTGAAGAAACTTAGTGAAAATGAACAGAATGATATATTAATTTTGTCTGAATATTTTTTAGCATGATAGACTGCTCAAATTCTGCTCTGATAGTATCCAATAAAAGGAAATGAGAGAGGAAATGAATTAAAAATATCACTGGTATTAGAATTTTGCAGGTTAATTGTAGAGGACTCACATTATAAGTTAAATGTGCATATAGATAATGTGAAAATGATATCCTTCATGTAGGATATGTATTATATGAATTATATGTTCTATAATAAACATTTCTAATATAAAATTTATCTATAACATGATTACTTTGAATATACTTATTAATATTTAATGAATATAATATGCATGTCTATGTGAATGACACAGTTACAGTGCATATGAAAATTGGCATACATAATTCTTTCTTTAAGTAAAATGATACAACAAATAGATGCATAATTTCTTCAAAATATTCAAAAAGCTAACTATATTACATGAACTTTTTCTGTAAGAGGGCTTCCCAGGTGACGCAGTGGTAAAGAATCACCCTGCCAGTGCAGGAAACCCAAGAGACATGGTTCAATCCCTGGGTGGGGAAGATACCCTGAAGAAGGAAATGACAGCTCACGCCGGTAGTCTTGCCTGGAAAATACCTTGGACAGGAGGGCTACAGTTCATGGGGTCACGAAGAGCTGGACCCAAGAAAGCATAAGACAGCATAATTTATATATTAGGAAAATATTGAAAGATATTTATGATTTTGGTAGGTTGTTAGCAAACTCCTTCTGTTCATTCTTTTGAGATGATTTTGAAGCTTCTGTCTTCAAATTGTGGAGTCCATTTCCCTGCCTCCTGAATCTGGGTTATTATTGTGACTTAATTGGGCTATTAGAACATGGTGGAAGCGATGTTACAATTCTGAACCCAAGGCTCAGCAGCTTTATACACTTTCAGTCTCTTTTTAGACTCCTGTCTCCATCCTGAGGAAAAGTCCAGACTAATTTGCTGGAGATGAGACATAAAAAGATAGTTAAACCAACCTGATTGTCCCAGGAAAACACAAATGTGAAAAAGTTCATCCCACACAAGTAAAGTCACCTACTTGATTCACTGGTAAGCATAGACACGAAAATTTAAACTCAGCTGAGCCCAGCTCAGATCAAAAGGAGAGCACAGCTAACCCATAGACTTATGGGCAGTGAATGTAAATGGCTGTGGTTTATGTTGTATTTTTTATATCTTTTTTGTGGTGAAATGTACATAGCATAAAATTCACCAATTTAAATTTGTAACTAATTTAAATATGACTATTCTGACTTATCATAGAAAATGTTAAAAATGCTGTATGACTTTTTATATCAATATTAAATCATTTGAATATAAGCATGAGTAAAGATTTGTTAATTTGGAATCATCCAAACTCAAAATCTTGCAGACAGGATTTAAGGCAACGAGAGGGAAATGGTAGGAATTTTATGTATCGATTTTAAAAATTACTAAAATGATAGACAGGAAATACTGAAATATATTAGGGAAAAATAAAGACAAATAAAGTAGGTTATGAGTTGGAAATCACATGGAAATGCCGATGAACTAGAATATCTCTTTAGGTCAATGGATCTTACTTGTTGTTAGATGAACTTGCATGAAATTTAGAAAAGGCATAGCTTCACATAGGATGTTTTATGTCAAGCAGTTACATGTTCTGGGATATATATGGATATGGGTGACTGTAGTATCTGATCATAAAACATTACCAATATTTACCTTAAAAATAGGAAAAATCACAATACCCACTCTTGGAAATCTATTGGATATTGTATTGCCTGTCTTAAGAGTCATTATAATAAAGTAAGCAATAAGCAAATTTTATAATATGCATACATAAAGTAACACACAAACCTGTAAAACTTTTAATTGCTTGTCTCCACAAAAATACTGGGCCTTTTTTTGAAGAAATAATAATAGATTTCAGCCAAGAGTTTGGATATTTTACTGATGTATCAAGAAGAATTAAAATTTCCCGTTTGACCCAGGAGCGAACCATGGACTTTAGAAAGTTTTCTTTACTTGCCTGTAAATATAAGTATGTATTTCCATGTCTGTATCTTCTAGAGATTTGCATCACTTTCATGTTATTTCTAAACCAAAATACTTCCTTATTCATACTGGAAAAATTGTTTACTTGTGTCTTAACAAAGTTTTAGAATAAATAAAGTTAATGGAAATAAGTTAGTATCTTTATTTTAGGACAATATGGAATGCATTGATGTTTAGGGAACATTTAAAATGACAGCATTTTACTATTTATCAGGATACTTCTCAATCCCTTTAATTTTTGTTTATTACCTTAATATGTCTTATGCTTTATGACTATCCATAATATATGATTTAAATCAGAGTAAGCTATTGGATGAATGATTGAATCATATGCACAGACGGTTCTGTAAATCAATAATGATGTCTAGTAACTATGCAAATATTTATAAAATGACTGAATATAAGGTAAAATCACTTATTATGAAATGATGAGGATGAGCCTGGCAGAATGTTCTGGAAAATAAGACATATTGAAATATACTTCTCATTTCTCTCTGTTACATTGAAATGCAATTTACCCTTTAGAAAACATCTGTTTAGAAAATCGAAATAATATAAGCAATCAGCTTTCTTTTGTGTTCAACTTCCATTCAGCTGTATCATAATATAAAATCATTTTTATAATGACATAATGAATATATCTTGAATTAATTTGCCTAGAACTTTAGGGCAGATGTCTCAATTTTTTTCTGTTATTTTGAAAAATATTTAAAGTATATATATTATTTGATGAAGGTTTAATACACTAAGCTAAGTATTCATTATATTGTTTGTGGCCAAATATGGGGAAACTCTATACAATTAGCAAAAACAAGACTGTAGCTCAGATTATGAACTCCTTTTTACAAAATTCAGACGTAAATTGAAGAAAGTAGGGAAAGCCACTAGACCATTCAGGTAGAACCTAAATCAGATCCCTTACAATTATACAGTGGGAACGACAAATAGATTCAAGGGATTAGATCTGATAGAGAGAGTGCTTGAAGAACATTGTAAAGGAGGCAGTGATTAAAACCATCCCCAAGAAGAAATGCAAAAAGGCAAAATGGTTGTCAGAAGAAGCGTTATAAGTATATGAGAAATGAAGAAAAGTGAGAGACAAGGGAAAAAGAAAGATATATCCTTCTGAATTCAGAGTTCCAGAGAACATCAAGGAAAGATGAGAAAGCCTTCCTAAGTGAGCAATGCAAAGAAATAGAGAGAAACAAAAGAATGAGAAAGACTAGAGATCTCTTCAAGAAAATTAGAGATACCAAGGGACCATTTCATGCAAAGATGGGAACAATAAAGGACAGAAACAGTATGGACCTAACAGAAGCAGAATATATTAAGAGGTAGTAAGAATACACAGAAGAACTATACAAAAAAGATCTTAATGACCCAGGTAAGCACAATGGTGCTATAACTCATCTAGAGCTAGACATATTGGAGTTTGAAGTCCAGTGGGCCTTAGGAAGCATCACTAGGAATAAAGCTAGTGGAGGTAATGGAATTCAAGCTGAGATATTTCAAATCCTAAATGATGATGCTGTGAAAGTGCCACGCTCAGTCAGTCAGACGGTTCAGTCGCTCAGTTGTATCCGACTCTTTGCAACCCCATGAATTGCAGCACGCCAGGCCTCCCTGTCCATCACCAACTCCCAGAGTACACCCAGACCCATGTCCATTGAGTCAGTGATGCCATCCAACCAACTCATCCTCTGTCATCCTCTTCTTCTCCTGCCCTCAATCTTTCCCAGCATCAGGGTCTTTTCCAATGAGTCAACACTTCACATGAGGTGGCCAAAGTATTGGAGTTTCAGCTTCAACATCAGTCCTTCCAATGAACACCCAGGAGTCATCTCCTTTAGGATGGACTGGCTGGATCTCCTTGCAGTCCCAGGGACTCTCAAGAATCTTCTCCAACACCACAGTTCAAAAGCTTCAATTCTTCAGCACTCAGCTTTCTTTATAGTCCAAATCTCACATCCATACATGAATACTGGAAAAACCATAGCCTTGACTAGATGGACCTTTGTTGGCAAAGTAATGTCTCTGCTTTTTAATATGCTATCTAGGTTGGTCATAACGTTCCTTCCAAGGAGTCTTTTAATTTCATGGCTGAAATCACCATCTGCAGTGATTTTGGAACCCCCAAAAAATAATGTCTGACACTATTTCCACTGTTTCCCCACCTATTTGCCATTAATATAATATGTCTTTTCAACTAGTTAACCAAAGCCTAATTTGTTGGGGGTATTACCATAACCTAAATGATCTGAGCAAAGGATTATATTCAAGTCTAGCCCTTTTTCATCATTCTGTTACTGATAAGGGAGGAGAAAACACTGAGAAACAGTTGTGATGTTCATGTACATGTTCATGTACAGAGGCATAGCTTTGCTAAAAATATGAGTCATAACCATGGAACTATATGTAGAATGCTTTCTGTCTCCTCACAACTCACAACCACGTGGCTAAAGATCCATTTACAGTAAATTCTTTTCCTCCAATACATCATATCCAGCAATTAAGAAAAAAAATACAAAATATGTCAAAAAACAAACAACATAATTTGAAGAGACAAAGCAAGCATTCAAACTACACATGACAGAGATGTTAGAATTATCAGGCTGGGGAATTTAAAACAGCTATTATTAACATGCTAAGAGTTCTAATGGCACTCTAATGGCAGAAAGCAAAGAGGAACTAAGCAGCCTGTTGATGAGGGTAAAGGAAGAGAGTGAAAGAGCCAGCTTAAAACTAAACATGTGAAAAACTAAGATCATGGCATCTGGCCCCATTACTTCATGGAAAATAGAGGGAAAGAGGTGGAGATAGTCAGATTTCCTCTTCCTGGGCTCTAAAATCACTGTGGATGGTGACTGCAGCTGTGAAATCAGAAGACGTTTGCCTCTTGCCAAGAAAGTTATGACAAACCTAGACAATGTGTTGAAATACAGAGACATTACTCTTCTGACAAAGGTCTGTATAGTCAAGGCTATGGTATTCCCAGTGGTCATGTATGGTTGTGAAAGCTGGATCATAAAGAAGGCAGAGTGCCAAAGAATTGATCCTTTGAACTATGATCCTGAAGAAGACTCCTGAGAGCCCCTTGGACATCAAGGACATAAAACAGGTCAATAATAAGGAAAATCAACCCTGAATAGTCATTAGAAGGACTGACACTGAATCTGAAACTACAGTATTTTGGACATCTGATGGGAATTGCTAGCTCAGTGGAAAATTCCGTGATGCTGAGAAAGATTGAAGGCAGAAGGAGAAGAGGACATCAGAGGATGAGATGGCTGGCATTATCGATGAAATGGACACAAACTTGGGTATACTTCAGGAGATGCTGAGGAACAGGGAGGCCAGGCATGCTGCACTCCATGGGGTCACAAAGAGTTGGACACAACTGGGTGACTACACAACAGCAACAAGGGTTCCACATGAATGAAGTTGATGGCATGCAAGAGCACATGAGCAATTTAAGAAAAGAAATAGAAATATGAGAAAGAGTCAAAAAGAAATAACAGGGATAAAAAACACAGTAATGACAATGAAGAATGCCTTTGATGAGGTTATTAGCAAGCTAGACATACCTGAGGAAAAAAAAACTCTTAAGTATAAAGAACATAGCCATCCCTTGGTATTCATGCAGAGTTGATTTCAGCACCCCCACAGATGCCAGAAGCCACAGATGCTCAGTGTTGGTGCATGGCATTTGCATTTGGTGCAGCATTTGCAGAAATGGTATATATACTATATGCAAATCCTTCCATATACTTTAAATTATCTCTAGATTTTTATACCTAATTCAACTTAAATGCTGTGTAAATAAGTATTTACATTAAATATAATATAAATGTTATACAAATAATTTCTGTCATGCATCAAATTCAAGTTTTGCTGGTTGGAGCTTTCTGGAATTTTTACAAATATTTTGACTGATTGGTTAGTTAAATCCATGCCTGTGTAACCCACAAAAATGGAAGGCTGACTGTATATCATTAGAATTCTCAAAAACCAAAAAATAAAGAAAACCAAGACCAAGAAATATAACAGAAAGGGATATTCAAAGACTGGGAAGATTATAAAGGGTCTAACTTATGTATGGTAGGAATACCAGAAGGTGAAGAAAGAGAGAAAGGGACAGAACAGATATTAGGCAAAAATAATTGCTGATGATTTCTTAAAATTAGCATCTGATACCAAACTACAGATATAGGAAAGTGGGGCATCACCAAGCAGAAAAATTGCCCAAACCCCTGAATTTCAGTATAGCCTTTTCAAATTACAGAAAATAAGCTCCACCACCATTAACAACAACCACAGCAACAACAGAAGATATGCCCCACTTACAAAGGAGGAAAGATAAGAACGACCTTTGACTTATCTTCAGAAGAGCTTCCCTGGTGCTCACTAGGTAAAGCATCTACCTGCAATGCTGGAGAGACTTTGGAGAGGGTAATGATCACCCAATCCAATATTCCTGCCTGGAGAATCTCATAGGCAGAGGAGCCTGGCTCCGTCCATTGGGTCGCAAAGAGATGACTGAGTTAAGAATATCTTCTCTTTGGAAACTGTACATAGGAAGTTACCTTGAGTATGCTGGTGCCTTTTTATATATAACATTGAAGACACAATATATGACAGAAAGATTTAATATGATTATGTTCATTGAAATTAAAAGTTCTGTGAAAAACAAAGAAAATGAGAAGATATGTCACAGAATGGAGAAAATATTTGCAAAAGACACATCTAATATAAAATTGCTTCTAAAATGTAGCAATAAGTAAATAAATGATTTTAAAAATGAGCCAAGACCTTATATATATTTCATCAAAGAAGATATACAGATAGAAGATAAGCATATTAGATGATGCTCAATATCATATGTCTTCAGAGAAGCACAAATTAAAACAGTGAGATACCATTGCACCCCTATTAGGATGACCAAAATACAGAATTTTGACAATATCTCACATAGATATGTAGCAAAAGAAACTCTCATTCATTGCTTATTGTTGTGGTTGTTTAGTCACTAAGTTGTGTCCAACTCATTGCAATCCCATGGACTGTAACCTGCCAGGCTCCTCTGTCCATGGTTGATGGAGTTCAAAATGGTACAGTTACTTTGAAAGACACTTTGGCAATTTCTTAGAAAACCAAAATACTGTTACCATATAATCCAGCAATTGCATGCCTTGGATTTTATGACAGGAATTAAATAATTTTGTTCACCCAAAACCTGCACACAGGAATTCATAGCAGCTTTATTCAGAATTGCCAAAACTTGGAAGCAATCAAAATGCCCATCAGTAGGTGAATGAGCAAATAACATTCAAACAAATATTATTCAGTGCTAAAAAGAAATAAACTATCAATCTATGATAAGACATAGAAGAATCTTATACGCATATTATTAAATGAAGAATACCAATCTGAAAAGGCTGCATACTATATGGTATCAACTAATGGCAATCCACTCCAGTATTTTTGCCTGGAGGAGTCTACGGATGGAGGAGTTTGGTGGACTACAGTCCATGGGGTTGCAAAGAGTCAGACATGACTGAGCACCTGTGCATACACATACAGGAAATTCAAAGCTGTGAATATAGTAAAAAAGGGTGAGTGATTTTCTTGCAGGAAGGTGAGGATGAATAGGCAGAGGTGACAGGACTTTTAGGGCAATGAAAATATCATATTTTCGTAGATATTATAGTGACAGATATATTTCATTATATATTTGTCTATACCCATATGATATACAGCATTCAGAGTGAGCGTAATGTAAATTATGGACTTTGGGTGATTATAGTGTGTCAATGTAGATTCATCCCTAGTAAAATATGTCATTCTGGTGAGTGATGTTGATAATGGGGAGGCTATGCATATGTGGGGCCTGGTGAATATGTGAAAACGTTTTACCTTCTACTGAATAGTACTACTATTCTATATTTGTAATAGTAATGTATTTGTACTGTACTATTATTATATTATTGAAATATTAAGGTAACTTCTCTAAAAATATAAAGTTTAAAAAAAGGAATAATTACATAGTTAGCAGTTACTACAACTCTATCATTTCACATACTAGCAAGGTCATGTTCAAAATCCTCCAAGCTAGGCTTCAGCATGAACCAAGAAATTCCAAATGTTCAAGCTGGATTTAAAAAAGGCAGAGGAACCAGAGATCAAATTGCCAACATATGCTGGATCATAGAAAAAGCAAGAGAATTCCATAAAAACATCTACATCTGCTTCATTGACTATGCCAAAGCCTTTGACTGTGTGTATCACAGCAAACCATGGAAAATCCTTCAATAAATGTGAATATTAGACTACCTTACCTGTCTCCTGAGAAACCTGTATGCAAGTCAAGAAGCAGCAGCTAAAACTGGGCATTAAACAATGTACTGGTTCCAAATTAGGAAAAGAATATACCAAGGCTGTGTATTGTCACCCTGCTTATTTAACTCTTATACAGAGTATATCATGCAAAATGCCGAGCTGCAAACTGGAATCAAGATTGCCAGGAGAAATACCAATAACCTCAGATATGCAGATGACACTCTTCTTATGGCAGAAAGTGGAGAAGAACTGAAGAGCCTCTTGATGAAGGTGAAAGAAGAGAGTGAAAACGCTGGCATAAAAATGCAACCTTCAAAACATTGAACAAACAAAGATCATGGCAAACCTGAACAGCATATTAAAAAGCAGAGACATTGCTTTGCCGACAAAGTTCTGTCTAGTACAAGCTATCATTTTACGAGTGGCCATGTATGGATGTGAGAGTTGGACCATGAAGAAGGCTCAGGGCCAAAGAACTGATGCTTTTGAACTGTGGTGTTGAGAAGATTCTTGAGAGTCCCTTGGACTTCAAGGAGATCAAATCAGGGAATCCTAAAGGAAATCAATCCTGAATATTCATTGGAGGGATTAATGCTGAAGCTACAATCCTTTGGCCCCCTGATGTGAAGACCCCACTCATTGGAAAAGACCCTGATGCTGAGAAAGATAGAAGGCAAAATAAGGGGATGACAGAGGACAAGATGGCTTGATGGCATCACTGACTCAAAGGACTTGAGTTTGATCAAACTGCAGGAGATGATGAAATTCAGGGAAACCTGGTGTGCTGCAGTCCATGGGGTCTCAAAAAGTTGGACACAACTGAGCAATTGAACAGCAGCAACAACATCTCCATTAAGATGTCTAATAGCTTAGATATATTTTTTTGAATTTTGTGGTTTTATGTCAGTGTGACAACATATAAGTGCCTTAGAGTCCTTACTTTTTATGTAGTTATAAATTATTTATTTAATTGACATATACTATTTTATTTTGTGAAAAAATGAGGCTTCAGAGAGGAGGCAAGTGATCCCTGGATTGGGAAGATCCCCAGGAGCAGGGCGTGGCCACCCATTCCAGTATTCCTGCCTGGAATATCCCCATGGTAAGAGGAGCCTGGCATCCTACAGTCCATGGGGTGGCAAAGAGTCAGACATGACTGAGTGACTAAGCACACAACTCACATAAAAAATATTCCACTGTTGATGAACTCTCAGATCATTTCCAAACTGTGTCTATTATAAATATTACTTTTCTAAAAATCCAAATGCATGTATATTGGTGTGTGTGTGTGTGTGTGTGCGCGCGTGCATTATAACTACATATATAAATCATGGGTGTTATGTTTTCCTAGATTTCCGGGGTAGCTGAACTGGTAAAGAATCTGCCTGCAATGCAGGAAACCCCAGTTCACTTCCTGGGCTAGGAAGTTTCCTTGAAGAAAGGATAGGCTACCCACTCCAGTATTCTTGGGCTTTCCTGGTGCCTCAGAGGGTAAAGAATCCACTGCCATCCGGGAGACCTGAGTTTGATCCCTAGGTTGGGAAGATCCCCTGGAGGATTACCACAAACTTTAAATTTGTAAAAAATGCAATATCTGCCAGGTGCAATAAAGTGAAAAGTAAAAGTGAAAGTCGCTCAGTCGTGTCCGATTCTTTGCGACCTCATGAACTATATAGTCCATGGAATTCTCTAGGCAAGAATAATGGAGTGAGTAGCCTTTCCCTTCTCCAGGGAATCTTCCCAACCCAGGGATTGAACCCAGGTCTCCCGCATTGCAGGTGGATTCTTTACCAGCTAAGCCATCAATAAAATAAAGTATACCTGTAGACTTAAAGTTTTGAGGTTTGGAACCAGACATTTATTTGCTTTGTATATTACTTTGTTATGTGTTAGTTATTGCTTATTAATTATATTTATTTAGAATGCAAGTTTAAAAATGAATGTGATGTGGCCTCTACCCAGAGGAGTTAATAATTTTGTTGCATAGACACACACCTGTAAATAAGTAACTTTGATAAGATATGGAGTTTATTAGGATAGGAAAAAAAAATCAGAGGCTGAGAAGATTAAAGTATTCATTGCTCAATTGTGTCCAACTCTTTTTGACTCCATAGACTATAGCCTACCAGAATACTCTGTCCGTGGGATTTTCCAGGCAAGAATTCTGGAGGGGCTTGCCATTCCCTTCTCCATGGGATATTTCTGACCCAGAGATAAAAAAGATCAAGGACAGGGTTAAATATTTTTCCACAGTAGTGCTCTATCACTTCTGGTGAGCTAAAGAGATCGCGTCTCAGCATTTATGTCTTTTGTGAACAAAGTTAACCTGTGTTGATTGTATAGACTTTATCAAAAGTCTTGACTTTGTTCTAAATATAGAGAAGCTAAAGCTATTTTATTGCTTCTACATTTTATGGACTCAAAAGTTCACTTATGTAGCTCTTCCAAAGGTTTTCAAAAGTTTACTCTCACAATCATTATTCAGTTATCAATACAAATTGGACAAGATTCAAATGCTCTACTCAATCAATTGAATAAGATGAATACATAATTAATTTTAAAAATGCAGCATATTCCTCATATAAGTATTACCTTCCTGATTAGTTCACTAAGTGAAAGTAAAAATATTAAAATTTGTGAAAAATGCTTCATTTAAAAATTTATTTAAATAGAGCAATGAGGTTTTCTATGTTTGTCTTGGGAATGCTGATATGCCTTATCTATTGTTAATGTTGCCAAATCTAAAAGAATGATTATTTTCAACCTAAACAAGTATACTTTGATAGTTGATAAATATCAGGAGTAATTACCATAATAACCAAACCAACATGCTGACCTCAAATAATATACAATTTCTTTTTAACTTCTACAAAGGTCATAGTGACGAAAATTTAAAAAAAGAGAACCTCAACATACAAACTCTTCTCTTGAAAACTTTGACAAATTTTCACACTATATAGTTTTGAAAGTATTTCAAGATAAAAATTGTGAAAATGACCTTTACTTTTATGCTTTTATTTTCTTGATGTGCTAGCTTGGATCATCATTTTATGCACTATTTATACTCCTTTTTATGGGAAATCTGACCTTTACTGGAATTTAGATATGAACAGAATACAAATGTGTAAGTATGCTTCTTATGAGCTGGAAAAAAATGAAAGGAATGATAAACAGATGAGGAGAATATCTATGAAATGTGCTGTATAAAGTGTGTCTTTCAGGCGAGGGTTTATAAAAGCCAATTGCAATTCTATAGATCTCTAGATTGCTTTATCAGTATATTAAAATGAAAGATGATGAGGCAAGTACCAACATGAAATATTCTTGATCAGATAAATCTTTAAAGTATAGTATAGTATAGTAATTAAAAGTTGTTTAAAAAAATTATACTAAACTGTAATGCATTTGAATTGCATGAACAAAGCATTAACTTCCATTTTTTGAAATGTATCATTGTATTTAATTGTTAATAATGATCTCTGAGTTGGCTTTTATACCAGTAACATAAAAGTTAGAGAACTTTATTTCAGATTGAGGGAAAACAATAAAGCAAAAGCAATCCCACTGCTGGGCATACACACCGAGGAAAGCAGAATTGAAAGAGACACGTGTACCCCAATGTTCATCACCGCATTGTTTACAATAGCCAGGACATGGAAGCAACCTAGATGCCCATCAACTGATGAATGGATAAGAAAGCTGTGGTACATATACACGATGGAATATTACTCAGCATTAAAAAAAAATTCATTTGAAGCAGTTCTACTCAGGTGGATGGAACTGGAGCCTATTATCCAGAGTGAAGTAAGCCAGAAGGAAAAACAACAATACAGTATACTAATGCATATATATGGAATTTAGAAAGATGGTAACGAGAACCCTGCATGTGGGACAGCAAAAGAAACGCAGATGTATAGAACAGATGCATGGACTCTGTGGAAGAGGGCAAGGGTGGATGATATGGGAGAATGGCATTGAAACATGTTAATTATCATATGTGAAATCAATCGCCAGCCCAGGGCTGATGCTCGGGGCTAGTGCACTGAGATGACCCAGGGGGAGGGAATTGGGAGGGAGGAGGGAGGGGGGTTCTGGAGGGGGAGCATATGGAAACCCATGGCGGTTTCATGTCAATGTATGGCAAAACCAACACAATAAAGTAAAGAAAATTAAAAAAAAAAATGACCTAATAAAGTTGACTTGTTGCATATGAAAATTGTTCCCCAAATTAAATATTATTCTCACTGAGTGATGTTTACATTATCAGAGATCTTAGGTTGGCCCAAAAATATATTAAAATATTAAGTTTAACACGGATGCCTTGAAACTGCATTATTTCAATTGAAAAGTGGATTGTTCAATTGATCGACAATTAAATTTAAATGAGTTTTCTGGGATGGTTAAGTGATGCTTGAAAATCTTATCTAGGATTATCTTTGCAAAAATACTATACATTATGTAAGCATAAACAAACAGTTTAAAGAAAATCATAAATTAACTAAATTTCCCCACTTCAGTTTTTCAGCATGGCAAAGAATGCTGTCTGTCTATTAAAATACTTGATGCTTCTCTTCATTGAATAGAAAGTATTTCACAGCTAAGTGACACATGTCCATGTGAATAAATTCTCACCAGTGGAATGCACGGAGAATAACATATGGCTGTTATAGACCTGTAGACTAGGAAAATAACAGACTGGAAAGACCTTGACAGTGATATGTTAAAGCTGCCTGGCCAACCAGCAAGAAGGTACAGCTCCTGTGGATTTACCAACTTAGATTTGCTATGGGGGAAAAATAGTTATTTTGTTTAATGATTAAACTTTTTGATATTTTTATTATAGTTGTTTGAATTACTCTAATATATGATTAATTAGCATAATAACTCCCTAACTGATATACTCAGTTCAGTTCAGTCACTCGGTCATATCAAATCTTTGCAACCCCATGGACTGCAGCACGCCAGGCTTCCTTGTCCTTCACCAACTCCCCGAGTTTACTCATATTCATGTCCACCGAGTCAGTGATGCCATCCAACCATCTCATCCTCTGTCATCCCCTTCTCCTCCTGCCTTCAATCTTTACCAGCATCAGGGCCTTTTCCAATGAGTTGATTCTTCACATCAGGTGGCCAAAGTATTGGAGTTTCAGCTTCAGCATTAGTTTTTCCAATGAACATTCAGGACTGATTTTCTTTAGGATTGGCTGGTTGGATCTCCTTGCAGACATACTCACAGCAAAGGAAAAATAGTTGTTATCCACCCAGTTGCTAGAATCTATCAAGGAAAAGTGCTACTTAAATAATGTCCCCCCACAGAATTAGAAATTTAAATTAATTAAGAAAAAATGACATTGTATTGCTAAACAAAAGATGTGAGCTCACATTGAAATCAGATGCCCTGAAAACAGCTCGTTGTGTTTGGTGATAGTAACAAAGAAGTACATTTGAATTAATATCACTATCAAGTCATGTCTTTCATTTTGGTACCATTAATACTTCTTTTTTTAAAAATTATTTTATCCATCACCAAGTAAGTAATTCATGGAGAACTGTAGGAATACCATACCACCTGACCTGTCTTTTGAGAAACCTGTATGCAGGTCTGGAAGCAACAGTTAGAACTGGACATGGAACAACAGACTTTTTTCAAATAGGAAAAGAGAAATGCTGGGCTGGAAGAAGCACAGGCTGGAATCAAGATTGCCAGGAGAAATATCAATAACCTCAGATATGCAGATGACCCTTATGGCAGAAAGTGAAGAGGAACTAAAAAGCCTCTTGATGAAAGTGAAAGAGGAGAGTGAAAAAGTTGGCTTAAAACTCAACATTCAGAAAACTAAGATCATGGCATCTGGTCCCATCACTTCATGGGAAATAGATGGGGAAACAGTGGAAACAGTGTCTAACTTTATTTTTCTGGGCTCCAAAATCACTGCAGATAGTGATTGCAGCCATGAAATTAAAAGATGCTTACTCGTTGGAAGGAAAGTTATGAGCAACCTAGATAGCATATTAAAAAGCAAAGGCAGTGCTTTTCCAACAAAGGTCCATCTAGTCAAGGCTATGGTTTTTCCAGTAGTCATGAATGGATGTGAGAGTTGGACTGTGAAGAAAACTGAGCGCTGAAGGATTGATGCTTTTGAACTGTGGTGTTGGAGAAGACTTGAGAGTCCCTTGGACTGCAAGGAGATCCAACCAGTCCATCCTAAAGGAGATCAGTCCTGGGTGTTCATTGGAAAAGCTGATGCTAAAGCTGAAACTCCAATACTTTGGCCATCTGATGTAAATAACCAACTCTTGGAAAAGACCCTGATACTGGGAAGGATTGAGGGTAGAAGGAGAAGTGGAAGACAGAGGATGATATGGCTGGATGGCATCATGGACTCTATGGACATGGGTCTGGGTGTACTCCAGGACTTGGTGATATACAGGGAGGCCTGGCGTGCTGAGATTCATGGGGTTGCAAAGAGTTGGACACTACTGAGCGACTGAACTGAACTGAAGTGATAGTGAATATAATGTGAATGAGTTCTTTTATCCCTTTTCTCTAAGCCTATTTTATTTTCAAGTGACTGCTATTAATTTTCTTGTCATCTCTCCCATAAACTTGATTGATAGATAAATCTAGTGATAGTAGTTGCCTGTGATTAGAATGATTGTATAGTATCCACAGACCTAATTCATATATACAAACTTGTCTTTTTAAGAATCCTTGACTCTTTTAAACATCTGACCATTCACATCAGTATGTTAATGAGCATCTGTGTATATTTACTAATGCAAACAGAGCTAGATATATATACACACATAGTATAAACATACATACCCAGCACATACATAAATTGTCTATACATAAATATATATGTAGTACAGTATGTACGTATTTAACTTCTTGATCAACATTTTATCATTTGAACAATGTATTCAATAGGAGCCTCTCTCTCAGTAATTGTTTCTCATTCAAAGCTCTGGTTCTGTTTGATCTAGTGTGTCATATATTCATACTTTCTACAATTTGGTGATTTTATTTTTGTGTTTGCAACAATATTTGTTTTACTCAATTATTTGTTATGTGTACATCTTTTCATTTGACAATTATTTACCAAGCAACTAGAAAACATATTTGTTGTAATATTTGCAAAGATATGAGTGCTTTGGAGGAGAAAAATTAGAAGAGAGAAAACGAACATCAAACTCTGTTCCCTACATGGTAACTCAAACCACCCTTTAAAAAGGCATTCAGAGTATGTTGCTTTTCTGATCAAAACTCTATGGCATACCATTATCATGCAGAATAAAATTATGCTACTTTTAATAATGTAAACTGCTATTACATGATCTTGAGCTAGAATAATCCTTGCTCCATTTACTATCTCTCTTCTGTTTGGTCAGCATTCTTCAGCCGTAATCACACACACTACCTCTGAGCTTTTGCATCTTCTTGTCCTTCTGTTTGGAATCCTCTTTTCCAGATAGATACAGAACTAATTCCTTCATTTCTTTCAGATATTTGCTAACTATATTCTTGTGGTAAGGGCTTCCTGGTCTATCATTACAGAAAGACCACACCTCATCTACAGTTCTTTCCTTCTTATCCACTTTTATTTTACCTTCATTGCATATGTTGCCACCAAATATCTCCTATGATTTGTGAATATGTTTAAGAAAAACAAAGACTTAATTTAATGATGATTTGATTGTGGTTTAGTTGCTCAGTCCTGTCTGACTCTTGTGACCCCATGGACTGTATCCCACTTGGCTCCTCTGTCTATGGGATTTTCCAGGCAGGAATACTGGAATGGGTTGCCATTTATCACAACTTTTAGAGCTAAATCATAATGTGTATAGGCTTAATAAATATTTGTTGAAACTGGAAATGAGGGTAAGAGAAATACTAAGTATACTATTGAGTATGTGTATCTGAAAATATAGTGAAAAATTCAATCTGGACTTGAGAACTATCAAGTGATAGTTGTAATATTGGTGATAATGGTAAGCATATAGAACTCTGAAACTTGTGCATGATATCACCCTAGGAGAGAACAAATGAAGACTGCAAGTTAATTAAGCATGCCATGCTAAAGAAATGTTTTTGTAGATAAGGTTATAGTATGTCCTTAACAGACAAACATTTGCAAAGTTGATCTCTTATAAAAGTTACTCCTGCTTATGCAAAGAGTCAGACATGATTGAGCGACTGAACTGAACTGATGCCTTAACTGTGTATTAACAATGCTTTTCTAAGTTACACAGACAATAAAAATGAGGTTGATCTTGAAGCTAATTACTCAGTTTAACTGTGGTGTGAATTCAACTAAACATGTCTCGAAAAGTGGCACAAGCTAACCTTATCAGGCAGAGCCAGCTTAAAGTGTTTCGACATCATTTACTTCTAAGCCCTGTGTCCTAGGCAAAATTGTTGAAGATTAGGTTTAGGAATCTGAAAGTTAATTTCTTCTTCATCCTTTTGCTATAGTTGTGATTTGGGGAAAAAATGTTGTAAAGCTATGTGAGCTTTACTTTCTTATAATGTATTTATACTATTTTACAAGTATAAGTAAACCAAGCATGTGTTCTCTTTAGCATTGGTATTAGTGTCATAGATATAACTCCATCAGGCACTATTCTTTTATATCTAAATTACTTTATAACGTATTTTATTTAATGAGATGACTGGTCAAACACCTTACAATCTGCCCACATTTCAGCTTTCATCTTTAGAGCAGGGAAATATTATTTGATGCTTATATAATTTCATTGACAATGATTAAATATGAGAAAGTTAAAATCAAATTCTATAAAAGAAAAATAATAAGGTATGGCTGAAAAATAGTTGAACTTTTATTCATTGAAAGTTAAATTCCCACTACTTTCATAAACCTGCATAATACAAATAAACATTGAATTTAAGCTCCATACATAATGTCAAGTCTGGATTTATCTAGTGTAAACCACACGGCATTTTTGGGGAGGAGCTTTTAAGCATTTTTTTTTAATTAAAAGGGACCTGGAAAATTTAATTTGCAATTATATGTGGAGACTTCTCTCAATTTCAGTGAACAGTTACTATGTAGGTATTTATCTCTGAATTCAGTTGACAGTTTGATAAAAACTCTCCCATTTAGAAAAGGAAAATGTCTTTATCATTTCATTTTTAGTGCTCAAGTTCTACTTGGACATTGGTCTTTTTTTTTTCATTTATTACTTGCACAATTACATTTTTCTCTTTAAATACATTTTTCTGAAAATTGCTTATTAAAAAGCCCATTACTTTCTTTAAAATCCTTTAGACTGCAAGACAATTAAGGAATTGTTGACATTGATTACTCACTGCTGAATGGAGTTCTTTCAAATTGAGTTAAACCAACAACACTTGTCCAAAATCTTTAAATCATACTGAGTCAAAAAAGTCCTGAATTAGCAGATCTTAGTATAGCCTATGTGTAGATGGTTTTTGTTATTGTCTATATTTTCCTAAATAGGTTTTAAGCTTGGAGAGATTAAGTATTTAAGAACATTGTGATAGTTTAATGCATTTCCATATCTTTTTACATTTGTAATTTTAACGAAATCAAGGCAAGATGTTACCATAAAAGAAGTTATAGAATTGGAAAAAGAAAGAAATATATGCTTCTTGAGATTAATTGTTTGTCCGTTGCTTCGTTTGCTATTATTTTCTTCCATTCTGAAGGCTGCCTTTTCACCTTGCTTTTAGTTTCCTTTGTTGTGCAGAAGCTCTTCATTGTAATTAGGTCCCATTTGTTTATTTGTACTTTTATTTCCAATATTCTGGGAGGTGGGTCATAGAGGATCCTGCTTTGGTTTATGTCAGAGAGTGTTTTGCCTGTTTTCCTCTAGGAGTTTTATAGTTTCTGGTCTTATGTTTAGATCTTTGATCCATTTTGACTTTATTTTTGTGTATGGTGTTAGAAAGTGTTCTAGTTTCATTCTTTTACAAGTGGCTGTCCAGTTTTCCCAGCACCACTTGTTAAAGAGATTGTCTTTTCTCCATTGTATATTCTTGCCTCCTTTGTCAAAGATAAGGTATCCATAGGTGTGTGGATTTATCTCTGGGCTTTCTATTTTGTTCCATTGATCTATATTTCTGTCTTTGTGCCAGTACCATACTGTCTTGATGACTGTGGCTTTGTAGTATAGCCTAAAATCAGGCAGGTTGATTCCTCCAGTTCCATTCTTCTTTCTCAAGATTGCTTTGGCTATTCAAGGTGTTTTATATTTCCATACAAATTGTGAAATTATTTGTTCTAATTCTCTAAAAAAGACCTCTGGTAGCTTGATAGGAATTGCATTGAATCTATGGAGGAGGCAAGTGGAGTAGAACATAGAGTTGAATAAAAATTGTTATTAAGAGTCAATTCTGCTTGTATCTGACAGAAAACAACCCCCCCCCAAATATAAAAACTGAAATTGTGCTTTACTAAACTACAAGTATTGCCATTAAGTTAAAAAGAAATATTTATAAACAATCTTGAGTTTTCAACACTATTCTTTCAAACCCTTTTCTTTTCTCCTAATAAGATAAACCTTAATTTAATATCTAGACATTTCTGGTAATACTTGAAGGTTCTCTCAGATAAAGTGCTCAGCATTTTTGAACATTATTTTCCTGACTTCAAAATACTAAAATGGTATGTAAATATTTCATATGCTGTTCACTCTTTCATTAAGCTAATTTTTTCCTGTGCAAAGAATAGTAGACTTTTTACCACACCTTAGTATTTTGAGTGATTTGAGTTAAGCTGTATTGACTTTGTCAAAAAATAAAATAATGCCAACACTTGAGAGTAAATCATTTCTCATTGAAAATATGTAGCTATGGTTAAGGATTTTTTAGAGTGTCAAAGATGTTGGTTTACTGTGAATATAATAGACTGATCCAAAGTAAATGCTTAGTCTAAATGGGTATCTATAGTTAGCTATGGATATATATGTTGGATGGACTTGAAAAATTCAGCTTAAAGCAAAAACAAAAGTGAATGAATAAACAGAATCATGAAGACCAAAATATAATGTTGCTATTTTTTAAAAGAAAATCATTATCCAGAGTGAAGTAAGACAGAAGCAAAAACAACAATACAGTATATTAACGCATATATATGGAATTTAGGAAGACGGTAACGAGAACCCAGCATACGAGACAGCAAAAGGAACACAGATGTATAGAATAGACTCAGGGCCTCTGTGGATGAGGGAAAGGGTGGGATGATATGGGAGAATGGCATTGAAACATGTTAATTATCATATGTCTAAGCAATAGCCGGCCCAGGATTGATGCTTGGGACTGGTGCAACGAGATTTCCTGGGGGGAGGGAGGAGGGAGGGGGGTTATGGAGGGGGAGCATATGTGAACCCATGGTGATATCATGTCATTGTTTGGCAAACCTAATAAAAAAAAATGTTTAATACAAATTCAAAAAAAAAAAGAAAATCACTAAAATGTTTTTTAAGGTCATGTTGAAATATTATAGAAAGTTATACTTATTTAGCCAGAAATAATCTTTGATTAAAGCCATAGTATTTACTCCTTGGGCTATGATTAAATTGTGAGGCATGTTGGCATAATTTAAAATGAAGTTCTTGCTACTCAGCAGCAGCAGAGAATTATTAATTGCAAAGCCTTTGCATTTCTGTCCTGTCAATCAGCACAAGTCACAAATCAATCAGCTGATTAGAATAGGAATCAAGGTCAGATAGAAAAATAATTTCTGCTTAGCTGTAATAGAACATATATCTTTAGTGAAAGGTAACTATTGAATGATCCTTATCATGACTAAAATTCAATTTGAATGTGAATGCCTACCACCAGTTTAGTGATCCACCATTTTGCTAGTTTATCAAGTTCTTGTTCTGTGAATGTGCTTCCTTTTAATTGTGTTCAACATATTCTATGTCTTATAGCATTCTTCTCTACTAAATGCCTTCTATTTTTCCTGAGTAAGTGACAGAGATACAAATGATGCATACTCATTGCCTAAATCAGAAAGTTGGAAAAAATCTTGTTCTTCATAATTAGATATAGTTCAAATTCAAGACAAAAATTTTCTCATGAATATTTCTTTTTGTCATAATTATTTCTATTATAAGAATAAGTGCATCCAAAATAATATTAATAAAATAATTGAATTTTATTAGCTACTTTTTGTGTGATTTTAATTTTACCAAACTACCTTCATCCTTAGTAAAGAATATATCATTTGATTTTTAGATCTGTATATACAGATATTAATCACTTAAGCTTGCTGTATTCATCAGTGTATATTTTAAACAGGTAAAAATTGTTTTACATAAAATGTAAGATATATCTAATTATGCAACTGAATATATTTCCTATCAAGCTACCAGAGGTCTTCTTTAAAGAATTAGAACAAATAATTTCTCAATTTGTATGGAAATACAAAAAACCTCGTATAGCCAAAGCAATCCTGAGAAAGAAGAATGGAACTGGCGGAATCAACCTACCTGACTTTAGGCTATACTACAAATCCACAGTCATTAAGACAGTATGGTACTGGCACAAAGACAGAAATATAGATCAATGGAACAGAATAGAAAGCCCAGAGATAAATCCACGCATCTATGGACACCTTATCTTTGACAAAGGAGGCAAGAATATATTTCAATTTTCATTTTAATTTGGCATTAATTTAATGAAAAATGTCTTAGATGAACTGGACACATTTCTGCTAAAATGTTTAAGTTGAAAATTTAAAAATATAGTGAAGGGAAATACTTCCTTTCAAACTTTTATTCATTTATTTATCTTATATCTGATTTTAATAAGCTGTAAATAAAATATTTTAAAATTCTACTATCCTTTAATGACCTTTTTCATTTGATAACTTTCTTGTTCATATAATATAGTAATCTATTTTTATTTTTATTTATTTATTTAATTTTATTTTTTTTACAATATTATATTGGTTTGGTCATATATTGACATGAATCTGCGATGGGTGTACATGTGTTCCCCATCCTGAAGCCCCTTCCCACCTCCCTCCCCATCCCATCTCCCTGGGTCATCCCAGTGTGCCTTAAAAGTAGATATGCTGAAAATTAGAAAATTGAGATGCATATGATAGTTTTCAAAATGCTGTATCTATTGAGTATAATTCATGGACATTTAACAAAAATATGATAAAAGAGGTGATCAAATGGTATATTAATCACATAATAAATAAAAAAATGGCTAACATTATCTAACTTATCCTAAATATATTCAGTTTGAATATGGGTGTATTCTTTCTGCTAGCAGTTCTGATATAAGCCTCTTTTGTGAAACTTTTTTATTGGTTCTTTTTACTATATTCAGACAGCAATGATGCCTCATATGTATTGTATTACACTGAAACCTGCTAATGTCATAGATAAAACACATATGTCAAACTACTTTAAACAAGCCAACAAATATGTCCAAATCCTTGATGCACACTCTAGTGTAAACATCATAGAAGGATGTAGGTTCATTTATTTGTCATACTGAGTGCATGCTATAAACTAAATGCCATGCATGAGTGCATGCTAAGTTGCTTCAGTCCTGTCCAATTCTTTGTAACTCTATGGACTATAACCCATCAGGCCCCTCTATCCAAAGGATTCTCCAGGCAAGAATACTGGAGTAAGTTGCCATTTCCTTCTCCAAAAGAGCTTCCTGACCCAGGGATCAAAATTGCGTCTCCTAAGTTTCCTGCATTGCCAGGCAGGTTATTTACCACCAGATACATTTATACTGAAATAAATTTTTGTGAAAATTGTCTCATTACTTTTTTCACTGTAGTAACACTTAGAAACACCAAAAAATAATAATAATAAAAAGAACTCTCTAAGTTTTAGTTTCAAACACATCATTTAAATAGAATATGTTAGAATATATGGTTGATTGTAATTTGAAAGAGTCTAGTAAACAGCCTAGAAGAGAAACTTTTATTACTGAAGCTAATAATTATATCTATTACATTTAATATCAGCTTTGGAGCTGATTCTGAATTACTGTGGAAAACAGATGATGTGGAAAGTGCTGATGTTTTTGTTTTTCTTTCTTCAGGTTCTTAAGTCAAGGAAGTAATAGCAGGAATGAGAAAAACAAGTCAATGATATGATAAAGGGGTCAGCAAACTGTATCTAATGGACTAGTTAATTAACAGCATATGCAGACCACAAGGTCTCTGCCAGAATTACACATGAAAACAGACAGAGAGCATGCAAACAAATGTATATATGGTTGTTTACCAAAAAACGTCATTTACAAAAAGAGGTGGTAGGCTGTAATTTGCTAAACCCCTAATGTAATAGAAAGAGTTGACAATAGAAACAACAACAAATGTGGAGAAGACAAAAACAAAATTTGGATGGCCATGACTTTCTCCTACTCAATAAATTTTCTGGTTGTCTGTCTTAGAATTAGCTTAAGATGCCTTTGTCAAATCGAGCTTATTTTTTGTTGCCTTTCTCCTTGAACATACGACAATGTCCCCATATGTATTCCACATCCATATACATAATTATAAACATGACCATGTTATGCACAGACTTGAGTTCTCCCCCAAACTCAAATGTTGAATTCCTAACCTTTACAACTTAAGAATATGAACTGTATTTGGAAATAAGGTTTTTGAAAAGATAATTTAGTTAAAAAGAGCCCTAATCCATTATGACTAGTGTCCTTCTAAGTAAAGAGGGAAGACCATGTGATGACATAGAGAAAAAAACAGCCAAGAAGAGAAATAAATTTCACAAGAAAACAACGTTGCCATCAGTTTAATCTCAAGTTTTCAGCTCCCAGAATTGCGAGAAAATAAATATGTTTTTAAGCCACCTGTGGTATTTTGTTACAGATTCCCTAGAAATCTAATATAGTCTTATTTCAATTTTATTTGAAGCAATAATAGAAACTATCTTTTGTTTTTGTATAGCCATATGTGGGGGCTTCACAGGTGGCACTCATGGTAAACTGCCCACTTGTCAGTGCAGGAGAAATAAGAGACACAAGTTCAATCCCTGGGTTGGGGATATCCTCTAGTGAAGGGCATGGAAACACACTCCAGCATTCTTGTTTAGAGAATCCCATGGACAGAGGAGCCTGGCAGGCTATGATCCATAGGGTCATAAAGAGTCAGACACAACTGAAGTGACTTTGCACACACACATATAGACATATATATTACCATAATTCAAATCCACTTATCTCTGGCTTAATTACATTGATTTTCCTTGAGAGCATGTATGTGAAATAAAACATTTTTATTAATTTTAATGGGAGACATGAAACATTTCATCTCGAGATACTCATACAGTTTTCACATGTAAAAACATATATTGATTATATTATGCAAACATATTTTATTCAAGTAATAAAATGATAAGAATAAATTAATACTGTCTCTACATAAAATACAACATCATGAAGGACTTTTACACTTGCCCTAGTAGAACCAAAAGACCAGAATGCTTGGTATTTAATAGAAAATGGAGATGGATATATTATTCTTTCAGATGCACTCTTCTTACTCACTTATACTAAACAATATTCAAACTTCTGAAGACACATGGATAATTCATATTTACAAAAAAAATGTATAACATAGAAAATAGTTTAGGACAAAATAGAGTGAATTTAAAAGCCTTCAAAATCTGGAAAATAGCAAACATTCAAACATAGCAAAAAAGAGTTACATAAACATTAACACTTCTTGTTTGTCATCTTCATGCAGAGCAAAACATTGAGGATCCATTTGATTTTCTCTTAGTATATAAACTACGATGTTGAATAAATTGTAGAGTGTCTTTTCCTAAAACAGTAATAAATCAAAAGTCTATTTTATTATTTAGTGTATTTTGAGATCAAAAATGTTCTAATAAATTTGAAACAGTCCTATATTGCCTTGATGCAGTGCAATAAGACAGTACGATAACTTTGGTGCATTGTAAAATACAGCCTCATCTCTTGACTCGAACTTGTCTCTTTCTGTTTGTAAATGATTTCACTGGTATCGTATTCTGTAGATTCCATATCTCAGTGATATCTTGTGATACTTGTCTTTGTCTGACTTATATCACTCAATATGACAATCTCTAGGTCTGTCTATGTTGATACAAATGGTATTTTTCATTCATTTTTATGGATGAGTAATATTCTATTGTATATATGTGCCACATCTTCTTTATCCATTCCTCTATCTATAGATCTTTAGGTTGCTTCCATATCCTGGCTATTGTAAATAGTGCTGCAGTGAACATTGGGGTGCTTGTATCTAATGCAGAGTCTTTTAAACTAACGGATCTATACCAAGTGGATAACTACATGCGAAAGAATGAAATGTAACCCTTACATCATATTTATATATAAGCTAACTGGACAAAAGGGGATCAAACAGTTGAATGAAAGAACTAATACTAAAATTTTTTTTTAGAAGGAAACATAGGGTATGTCTTTATGATCCTGAATTTGACAAAAGATTTTCAGATTTGATACCAAAAACATAAGCAACAGAATTAAAAACAGAAATATTAGACATTATCAATTTTAAAATATTTTGTCATTCAAGAGACAACATCAAAAAAATAAAAAGACAATAAACAAAATGGTAAAAGTTATTTGAAAATCACATATCTAGTAAGGTAATTGTAACCAAAACAGATAGATGATTATGATAGATAGATATAGAAAAAGGTATAAAAATATATACTCTTGCAACTGTGTAATCAAAAGAAAAATAATAATGGGAAAGCAAACCTGAATAGACATTTCTTTAAAGAAGATTAGACATCCAATTAATACATGAAAATGCACTTGATATTATTAGTTATTAGAGAAATGCAGAAAAAATCCACAATGAGACAGCACTTCTTTTTTTTTTTTTTAGGCTCCATAATAAAATTTTTTTTTTTTTATTGTTTTTGCCATACATTGTCATGATATCACCATGGGTTTACATATGCTTCCCCTCCGGGTCCCCACTCCCTCCTCCCTCCCCCCCGGGAAATCTCGCTGCACCAGTCCCGAGGATCAATCCTGGGCTGGCGATTGATTAGACACATGACAATTAACATGCTTCAATGCCCTTCTCCCATATCATCCCACCCTTACCCTCATCCACAAAGTCCACAAGTCTATTCTATACATCTGAGTTCCTTTTGTTGTCTCCCATGTTGGGTTCTCATTACTGTCTTTCTAAATTCCATATATATGTGTTAATATACTGTATTGTTGTTTTTGCTTCTGGCTTACTTCACTCTGGGTAATGGGCTCCAGTTTCGTCCATCTGAGTAGAATTGCTTCAAATGAACCTATGCTGGGCGGACGACAGAGAGACAGCACTTCTTAATCAGTAAGATGGCTGGAACTTTCAACTCTGGAATATTAGCCGTTGTTGTACAAAGACAAATGATGCTCTCTCCAGCTTTCTTCTTTTTAAATGCAATTTTTTTACTAGGAATATTTAACCAGGGAGTAAAAATCACTCTGGTTTCTTGAAATAGGTTAACCTTCTTGATTCATTTTAGTTTTGGCTACTTGTTTTCATTCTGTATATCTACATTAATACCTCAAAGATATTGTGGGTTTACTTCCAGACCACTGTGATAAAGCAAATATAACAATAAAGCAAAACACATGAATCTTTTGGTTCTCAGTGCAAATAAAAGTAATTTTTATACTATGCTGTAGCCTATTAAGTGTACAATAGCAATATATCTAAAAAATAAAAATATCTTAATTAAAAAACACTATTACTAAAAAACAGTTGCTATCATCTGCCAATTCAAGGTTGCCATAAACCTTCAATATGTAAAAATAAAATATTTGCAAAGCCCTATAAAGGGATGGAGAAGTAAAATGAAGTGTTCCTGTATCTAGTATCTTTCTTTTGTCTGTCATAATCAACCTACTGTCTATGATTAAAGCCCAAGAAGCATCTTTTTAACAATATTTGTTAGATCCTCATAGCCAGATGCAATTTAAATATATTGACAAATATTTACCACTTCAAATTATGTATCATTTTACCTAAACGAGACCACTATGCCTTTTATTGTTCTCACACAGGACCAAAGAAGTTACTTGGAATATCTAGTAATTGGCATGCGCTGCTATCACAGGGTATTCAGAAAGGAATACATTTGACTCAATTTGAAAGGCAATGAACATACTAGTAAAAAAACACAGGATCTGTCCCTGGGTTGAAAGATCCCCTGGAGGAGGGCACAGCAGCCCACTCCAGTATTCTTGCCTGGTGAATCTACAGTGGAGACTGGTGGGCTACAGTCCAGAGGGTTGTGAAGAGATGGTCACAACTGAAGCGACTTAGAAGCTACCCTCAAATATACTAGCCCATTTGTGCCTTTGTCTATGTGTGTGTGTGTGCACACTCCCCTCCATTCTGTACCTTCTTATATTTTAATTAATTAGTATTAATAGTTTAAATAAAGTGTTGTTTTATTTTATTAAAAGCGAAATTTTGGAAATAAAACTGCAGAAAAACTTCTGGCATTGTAAATTGATTTTCTCCAACTTTTAATAGATACAGCTAAGATAATCTTTCCACTTCAGTGTACTGTATTTCAGAACAATTTAAGATACACTTGTCAACAGTGTTGTTTATTCCTATAATTAAAGACAAAATAAGATAAAATGTACTATATTTTCACTCAAGGTTTCTATAATTTAATTAATGATTATGTATTTGGATTTCCAATTTTTGTATAGCTTTTCATGTTACATATCAAGTTTATTTTTATAACTGACTGCCTTTATTGAAAGTAAAGTGAATAAAGATAAATATGATGTTCACTAGACAATTAAACTGATTTAAATGTGCCCAACTGGTGCCTAAAATTTTGCAAATTAAAAGAGTATCGCCTATATATATCATTTCACATTCATGTAGGCACTAGATTGCATTCTGATATATGACCAATACATTCTAAATAGAAATTGGATTTTCTTAGACTAGCTATGAAAATTTTAAGGTAAAGAACTTTATGAGCAGCATTGACTTTCTCCTAAATTATATCAACATATCATCACTAGGGTATGCAAGCTCCCTTACTTGCTTTTGTTATTTTTTATTCTCTTCCATACCTATACTCCACATCCACTATTTCACCTACCACATTTTTAATGCATTTATTTTCACTTAATGATACATTTTTAATATTCATGTAGAATACTATTCATTTATAGCTCCTAACTTACGATTTATGTCCTTTGATGATTATGTTTATACAATTATATTATATACCACATTTTACCATATATACCCACATATATATATATATATATATATATATATATGTATGTATATACAACATTTTACCCATCCATATCCCAATGATGAACACACAGATTACTGCCAACTTCCTACTATGACAGATAATACTTGATAAACAGGCTGTATATGTATGCTTGATAATCAATTAATTTGACTTAATTGATAATTATAGAATGTTCCACACAAGCATAGCAGAATACACATTCTCATTTTTGTAAGACTTTTGATCAGTGAGAGAACACCATAGGTATGTTTGGAATATAGTTGATTTGGTTCTGGGAATTTACTCAAAATTTTAAGTTCTTAGAAATTTCCTAGAAGGCAAGTTTCCAGAAAGTTCCTGAGATCTTATTAAGGATGAATATTCCTTGACTGCCTGACCTCTTTTCCTTAGAAATGTTTATTCCCTGAATTGTAACATAAGCTGAAAGGTTGAAGACTGACTTCTACAGTTCCTGCTCTATCGTCCTCTACCCAGAAAAGCCATAATATGGTAATCATGTTTGTTCCATTCTTTGGTTTTCACATGACCAACATCCCTGAAGTTCAGTTCACCTGGATTAGTGTTGTATCCTAAAGCCCTGTGAACCAGCTATGTTCATGAAATGTAGGTTAGAAAGTAAGACAGAGTGAAAAGTGTGTGGATGTTGTGGCCATGAATATTTTTCTCTTCTGTCAAGAGTGTTGTTTGGGGCCTTAAATGAAAAAATAATTTCAGGCTGTTATTACTGATCTTTCCCGGGAGTCACAGGGCACAGACAACTCAGATATCTCTGTATGTAGGCTCGTTTAGCCTTATTGCTAGGGCTTTGAGCTTTATGGTGAGAATAATGCTACTTTTCATCATCATGAATTACAACAATGATTAGTCGGGCTTCAGATTTTTCTTCACTTACTGAAATTTTAAAATGTAACAAAGAAAAAGACTCAATTTGCAATTCTATAGCCAGTGAAAATATTAAGATTAAGCAAAATAGAACAGACTACTTAATAGGAAGGCTAAAATGAACCTAAAATGTAGGGAATGATGTAAAATCACCAGGGCAGTACCAATACCTGAAAGAATGGCTCCAAGGCATTTAGTCAAAAGAAATGAAAATTTTTACAAAAAACCTCTGTGTACCAACATTTTTATCACAGATTTGTTTATAGTGTCCCACATTAAGTTATAGTTCTAATGATTAACAATAGAATAGATTTAAAAAGAAAAACTGTAATATTCTGTACCCTAAATCACCACTCAGCAAGCTGAGGGAGACACCAGTTTTCTCATAGGAAAAAAGAAAAATATATATATTCTTAATTACACTTCACAGATACACAACCTTTTATATGTTAGTAATTTACCATCCTATCTCTCTTTCCCTATGAAAGTCTGCTCATTATGCTTTTCACTCTGATATGGCTTGCTGTTTTAAGTAAACTTTTCTGTTCCAGACTAGAAGCAGCCCAAGAGCAGGATGTGAGTTGTTCTCCAGGACCTACATTTGAGCTTTTGATCTTGAAAATCTGAGATAGATTTGGGAGAATGAAATGAACACAGTGTTGTGTAAGGATCCCGTATCAGTCAACATACAGTCAATGATTACAGTGCAAAAGAAAAACAAAGGTAAAAACTATGTAAAAACAAAGGTAAAAACACACAAAATCAAAAAAAAAAAAAGAATGTAAATATCTAAGAATTGACTCATTCCCGATTTATATTCAGGTTTTATTTGCACATTGTATTAGTCTCTTCAGGCTGCCATAGCAAAATACTGCAGACAGAGTGGGTTAACCAATAATTTATTTCCTACAGCTTCTGGATGCTAGGAAGTTCAAATCAAGGCATCAGCTAATTGGATTCCTCATGAGAACTCACTTCCTGGCTTGTATATGCTGGTCATCTTCTTACTGTGGCCTCATGTGGAGGTTAGAGAGAGGCCAAGTGTCTCTTCCTTCTCTTATAAGGGTACTTGCCCTATTAAGTTAAAACTTTACCCTTATGCCCTCATTAGACCTTTAATCACCTCTTCACAGACTCTACCTCCAATTCAGTCATTAGGAGAGTTGGGGCTTCAGCACATAAATTGTAGGGAAACACAAGTTGGTCTGCAGTATGTATAATGCAGTATTTTCTTTGTAATAATCACTTGTATTTGTTGTAAGCTTCCTTTAAAAAAGAATTACTGTATGAGTTTTTACACTCCCATGTTTCACGATTAATTAATTGATTGTTATTTTGTCTTCTTTTTACATGCGGGACTCATTTGGGCCCTTTTACCCACCTAAACAAACATATTATTTCATGGCAGGTTCTTAGGTGCCATATTCTACTTGAGCCTGAAATACACAGTTTATCTAGAAAGAGTTCCATTTATCCAGTCTCAATTATGTAAGTTCTTAGAAACATTCTAAAGTCTTAATTTGTGATTCAGCTCTAGTAAAATGCAGAAAGAGAATTTTTAAAAGGAATTGAAAAGATTTTCTGACACAATAATGCTGCATAACAGCCAGCCTAAAATCTCAGTCACTTACAACAATGTGTATTCACTTCTGCTTGTGAATCTGTTCATTGTTCATTCCATCTTCTAAAATGGGCCAGGTTTAGCCATCTCAGTTTGCTTCACTCTCATGTCTGCTGTCAGCTGGAAAGTTTGCTGAGGACCATTTTGGGTAGGAGGGACCCAACTAGTATAAGGTTCACTTATCTTAGTTGCATGTGGCCCCTCATACCCAGCAAACTCTACAAGGTTTGATGTTTATGCAGAGAGAGAAATGATGTAGTTTATTTTCACGTCTCTGCTGGTTTTATATTTATTGTGTTCCATTGGATCATGGAGAGGGGCTACAAAGTCAGAGCATGCAAGGGCATGGTTACATGGAAGCCATTAATAGTTGCCATTAATAGTACCAAGCTACTACAAGAGACATTTTAAGAAATCTTAAATGCTGGACCTTTGATTTTGATGGGATAAATTGCTTTGCAGGAGATTAAATACTAAGAGATAATTTTCCTAATATATTATATGAGGTTCTAATGGGTAAAGAAGCAGTTACCAATTTACTATTCAACTACAAGAGCATATATTATACATTTAATTTTAAAATGTTAATCTAAAATTGGGCTTTGCTGGTGGCTCAAACAGTAAAGTGTCTTCATGCAGTGGGGGAGACCCAGTTTCAGTCCCTAGGTTGGGAAGATCCTCTGGAAAGGGAAACAACAACCCACTCCAGTATTCTTACCTGGAAAATCCCATGGACAGAGAAGCTTGGAAGCCTACAGTCCATTGGGTCACAAAAAGTCAGACATGACTGAGCCACTTCACTTCCTTTAGGGATTCCCTTGTGGTTTAGCTGGTAAAAAAAAAATAAAAAATCCTCCTGGAATGCAGGAGACGTGGATTCAATCCCTGGGTTGGGAAGATCCCCTGGAGAAGGGAATGGTTACCAATTCCAGTATTCTTGCCTGGAGAATCCCATGGATAGAGAATCCTGGCAGGCTACAGTCCATGGGTTGCAGAGTCGGAAATACAACTGAGTGACTAACACACATTCTAAAATTAACAGTCTATATAATTTAGAGCAGATTTAGTTTTAAAGGAAAACTCAACAGAAAATTCAAAGTGTTCCTTCTCATATGCTCCCTTGCCTTCAGTTTGTCCTAGTTAACATATCACATTGGTATGGTATGTTTGTTAAAACTAAGCCAGTATTAATGTATTAGTATTAACAGATGTCCATAATTACATTTGAATACATTCTTCATGTTTCACAGATCTATGAGCTGTTCCAAATGTATAGTATCTTGTATCTGCTATAGAATTATGTGGAAATTTTTGAGTGCCTAAAAATCCCTGGAGCTTCCCTGGTGGCTCAGTGGTAAAGAATCTGCCTGCCAGTGTAGGAGATGTGGGTTGGATTCCTGAGTCAGGAAGATCCCCTTGAGAAGGAAATGACAACCCACTCAGTATTCTTGCCTGGGAAATCCCTTGAACAGAGGAGCCAGGAGGGATAAAATCTATGGGGACTCAAAAGAGTCAGACAGAAGTTAGTGACTAAACATCATCAACAACAGAAATCTCTGCGTTCCACCAATCTGTCCTTCCTATCTCCACCACAACTCCTGGCAACAACTGATCATCTCATTTTGTCTATAGTTTTTTTTTTTTTTTCTTTCCTTTACTTTATTGTGTTGGTTTTGCCATACATTGACATGAATCCGCCATGGGTATACAGATGCTCCCCCTCCAGAACCCCCCTCCCTCCTCCCTCCCGATTCCCTCCCCCTGGGTCATCCCAGTGCACCAGCCCCGAGCATCAATCATGGGCTGGCGATTGATTTCACATATGATAATTAACATGTTTCAATGCCATTCTCCCATATCATCCACCCTTGCCCTCTTCCACAGAGTCCACGAGACTGTTCTATACATCTGCGTTTCTTTTGCTGTCTCGTATGCAGGGTTCTGGTTACCGACTTTCTAAATTCCATATATATGCGTTAGTATACTGTATTGTTGTTTTTCCTTCTGGCTTACTTCACTCTGGATAATAGGCTCCAGTTCCGTCCACCTGAGTAGGACTGATTCAAATGAATTTTTTTTTTAATGCTGAGTAATATTCCATCGTGTATATGTACCACAGCTTTCTTATCCATTCGTCAGTTGATGGGCATCTAGGTTGCTTCCATGTCCTGGCTATTGTAAACAATGCAGCGATGAACACTGGGGTACACGTGGCTTTTTCAATTCTGGTTTCCTCCGTGTGTATGCCCAGCAGTGGGATTGCTGGGTCATATGGCAGCTCTATTTGCAGTTTTTTAAGGAATCTCCACACTGTTTTCCATAGTGGCTGTACTAGTTTGCATTCCCACCAACAGTGTAAGAGGGTTCCCTTTTCTCCACATCCTCTCCAGCATTTATTGCTTGTAGACTTTTGGATGGCAGCCATTCTGACTGGTGTAAAGTGGTACCTCATTGTGGTTTTGATTTGCATTTCTCTGATAATGAGTGATGCTGAGCATCTTTTCATAGTTTTATCTTTTCCAAAATGTCATATAATTGTAGGCATACAGTATGCAGTCATTTCTGACTGGCTTAGCAGCTTGTGTTTAAGTTTCCTCCAGGTCTTTTTGTAGTTTAACAGCTTATTTTTTTTTTTAATAATGTATATTTCTTTGTGTGTGGAACCCAGTTTATTTATCCATTCAGTTATTGCAAGACATCTTGGTTGTGTTCAGTTTTTGCAAATATGAATAAATCTGATATGGACATTCATGTGCAGGTTTTTGCAGATATACATGTTTGACTCATTTGAGAAAATATCTAATAGTGCCTTGCCAGATCATGTAGTAAGAGCATGTTTATTTTTGCAAGAAGTTGCCAAAGTAACTGCACTCTTTTGTATTCCCACCAGTAAAGAATGAGAACCCCTACTGCTCTGCACCTCATCATCATTCAATAGTGTCTGTGTTTTGGATTTTGGCTGCTTTATAGGTATGTAGTAGTATCTCATTGTTGTATATGTTTAGTTTTTAACACTTTTAAATCTTATGTGTTCAACTGATGTTTTGCTTTTTGTACTAAATTGTAGGTAATATAAGGAAACTGATTCTGAATTATTTGGGGGTATTGTACAACCTTTTTTTTTTTTACACAGCATCCATCAAATGTTTTATGAATATTCAGTCATTTCCACCAATAAACAGGCCAAAAACGTAACAGACGGTGTGTTAGATAATGAATAAATAAAGAAAAATAAAACAACAACAACAAAAAAAAGTGACAAAAATAAGTCTTCTTAACTGATAAACTTATTCTCCACTGCTCAGTAGCAAAAAAAAAAAAAAGAGAGAGAGAATTTATTTTTTTCTGGATAAGTTTATCTAACATATATGTGATCCTTGGAAAAAAGTCATAAAATTGTAAGACTCCCTCTCTGTCATAAAAGATCCAACTAGATACACTAAATATTTCTAAACAAATCAATAGATGCACTCAATCTAATAGAATTAATTTTCTTCTTTTCACAAACTTATGTGCTACTCATAACTAGATATTTATAAAAATCAATATTTATTTTCAATAGATCTGAGCATAATACTATCAGTATGTCACTTTAAGAAATATCCCTATGTAAACGGTACTGACAACTTAGAAAATTGGCTAAGCTTTATTACAGAACTAAATAATAAATAATTGAAATTTCTGTAAGGATGCCAAACAATAAAATTATCTTTGAAGCAATTGTAATAGGGAAAGCCATATTCTTAACTTCAAATTTTCTTAAGCCAACACTTCAAAATTTTCCAAAAATAAATGTCTTAATTAAAAATATATATATATATATGTATATAAACACATGACAAGTAACTAAAATGTGTGGCAGGAAATATGTGAAAAAGTTCTTCACTGCTAACTTTATACCATTTTATGCTCTTAACACTGTGATTTTCAAACTGGATTACATTTAACTTATCAATTACATTATTAGTTTAATGGGCTGTGTCCTGAATTTTAAAAATGGAATAAAATAGTCAACATTAGAACAGTGAGAAATAGAGTAAATATATAATATTGCTCCATTTGGTATATCTTTATGAATTTATTATACATAATATACTTTTAACTATAGGCATAAACAAAAATGAAAACAGTTATTTAGCAGTTACCACACATAACTTGAAGAAGAGCTATTAGCACTGTAAGAAAACCATCTTTGTCTCTGTTTTGAGAATATTTAAGGATATAATTCACAGTTTTATTGACTCCATTTAATTTTGAATTATATCCCTATTAAATTGACTGAGATATTTTAGAGAATTATTAGGGAGTTCTCACAGAACCAGTTGATTCATTAAGTATTAAATAAAATAAACAAGCAAAAAATACAATCAACAGGGAGAAGAGACTAATTCAAAAAACTAAAATACTAGTAAATAAAAAACAAAATGTTAATAACTAAAAAATAAAAAAAGCATCCTTAATCATATGTGGAATATCACTGCTAAATAAAATTAGCATTAGAAACTAGAATGAGACATGCTCACATGGATTTGTATAGGGCTGTACTGCCAATAAACAACTACTAGATGGAAGCCATGGAAGTGTATTGTAATACACATCACATATAAACATGTATTATCTCCATATCACTTGATTTTAAGATGAGTTTATAAAATTTAGCTCATGATTGAAGTCTCATTTTCTTTCTAACTTGCTCTTGGGCTCACATTTTTGCTAAACTATTTCAGTTTTATATCTTTGAGTTAATGCATATTAATTCTATGTGCAAAGCAAGGTGTGAAGGGTTGTTTTAGGACTGGCCTTAGGCAAACTACAACCTATTGACCTAATCCATGCCCTGGCCTGTTTTTATTTGAATATCCAAACCCATTACTTATGTATTATCTATGGTTACTTCCATGCTACAATATCAGAATTGAATAGTTGCAGCACAGACTGTTTGGGGTTAGGAAAACATAAATATTTATTACTAAACCTTTTATGTAATAAGTTTGCAGACTCATTATCTAAAATCCAGAAATGAAGAGAAGCATAAGTTAAGTTAGATCCCTTCAGAATCTCTCTGTTTAGATAAATAATCAGTAAAAAATACATATTTTTTCAGTAAGAAAGTATATGTATATATAATGAAATAGGATGTGTGTAATAAAAGATATAAAGTGAAAGTGTTGGTTGCCCAGTTGTGTCTGACTCATTGCAACCCCATGGACTGTAGCTTGCTGGTTCCTCTGTCCATGGAATTCTCCAGGCAAGAATACTGCAGTGGGTAGGCCAGAATACTGGAGTGAGTAGCCTTTCCCTTCTCCAGGGGAGCTTCCCAACCCAGGGATCAAACCCAGGTCTCCCTCATTGCAGGCGGATTGTTTACCAGCTGAGCCACAAGGGAAGCCCAGGAGTCACTAGGGAAACCCAAAAAAGATGTAGATAGTTGGCAAACACAAGTTACCTAGGGATGGTTCCTGAAAGGCTTCCAGCAAAAGTGATAATCAAATTTTGTCTTAAAATCTATTAATGTGGATTACTGTCATTTTTTTCCTTTATCAACATGATGTTTCTTTTAAAGGAGGGATTAAGATTGTTTTCCCATGGTAATATTAAATCTGATATTATGTGCAAAACAACTGACTTCCTAAGAAATGTCTTTTGACTATTTAGCAGTTATATAGTTCATTCATTTTGGCTGAAATGTAATATTCATTGAGTGAATAATCACATTTTATTCATTTGGATGAGATACAATATCGCTTATGTGAGTAACCTATGGTTTGATGGATTGCTCTAGTCCAAGTTTTGCTCTCATGAGCTGTTTCATGGCTCCCTTAGTACATATGCAATCATTTATTTTAGGTGTAACCTAGAGGTACAGTTGAGGCATCTGATTTGCACACGTATGTTTTACAAACTCTTTTCTGAGTATGTATATTCACTGTATATATATTCACAGTATTATTCACTGTAGTGGATAATATATTCACTACAGTGAATATATTATTGAGAAAGTAATAAATTTGTTATGTTGTTTAGCTATTAAGACAATCATGGATGTGTTGTGACACAATTTTAATCATGTGTCATAATTCGTGGCAAAGGGGAAACATATGGTTGAAGACAATTAAAAAGGTTAATCGGCTGACGTTAACATAGGAGGTTATCCTGAATTATCTACAACATACCTTCAATTATCTGCAATTCAGATGTAATCATAAGGGCCTTTTGAGTGTGGAAATAGTAGGCAAGAGAGTCAATTGGATGTCTAAGCCACTAGTGATGTGATGTGAAAGTATTTCAGTAGTGTCCGACTCTTTGCGACCCCACGGACTATACAGTCCCTGGAATTCTCTAGGCCAAAATACTGGAGTGAGTAGTCTTTCCCTTCTCCAGGGGATCTCCCCAACCCCAGGTCTCCAGGAATCGAACTGGGGTCTCCAGTATTGTAGGCAGATTTTTTACGAGCTGAACCAGTCTGTAACATGACTGTACATCCAAGAATTGATCTAATATGAAGAGATTAGATAGTGTGGAAATAGTAGGCAAGAGAGTCAGAGTGGGAGTGATGGGTTATAAGAAAGACCTAATGGGACAGTGATGTCCTTGAAGATGGAAGGCAGTCATGGACCAAGGAAAGGAGGCAACTTCTAGAAGCTGTAAAGGAAGAAGTTGAGATCCACTTCATAACTTCTGGTCTTCAGAACGGTAAAGTAATAAATATATATTGTTTAAGCCATTAAATTTGTGGTAATTTTTTAAACAGAAGCAGTAGGAAATTAACATATGTCTTTTTGATTTTTACAAATTGAATGTTTATAAAAATTTATTTGAGAATTGTTTTGTTTTGAGTTTTTCTGATTGTTAGTGAGACTGAACATCTCTTCAAGAGTGTACTGGCCATATGTGATTCTTTCTTGTGGTAAATGTCTGTCAGTGCTTTTTGTCCATTTTTTCTTCTCTTTTCTATTGTTTCTGACTTTCTAATGAAATTGTAAGACTTCTTACACAGTCTTAATAGTAGCTTTTCTTGGTTTTTAAACTTGTGAATATCTTTACCAAGTTTATGATTTCTTTTCTGCAATGTCCTTAGGGTGTTTTTATTATGAAAAGAAATTTTGTTTTCAATGTAATTAAATTTCTATATTTCCTTTGTTTAATTAGTCATTTAAAATAAGTCTCTCCCTTCAATATGTTCCATATTTTAGCTAGATATTTGAAAGCATTTTTAAAATCAACATTGAGATTTTAACCTATTTAATATTATGTATATACACATATGTGACATATATTCAGTATAAACTTTTATTTTTCATGCCCGCAGTTTTTTTTTCTGATTTCCCAATAATGTAACATGTACATAAGATTAAGTTCCAGAGAAATTAGGTCTTTTAGTTGCTGTCCATACTAGAACTAGACATGTATTTAGTCATGTAACAGTAATATAGAAGTATTTTAATTACTATAGTTTCACAATAAATTCTAATATTCAGAAGAGTAATTCATCACTTTCAGTTTTTCCTATTCAGAAGTGCCTTAATTATTCTTGCCGCTTTTCTCTTTTATATAATATAGTAAAAATCAGAATATCAATTTCTGTTTAAAATTTAATGGGATTTTGCATTGAAATTTCATTAAATCTATAGGTCAATTCTGAGATAACTCACCCATTTATGGTATTGATTCATTAGCATTTTACAATTTTTTATTTCTTAATATTATAGTTTACTTTGTAAAATTATTGTTCACATATGGTTATAATGGTTTCTATGTACTTGAAATAATTTTGTTTCATAAAGGACTATAACATCTGTAACTAATGTTTCCATTTTATATTATTATTTTGTTAGCACTTGTTATCAAATTTCTGAGTCTATGATTTGTTGAACAAAATTTTCTCCTTTCCTTTATGAAACTCTCAAGTAAACTATAGTTACCTAATATATCTTATTTAAATAAGTAATACATCTTAATGCCCCTCAAACAATGCAACTGCTCAATACATGACATTTTTTAAGTGAATAGAGATACCAGTGACAATATCTATTACAATTAAAGATTTAGACTGTCATTAGCAAAACAGATGATACTTTAAAAATAGGCAAAAGCATTGACTGAAGTATTAATTTCAATTAAAATGTCTTTTAAAACAAATTAACTTTAAAACTGTAAAGCAGAATAACTTAAATTTTCTTCACACTGCTGTCCAGACCCATGAATGCTTCTAAAAGAAAACAAACAAAAAACAATACCAAAAAATTTCTCCGTTGTTGACTGCAAGAACCTCAATAACCAACAACTGTTCTACCAGGTTTACCATGGTTCATAATGCATTTCCTTTTGCGTTGATATCAGCTGATTTGATTAGTATTGGATGTCTAAGCCACTAGTGATGTGATGTGAAAGTATTTCAGTAGTGTCCGACTCTTTGCGACCCCACGGACTATACAGTCCCTGGAATTCTCTAGGCCAAAATACTGGAGTGAGTAGTCTTTCCCTTCTCCAGGGGATCTCTCCAACCCCAGATCTCCAGGAATCGAACCGGGGTCTCCAGTATTGCAGGCAGATTTTTTACGAGCTGAACCAGTCTGTAACATGACTGTACATCCAAGAATTGATCTAATATGAAGAGATTAGATAGACACTTAACATTTGATATTAGAGAAATCAGTCAGATTTGAATCAATTTTCTCACCTATTAAGAAAATACCAATGCTAATAGCAGGACAAAATATCGTTGGAGGGAATAATTCCAGGAATTGCAAACCGTTTCACATATAAACACATTGAAAGACGTGTAGGTAATCCGATTGCTTGGACCAGGGCAATGACTGGACCACATTTTATTTGTGGCAAAGGTAACTGCACATGTGTCTCTGTCTGCATATACTCAGCTATCTCTGACTCTTTGCAACCCCATGGACTCTAGCCCAACAGATTTCTTCTGTCCACAGATATTTCTAGGAGTGGTTTGCCATTTCTGCTCCAGGGGATCTTCCTGACCCAGGGCTCAAACTCACATCTCCTGCTTGGCAGGCAGACTCTTTACCACAAGCACTACCTGGGAGGCCCAAGGTTAACTACAGGAGCAAAGTAAGTTTGTTTTTTTTTTTTTTTAAATTTCTGCAATTGTACACACTTGCAATGGTATGGTATTTTCCCTTCCATGTTGAACAACAATGGGATAGCCTTATAAAACCAGTAAACCTCATGTTAAAACTAATTCCATTGTAACTGGAATCATTTAATTTTGTCTTAATGAATGAGAATATGAGATAAGAGTATGCTCTTTGTAAGTGAAACTGGTGAAATAGGACTGCTGGTGTTGGCAAGTCTGTTCATATATTACAGGAATACTTAAGGGGGAAAATGTGTTAACATGTTAATATATTTGACATGAAATCTGCATTGACTATTTTTCTACAGCCTATTATTTCTCTTTATTTAATTTTTTTTTTAAAATGAGAGAGTAACAAGCAGGAAGGCCAGGGGTCTCCAAACAGAGGAAATAGGCTCCAAGTGTCAGGCATTTTTTTAATCCCTTCCTTAAGCAGCAGGAAGAATCAAACTCTCCATGGAAATGTTTTTCTTCAGCTAATAATGAAGCTATGTGTTTGCTGTGGAATTTGCCTTTCTTCAAAATGGTTCCACCTAAGACTAACTTTTTTCCTTTCCTCAAACCTTGGGCTGATAATAGCTAAACAAACCAGAATTTATATCAGTTGTTTTATGGCTGGGAGATGACACATCTTGTGCCATCTTATCTCAAAAATGCATATTGTGGGAGAGGGGCCTGGTGAAACGCCCTCAGCCTTGAGATGTCTCTCTTACCTGATTAATAGCTTTATCATAGATATAAAACAGCTTGCTAAAACTAGCAGGGGGGGCACTCTCCACCCCCTTCTGATGTCTATGTCAGAAGTGTCCTCTGTCCCTTGTCGTACTTTAATAAAACTCTGCTATACAAAAGCTCTTAAGTGATCAAGACTGGCCCCTGGTCACAGAGTTAAATCTTTGGAGATCAGGAATCTGACACCATTCACCATGAGCTATCAAAAATATTGCTTATTAATCTAATCAAAGTGATATATATTGAAATCATGATTACCTTAGATCAGGTAAACTCACTACATAGCCTATGAAAAATTTAAGTTTAAATTCCTTTATATTTCATAAAGAGATCACAGTTAAAGCCACCCAACATGCATATTTTAAAATATCCCATTTGCCAGGATAGTTTGAAAAGTCAATGATGTAAAGGTAGCTGTATCTAGAAAACTTACATATGTTTTTCAGTTTATCAACAATAACACAATCAATGCCTTAATATAAATTCAGTGACTTAAATAGACAAAGAAAAAATATTCCACTTCTACATAGACTAATTCCAGACTTTGTAAGCCCCTTTCATTCAGGAATAAAGACATTGTTTTCTACACTTTCTCTGTGGCCATGTCTTTTAATTTAACTAAATTAAATGTACAAGAAATAAAATTTCATAATACCTGAAGTCAATTAAGAAATAATTTTATTTTACAGATGCGAAAATTTATTCTACTTGCAAGCTTTGTGGTTATAAAACATAGTGTTTTAAAATTAATTCATTATGGAACTAGTCCAAAGAAATTGCCCCCCAAAAAGGACGATTTGTGAAAGTATCACTCTTTTTCTGCTGTTGGGCTGTTTCAACATAATTTCTTCCTGGATTAAATATAAATCGATCTCACATGAAAGAATATGCTCATTCCCAATATCATTAACTTGATTGGGAAGAGAACATTAAAAACCACATATTGAACCATCCATTCTACCTCTATGAAAGCATCAAAACTCACCTTTCCTACCTCACTCTTCTATTTATTTTAGTGCAAGGTGATTCCCAAATGCCTCTATATTCTTGTTTTCTGTCTGGGTCTTCCCTTTACCTGTGCCACCCAACTGAAAACTGTACGCCATCCAGTAGTGCTGCAGTCCTTTCCAGTGTGATTTGTTTTATCATTCAGCTTCACATGCAATAGGACATGAGGTGGATTACTTATCTTAATCGTTTTTTTTTAACACTTTTCCTTTTCTCTTTCTTTATTTGAAAAAAAAAAACAAGCAATATTTGGGTGACAATTAAATAATTCATCATAAAGTCAGACAGAGACAAATATGCCTATAGGCTTAAATATTTTTAGGACAGTTTATTACATGAGGGATGTGTGTATTCAGCTTGATTTCTAAGTTTGAATAACTAAAAGTTATAAAATAAAAATACTTTCATCTAATCAAAGGATAGGTGATATATACAATTTAATTTTTATACCATTGCTGGATCAAATATTTCTTGACACATCCCATAATAGTCTTCTTATTTAAAAGAAGGATAATTTTGAAAGATATCAGGAAAATAATAATTGTAAGAATGCTACTGTAAATTTATTGAGAATAGTCAAAATTTAGATCAGGGACTCATTGGAAAGCCCCTGATACTGGCAAAGATTGAAGGCAGGAGAAGGATATGACAGAGGATGAGATGATTGGATGGTATCACTGACTCAATGGACATGAGTGTGAGTAAGCTGCGGGATTTGGTGATGGACAGGGAAGCCTGGCATGCTGCAGTCCTTGGGGTCACAAAGAGTCAGACACGACTGAGGCACTGAACTGAATTGCTGCTGCTAAGTCATTTCAGTCGTTTTCCGACACTGTGTGACCACATAGATGGCAGCCCACCAGGCTCCTCTATCCACAGGATTCTCTAGGCAAGAATACTGGAGTAGGGAACTGAACTGAACTTCCTTTATTTGAAAATCATTCCACAGGATCATCAGTATAAGAATCTTTATAACTGATCTAAATTTTGACTATTCTTAATAAATTTACAGTGGCATTCTTAAAATTATTGTTTTCCTTATGTCTTTCAAAATTTCTTGTTTTAAATAAGAAGACTGTTATGGGATATGTCGAGAAATATTCGATCCAGCTATGGTATAAAAATTTAATTGTATGTATCACCTATCCTTTGATTAGATAAAAGTATTTTTATTTTCTAAATTTTAATTATTCAAACTTAGAAATCAAGCTGAATACACACATCTCTCATGTAATAAACTTTCCTAAAGAATATTTAAGCCTACAGGGATATTTGTCTCTCTTTGACTTTGTGAGGTATTATTTAATTATCACCTAAATGTTGATTTTTGGCTTTTTCTTTGACAAAAATGATAACCAAACACCTCTCCTCCCAAAGCCTGATGTCAGTCCCCTGATAGAAATTAACCTGTTTTGCAAAAGTAAGCAAATTCATTTCGGCACTACTTTGACTGTGAAAATAACTTTGAGTGCACTATAATTAGTATTGTATTGTAATTAGTATTCATGGTTAAGAACTTACAGTGAACAATACAATAGATAAATACCGTGTGTATCTATGTTAATAGGATGTGTTTTGCTTTCCAATGAACAAGATAATAGTCTTCACCTAAAATTAAATGCTATATCCTCCATAATATGAAAAAGTAGTGACAAATAAGACTCAAGCATCCATAGCAAAATGTGAACCATTTGGTGGAGGCAGATTTTTGCCCTGAATTTATAATACTTGAAGTTAAAAAGAAATGGAATGTGTTAAAATAGTAACAGAATTTATGTATTTTAGTGGACTTATTTATAATATAAATTAAGTTTTAAAAGCTTGCTAATTTGTCCTTGTGAATGATTTTAATCATGTATCATTTTTTAGGAAAAATATTGATCAAGTCCTTGTGAAATATTTTTATTATACCCCAAAAGAGAATTTTTCTTTCCTTCACACTTTGATAGTGTCGGTTTCTATAATAAACTAGTCATTATTATTTATTTGTATTATTCAACAGGTTAATTCTTTATTTGACGGTTTGCCTGAAGGCTCTCCTAGAAGCTTCGGGCAAAATTTGTGTGTTAGCCAAATAAAATGGAGTCTGCAACCTGAGGAAGAGATTCCCTCAACTCTCTCTATATACTAATATGGCTGCAGAATCTGTGAATAGAGAGATTCTTAAGTTTGGTTACAAAGCATCAGGATAGAAAAACAACCTACAGAGTCTTGTAAATGTTCAATCAGATTCCTTATAAAACTTTCTATACCTAAGTTAACTCTTTTAATATTTTCAGCTTGTTGTTGTTTAACACAGTCTTTATGTGTTATTTATCATTTAGTTTTGCACCTCTGTAAATGATCATGTACAAACTGAAATGAGACCATTGGAGTAAGTGTGTACGTACAAAATCAAGGACAATATTTCAAGATTATATGTAGTTACAAAGGGGCAAAGAAGTTGTTAAGAAAAATATTTCCAAAACTTTGAAATAAACAGCCAGAAATATGCAGAAGTATATCTAGAAGTAATACAAGCAATTAATTTCAACTCAGCAATTTTTTACTAGTATCTATGGTTGATAAATTTTCTTTTACAGCTTTTAAGGAAAAATTATTATTGAAAACTTGGGTATATAGTGTAAAGAGGCTCTTACATATCTTACCAAGAAACTGATTAATAAGTCTACTTCATGATTCCTGAGTTCAAAAAAATACCTACGTTTGAATTGAATTTGCTTTTTATTGTTTGATTAGAGCCCATACACTTTCAAATTACATATAAATTTGTAAATTTCTTTTGAGTTGAAAAATGAATCCCAAAGACTAAAATTTGTTGCCCTTCATTTTTATTTACTAGCAAATTCATTTCAGCATTCCTTTTGCAGACTATTTAAAACTCTGTACCTTAGAATCTTTTTTTAAATAAAAACTTTTTAAAGATATAATGCATGTACATTCAAATCAGTCATTTAAAGTATATAACTCAATGTTTTATAGCAAATACAGAGAGTTTTACAATCATTGCAAACAATTTTAGAATTTTTTTATTCCCAATAGAAACACTGTACACTTTAACATTTTAACTTTATATTCCATCTGTCATACTCCCAGTCCTAGACAAAGAGTCTACATACCTTCCCTATAGATTTATCTATTCTAGACATTTCAAATGAAAGGAGTCATAAAGTATATATATATGTATTTTTTTAAATGCACATTTATCACTTAACACAGTATTTTCAAGGTTCATCTTCTGATGTAGCCTATATCATTCCTTTTTATACCTGAATTTGAACAAGCAGCTCTGTTTTATCAGTTGCATTGCTAATTATTTAGCAGAACAAATATTTTATGCATTCATTCTCTTATTTATTAAAGTCATGTCCTTTGTTTTGCAATTGCTGTGTATTTTTATTGTTTCCAATTTTTGGATTTTTTTATTGCTTTGTGTTTTAAAGAATGGAAATAGATGCATAATGCCAAAGAAAGTTTGTACTAAATGTATTGAAACAAAATGAAAACCAATAAATGCATATCATTTTTAGAAAGCATAACTATAAGAAAAAATCAAGAATAATCTGTTTATATTGAAAAACAACATACAAAAATATAGTATATGGCCAAATAATTGATTGAAACATACTGTAGTTCTATATGACCATGTGAAACAAGAAAGAAATGTCAAGTTCACATTTAGATACATTTTCATTTTTATTCATTTTGTTCCTTAGGAACTTCTAAAAGGCATTTGACATTATTTGTATTTTTTGCAGCTATTTTTATTAATTCATAACAAACTAGGCTTCCCTCGTAGCTCAGTTGGTAAAGAATCTGCCTGCAGTGCAGGAGACCTGTGTTCAATTCCTGGGTTGGGAAGATCTCCTGGAAAAGGAAATGGCAACCCACTCCGAGAATTCCATGGACAGAGGAACCTGGCAGGCTTCTGTCCATAGGGTCAAAAGAATTGGACACGACTTAGTGACTAAACTACCCAACTGTGAAATGTGCTGATTTTGCCATGACCCATCCATGAAATCAGTTGTCAAGGTGCTTGATATAATGGCTTCTTACCAAAAAAGGCTATAAATGAAAGATGTACTGTGAAATGACAAATACTTTTCATGTATATATATATATATATATATATAAATATATATATATAATAAAACTTTTTTCATGAATACTAGGTTACTAGAAATAAACATATGGGTGTTTTAATTCTATGTGAGTAAAAATATTATGACATTTGACTTGGGTATGAAATTGGAATTGCGATAAAGTTCACTCTACATGAATTTATTTTGTGTAGTTTTGCTTTGTTTACTAGTCATAGGGTTTCAATATCACTAAGTTAATGTGTTAGACTTCTAAAAACTTTTATTCTTTCTACAATTTCTTTATATCCCCTTTTTACCAATGTCTATATCTGATTATAAATATATATATATTTCTAATAATAAAGTTATTTGCTTAAAAGTGGTACGCACAAAAAAAGTGATGCACAGTTAAGAGCAAATGTACATTCTGATTCTTATCTCCTGATCTGAATTATTTACTCAGTATATTAATATTTAGTTTTCTTAGTTAATGTTGAGTTAGTTATTATTCAGATCTGTCAAAGTGTTCTTATCATTTTTGTATTTATATAATCTGATTTCAAAAATAGTACAAGTCAGACTTATTCAGATTATTTGCTAATGTATCTGCATATTTTATGTGGAAGCATATCAATAATTGTCTCATATTTCCACATTTGTTTTAAGAGCTGCATGCTTTAATGTAATTAGAATTCTTGCCATGAACTTTCCTAACAATTTTCCTTATTAAGTTTTACATTAGACATGCTTATATGAGGCAAGTGTTTTGCAATTATTGAAGTGTTGCTTATTAGATATATATTTTTTCCTCACACAGTTAGATGTGTTAATGAAAAGACAAGTGAGACACTGAAATTAGGTTGGGTCCTGGTAATCAATGATGTTTATTAATTTTGTTAGCTAACAGGTCAAGTTGAATTGTATTAATTTTGCTACTAAAAATGATAAATGTTCCTGGAATGTATTCTTAAATTTAGTTTGAGATTTCTTCCCTTTCAGGTGTACCTGAAATATCAAAACTTCTTTTTCACTTAGTAGTGAGTCTTCCATTCTTGGGAAATGAAATGAATGTTTAAACTAAATGACCTCCTATTTAAAGTTTTCCAAGAGGCAGCATAAATATTAATAAGACTAGCCTTTTAAAATAAAACTCTAGGAAAAGGAAATTAAAATGAATTACAGAAACATAAAGCCAAGAATTTTTCTTGGTTACTAAATGTCTGGAAACTTGGTAGTTGAAAAAATCTTAAATTCCCCTAACCTTTTATATCATTCTCTCTAGCAAAAAAATATAGTAGTTATAGAAATGTATTCTATTTTCTACAAAATATACTATAGTATTGCATATTAATAATTGTGTCAAGTTATCTTAGCCATGTGATGCAAAATTTCTGCATACACACAGACCCCCACCTGCCACACACACACACACACACACACACACACACGTCTGTGTATGTGTGAGTGTAGTCTATGCTTATCATTTTGCAGATTTCTTATTTGTGAGCTTTGCTTCTCACAAAAATGTACTTACTTGTAGCTCCAAAGTATTTGTGGTACTTTCATGTTCATTCATTTGTGGACATATGCAGTGGGGTGAAACTTTGAGTCATTCATGGGCAGGAGTGTTCCCAGTTAAGGCAATGTTCTACTCTTGTTTCAAATCTCATACAAGTACCCCCTTCATGGTCTGTGGGTCTATGTAGTACTACATTTTTTTTTGCATTTTTTAGAGTTTCCTTGTTGTTGTTAATAATTTCACAGTTTAAAATGGACACTGTGAATAGTTCTGAAGTGTTGTGTAGTGCTCTTAAACAGAAGGAGGATGTGATGAGCCTTACTAAGAAAATATATGTATTTGATGTTTCACTCATGCATAAGTTAGAGTGCTGTTACCTACACTATTGTGCTGAATGAACAATATATGATGTCTTTAAACAGAAACACACATTAAATAAGACTATGTATTGATCAATTGATAAAATGTTGAGATCAGATGTTCCAAACCTGTATTTTCCCTAGAAACAGAGATTCAGTGTACACTAAATCAGTGTTTATGTTGATTTTATAGAACATAACTACTACAAATATCAAGATTTGACTGTATAGGTATTTGTTGTTTAGTCACTAACTCTTACCTGACTCTTTTCCAACCTCATGAACTGTCATCTGCCAGGCTTCTCTGTCCATGAGATTCCCCATGCAAAAATGCAATAGTGGGTTGACGTTTCCTTTTTCAGGGGATCTTCCTGACCCGGGGATCGAACCTGAGGCTCCCACATTAGTAAGCAGATTCTTTATAACTGAGCCACCAGAAAGAATCTCCTCTATAGGTATACAATTGTGTATATACACATGTTCACACAAATGTATACACATGTATAATTATTTATTACATAAAATCTATTTTGCTAAGTGTAGATTTTTAAAGATTAAATATTCTTTTAAATTTAGGGAATTTTACAAGACAAAATAAAAGACATAAAAAAGGCAAACTTGAAACAGTAACTTTCATATAGTAATAGTTTATCATCAATATTGAAAATATATTTGCAACATAGTCCAGTGTACTCATTTTTCATTATTTAAAGTGATACCACAACTATGATTTAAATCACAATTATTTTATTTTACTTTCAAATTTATCAATCATCATAAAATTACATATTGTGTAATAATTCATACTTTATATTTACATATTATAATTTAATACTTGCAGTCTTCAAAATGTGGTGCTATCAAACATGATATTATTCATTCTTAATTATTGATTAATGGGTATGTTCCTTACAGCAGAAAAATGGAGATTATAAACAAAGTGTAAATGTGTACAAAAAGTTTAGTATTCATGTTTCTTATAGAATATTCTTAAGAAGACTGATATTAAAATTGGTAGACATATATATTGTAGAGCATAATTTTTATGACAGTCTTCTAGTGCTGTTCAACAATATGTTACCATTAAACATAAATGGGGAACAATGGTGTTACTGACTTCTATGGGCATATCATAGAATAAAACTAAATACAAATACATTTTAACATACCTGTGCGACTTAAGAGTTGTTGCTTTATGTATGTAGTCTTTTGGATTAATAATCTAGGACCTAGAGCCATGATATGTTGAATATTTAATATCTGTGTGTTTTTAATAGATTTTTGACACAAGATAGAAAAACATCTATTTCTGCTTTATTGACTACACCAAAGACTTTGACTGTATGGATCACTATAACTGTGGAAAATTCTGAAAGAGATGGAAATACCAGACCACCTGACCTGTCTCTTTGATGTAAGTGAAAGAGAAGAGTGAAAAAGTTGGCTTAAAGCTCAACATTCAGAAAACTAAGATCATGACATCTGGTCCCATCACTTCATGGCAAATAGATGGAGAAACAGTGGAAACAGTGTCAGACTTTATTTTGGGGGGCTCCAAAATCACTGCAGATGGTGATTGCAGCCATGAAATTAAAAGATGCTTACTCCTTGGAGGGAAAGTTAGGACCAACCTAAATAGCATATTGAAAAGCAGACATTACTTTGCCAACAAAGGTTCATCTAGTCAAGGGTATGGTTTTTCCAGTAGTCATGTATGGATGTGAGAGTTGGACTGTGAAGAAAGCTGAGCACCGAAGAATTGATGCTTTTGAACTTTGGTGTTGGAGAATACTCTTGAGAGTCCCTTGGACTACAAGGAGATCCAACCAGTCCATCCTAAAGGAGCTCAGTCCTGAGTGTTCATTGGAAGGACTGATGTTGAAGCTGAAACTCCAATACTTTGGCCACCTCATGCAAAGAGTTGACTCATTGGAAAAGACTCTAATGCTGGGAAGCATTGGGGGCAGGATGAGAAGGGGACGACAGAGGATGAGATAACTGGTTGGCATCACCGACTTGATAGACATGAGTTTGAGTAAACTCTGGGAGTTGGTGATGGACAGGGAGGTATGGCGTGCTGCAATTCATGGGGTTGCAAAGTCAAACATGACTAAGCAACTGAAATGAGCTGAGCTGATCATTGCTGAGGGACCTCTTCTCATCCAGGACCTCTTTTAATTTTCTGACTATGTAATGAGTCTCTTTGAGGAGTAGGTAATCCTTAGACCATTACTGGAAGCTTATAGCTATTACTGATTCTCATAAAAATGATTGTTTAATTACTCAAAAATAAAAATAAAAGCCACAGAGTATATTTTCAAATTATAGCATTAATTAACAAAGTCTGGATTATAGAAATTAGAGTTGCAAGTTAAGGTTTTGAGTTGTTCCCTATGTGGTCCTTACTATGAACTAAGAACTTATTTATATCATCTAATTCTCAAACTGAGTTAGATATTCACATAAAGCTCCCTTTGGAGTTGAAAAAAATGTCAGAAAGATTCAGTAACTTGGCTGATTTTATTAGACAATCAACCGTGAAGCAAGGATTTAAACCTTGCTAACTGGTATCAGAGCTCACATTTTAATCATTAAGCTACTTGTTTCATTCCCATAGTTAGTAAAGTGTTGCTGTTTTATTGTGTTAAACTATACATAACTAGATTCATTATTTTAATAATTTTAAATGTACCATTCAGTGGCATTAAGTACATTCACATTGCTTTCAAACTCTTCTATTCATTTCCAGAAAGTATTTATAAAAATAAATAAATAAAATGAGTTGTTCTACTTGTGTTCAAAATCCACAATTGCACTGTATTTCCAACATATTAACGTGTCTTTAAATTTGTATACCTATGGCTGATTCATGTTGAGGTTTGAAAGAAAGCAGTATAATTCTGTAAAGCAATTATCCTTCAATAAAAAATAAATTAATTAAAAAATGTGTAGAACAAACTTGAGTTGTAAAAACTAGAATGTTTGAAATCATATATATGGCAATACTACCAAATGAAAGCAGAATGTGATCATATAAAACATTACCATTTCTATTTTTTCCACCGTTTTAATTGTATAATTCTAGTTTAACCACAATATCTAAAAAGGATTCAGTTTTGTTATCACAGTAGTGTTTAATTCTATTCTTTAGCTTTTCCAAAAACTTGTCATTTCTGTTTCCATGCAAATTGTGTTTATATAGGGAAAATGAATGTCATTAGACTGTGAAGTAGGTAGCCATACTATACTTATTCAGAAAAGAAACACCCGTTTTTTACAAAAAGACATAACAAACCTTAGAAAAAGTAATTGAAACAGGTATATTTGTCAAGTAAAGTATTTTAGGTGTGTGATTTGAATACTGATCTACTTCTTTCCTAGAGACTGAAAAGAACAATGGGGTTTCTTTAGTTATGTGAAATAAAAATTATTTCTGAGGCAAGTTTCTCTTGCTCAAGTAATTGTCTCTGTCAAAACATTTTAACTGGAAGAAATCACTCATGTTTTCTGAGATAGTATTTTTTTTCTTAAATTATAATCACATAGAAATTTGTTAACTTGAAAAGTATATCACTGAATATAAAACTTCAGTAGGTTTTAGAAATAATAGCTTTAAAAATGTATTTAATTCACATAAACACATATGTGGTTTATATTTTCAAGACTGATGCCACAAATAAAATAGAAAAGAAGAAAATACATTGATAATTTTAGTGCTGGAACATATGTACTGAGTCACCTCTTCAGAGACATCTTTCTTAGCAAATAATGATAAACTGATCCCCATCTTTTTTTTTTATTTTTCCATTGAGTACTTGGTTAAATTTCTATCAATTTTTGATTCATAAATTTCTCAACAAATATAATTGTAATCATTATATTTAATTATTTTCATTTTGTATATTGTCATTGGGCTTCCCCAGTAGCTCAGTGGTAAAGAACCCATCTGCAATGCAGGAGATCCAGGTTTGATTCCTGGGTTGGGAATATCCCCCTGGAGAAGAGCAAGGCAACCCACTCTGGTACCCTTGCTTGAAGAATCCCATGGACAGAGCAGTCTGATGGGCTACAGTCCATAGTGTCGCACAGAGTTGGACACCACAGAAGAGACTTAGCACCCATATACTGTTGTCATTAGACTTTATAATGTCAGATATTGTCACAATTTAACTTAGTTGACATTCAGTTAATTGGCTTCAGCTTTTGGTATAAGTACTGTGATACAAAATACCTGATAAAGTTTATCATGTAGATTTCTTTTAGCCATTAGCACCAGGGGAGTATCCCTGGACCGTGGTAAGATGTTCCTTCATTTTGACTTAAGCTAGTATCATAAGACAGTGCATTTTCCTTGGGTTGGCTTAGGAGAGGTTCTTCAGGACTTATTCACTGATTCAAGTGGGATTTTGTGGTAGGCAGAATAAAGACATTCATTCGTTTAGAGCAGCTTTCTGTCCAATTTGCATCATCTCCCTGTGTCTTCCATTTTACTTTCTCATCAGATGTTTCAGAAGTCCTTAAAAACACTGCTGTGATTAAATTTTCTTTTTCTTCAGCTTCCAGATTCCATTGACCAGCAGATGTGATAGAGACATTTCCAATATGCAGTAGTATTTTGAATTATGATTTAAGGATTCAGCTTTCACAGAATATTTCTGGATAGGCAGTTGATAATAAAATGATAAATACAGAACTCTCCCAATAGTGACATGCACCCTCTGGTTCAAACTGAGAATACCTGGGGTATTGCAAATGATTCAGGTGGGAAACTTGAGATAGTGTTCCAGGTGTAAACTATGAAAGTGAAGAAAACAGATTCCTGCTTCCATGGAAGTTCCTAAATTGTAAACATTTTAAGTAAAAAAAAAAAAAAGCACAATGAAAGACAGCCTTAAAACTTGAGTCAATCTACAAGGGAAGTACCATTTCCCAGCTAATGGTGTACATGGCTTTCTTTAGGATGTCAGGCAAGAAAGAAACAGTCATTTTAACAGCACAGCATGGAAAGTATACACTTGTATACCCAATTCCCCAATTCTCATAACACTCAGAAATCAGTTTTCAAGGGAGGCAAGATAAAGTATTTTGGAAAAGAACACTGATGACTTATGAGAAATCATTAAAATGATTGCATTTCTTTATTGATTTGAGTTACTAGTATTCTAAAAAATTTAGTATAATGTTGTCATAATGTTCATGCTTTTCTTATTAAAAAAGTAGCTTAATAGCTTCTTAATACTATTTCATTCTTAATGTAATGAAATACATATTTATAATAGTTTATATAGAAGTGACCAAAAACTACTGAAACCAGGGATTTGGTGGTGGTAAATAATAGCAGTATATGAGGATGCCAGCTAAGCAAACCAGAAAATATTAATATAAAACTTTATGAAAGTTTTTTATAGGCAAAAAAATTGAAATATATTTGAATCCTTGAGAATGGTCATCTTCATATATACCTTTAAAGAATAAAAAATCACACAGAATTTAATGCTATCATTGTTCAAGGCTCCTTAGGAATGCAACTGTTAGGTAGATTTGAAAAGAATTAATAGAAGGGATTTGCAATAGTTTGATACAAGAAGATATTCCATGATATTATGTTTTCTTAAAAATAAGCTCTTGATTGGAGATGGAAGAATTTATATAGCCCTCAGTTCAGTTCAGTTCAGTTGCTCAGTCATGTCTGACTCTTTGCAACCACATGGACTGCAGCATGCCAAGCTTCCCTGCCCATTATCAGTTCCTGGAGCTTGCTCAAACTCATGTCCATCGAGTCAGTGATGCCATCCAACCATCTCATCCTCTATCATCACCTTCTCCTCTTGCCTTCTAACTTTCCCATCATCAAAGTCCTTTCTAATGAATCAGTTCTTTGCATCAGATGGCCAAAGTATCAGAGCTTCAGTTTTAGCATTAGTCCTTCCAATGAATATTCAGGACTGATTTCCTTTAGGATTGACTGGTTTGATCTCATTGTAGTCCAAAGGACTCTCAGGAGTCTTCTCCAACACCACAGTTCAAAGGCACTCAGCCTTCTTTATGGTCCACCTCACACATCCATACATGACTATTGGAAAAGCCATAGCTTTGACTACATGGACCTTTGTTGACAAAGAAATGTCTCTGCTTTTGAATACTCCATCTAGGTTTGTTATAGCTTTTCTTCCAAGGAGCAACTATATTTTAATTTCATGGCTACAATCAACATCTGCAGTGATTTTAATCACTGCAAGAAAAGGAGCCCAAAAAAAGAAAGTCTGTAACTGTTTCCTTTGTTTCCTCATCTATTTGCCATGAAGTGAGGGGACCGGATGCCATGATCTTTGAACCCTGCAGTAATGCATTTTGATATATCTAGAAATTGATATAGAATAAACTGCTTGCAATGAGCATAGCTGTGAAAGTGAAAACAGCAAATACAGCTCCCCTGATCATGGTGAAATGAGTAGAAGGAATGTAGCAAATTCAGAAACAGAAGTTAAAGTACAGAACAGTGGTTTAGATTTGGTCATTCAATGGAAGACTAGGTCATGGACCTTCAAATGGACAATATAAAGACCACTGTTGTCCATGAGGTCACATCTTTGACAATGTCCTTTCAAAGTGTGAGTCTCAGGATTGCAGGCCTGACAGTTATATCAGTTATATTTCCTATCTATACTAGGAAATAGACTGACATAATAAATTTGAACTTTTAGAAATAATTGAATTGTTATGTTTTAATGAAGAAGACTATAATATCCTACTTTTATATTCTTATTCAAAATTCTAGTACATCTTTTTTTGTAATTGGACATTTTTAAGTAAAGAGTTCAGAGAAACCTGTACTTTATCAAAGTACTTCTTTCTGTTTGCTTAATTGCTACATGGAAGTAGTGGGAATATTTTAACCAGCAACCTTTTACTTTGAAAATATATATTTTGATCATTTGTTATGTTTCATTAACTTTTCTACCAATATTAACATGCTTAATACAGATGATTTTTCTGGTCTCTAACTTCGAGGATTTGTAAATATTGTATACTGTTGGCAAAGGTCTACACTACAGTGGGAGGGATATAAGCAATCAGGAAGCAATCACAAATTTATTCAGCAGATTCATGTTACCAAGTTTTATATTCCAAGAGCAAAATTTCTCTGTTCAATTGATACTGTCAGTAGTAACTTGGTTTTTGTTTTTTTTCCCAGAGTTGTAATGCTGAACAAAATGAACAATGCTTAGGATTTTACTGGATACTGAATGAATTGATTTGAAAAAATGTCATCTACACGAACTGAAAGTTTTTAGAAACAATAACTTCCACAAATATTATCCAATTATATCAGATTATTCTAGTAACTATCATATTATGCTCATTTCAAAATCTAATGTTTGGGCTTATGTGTGTGTGTGTGAGCCTTCGTGTATGTGTACATATCCATATAGACACTTTAGTTATGTCAATGACCTACAAATAGACACTCATTGTCTTGGAATATGAGGGTACAAGATTTATATTGTTTATATTAACTACCAAATATTGCTAGACACTTTATTACCCAGCACACATCACTAAGGTATAGGTCAAATAATTTGCATACAAGATTCATTAAAAAAAAACAGTAACTGAAATTTGTTCTTTACAGTCTCCAAAATTACTGCAGATGGTGACTGCAGCCATGAAATTAAGACACTTAATTAAGATGCTAAATTAAGATGCTTACTCCTTGAAAAGAGTTATGACCAACCTAGACAGCATATTACAAAGCAGAGACATTACTTTGTCAACAAAGTCCATCTAGTCAAGGCTATGGTTTTTCCAGTAGTCGTGTATGGATGTGAGAGTTGGACTATAAAGAAAGCTGAATACCGAAGCATTGATACTTTTGAACTGTGATGTTGGAGAAGACTCTTGAGAGTCCCTTGGACTGCAAGGAGATCCAACCAGTCCATCCTAAAGGAAATCAGTCCTGAATATTCATTGGCAGGACTGATGTTGAAGCTGAAACTCCAATACTTTGGCCACCTGATGTGAAGAACTGACTCATTTGAAAAGACTGTGATGCTGGGAAAGATTGAAGGCAGGAGGAGAAGGAGACGACAGAGGATGAGATGGTTGGATGGCATGACCAACTCAATGGACATGAGTTTGAGTTAACTCCAGGAGTTGGTGATGAACAGGGAGGCCTGGTGTGCTGCAGTCCATGGGGTCACAAAGAGTCAAACATGACTGAGTGACTGAACCTGAAATCTCCAGTTTCTAAGCCACAGAATTCTTAATTAAGAAGTGTTTGTAGAGCAGGATGGCTCTGATCAAGACTCAGGGGCAACAGAGGATATATAATTCCTCATACCTTGATAGAAGGGAGAATATTATCTGACGTCTTAGGCTCCAAAGAACAGACAGTAAGGTCTGGTTCTGAAACAGCTTGGATGAGGTTGAAAACCCATCCTCGTTTGCACAATTCAAAAGGATGATATTTAGGATAACAATTAGGTTAAACAATAGGCATACAATTAGAAACTCTAATACATAGCCAACTTCAGGGGCTATTTAGCAACCTGGTCATGGGAAATCATTGCTGACAACTGAAAGTGTCCATGAGATAACTTACATGTAGAAGGTGTAACAACAGGTATAGTCACAGGGAAGCTTTGTTGTATCCCTACTTTTAGATCAAAATAAGTCTGCTATACCTGTAATGCAGGAATACAACTGAGATGCTAGAAGACAGATAAATAGATAGATGATTAACTTCTTGAGGCTAATGTAACAAAGTACTGTAATCTAGATGGCTTAAAATAACAGAGCATCATTTGCTTACAGTTAATGGAGGCTAGATTTCTAAGTTGTCAGAGTTGATTCTTATGAAGTATCTGAGGGAAAATGTGTTCCATGACACTCTCTTAGCTTCTGGTGGTTTAGCAGTAACCTTTGTGTTCCTTAGCTTATAGGCATTTCACTCCAATCTTTCACCTTTATATGGTATTCTCCCTGTAATTCAAGTTGTCTCCCTCTATGATGTCTGTCTGTGTCCATATTTTTCTATTTTTAATAAGGATACAGATCAAATTGTAGAAGGTGATGGCAACCAACTCCAGTGTTCTTGCCCGGAGAATTCCAGGGATGGTGGAGCCTGGTGGGCTGCCGTCTGTGGAGTCGCGCAGAGTCGGACACTACTGAAGCGACTTAGCAGCAGCAGCAGCACAGATTAAATTGGATTAGGGCCACCTTAATGATTTCATTTTAACTTATTATCTCACTATAAACCTCCATTCAAAAAGGTCACTTTTTGAGGAATTGAAGATTAGGGCTTCAAAGTAACTTTCTTGAAGGAAAAATTCAACCAATAATAGACAATATAGATAGGTAGATGATATTTAAAGGGGGCACATAAGCATTTATTTTATATTATATTATTTTTTATACTTTTTTACAAATGGCAGTGTCATCAGCCTCATCAACTCTGTATTTAAGATATTAAGATATTAGTCCTAAAAATAAAAGGAGACTAGGACTTTTCTTTATTATATGTGCAACATATTATTTCACATTTGATGAACTAAAGTAACAAATTATAGTGTAGAGGAAAATGGTATAGAAGGAAAATTCTGTAGTTCTTTCAACATATTAACCATATGATAAACCATATGATAAACTTAATAATAACTTGAGTTTATACTAACTCACAGTGAATGAGTTAAACCTGTGAGAATATACATCATTCCAAGATTTTGTAGTTTATTACATAGATTATCTTATCGACTATGCCAAAGGCTTTGACTGTGTGGATCACAATAAGCTGTGGAAAGTTCTGAAGGAGTTGGGAATACCAGACCATCTGACCTGTCTCTTGAGAAACCTGTATGCAGGCCAGGAAGCAACAGTTAGAACTGGATATGAAACAAGAGACTGGTTCCAAATAGGAAAAAGAGTACGTCAAGGATGAATATTGTCACCCTACTTATTTAACTTGTATGCAGAGTACATCATGAGAAACGCTGGGCTGGAAGAAGCACAAGCTGGAATCAACATTGCCAGGAGAAATATCAATAACCTCAGATATGCAGATAACACCACCCTTATGGCAGAAAGTGAAGAGGTACTAAAAAGCCTCTTGATGAAAGTGAAAGAGAGTGAAAAAATTGGCTTAAAGCTCAACATTCAGAAAATTAAGATCATGATATCTGGTCCCATCACTTCATGGGAAATATATGGGGAAACAGTGGACACAGTGGCTGACTATGTTTTTTGGCTCCAAAATCACTGCAGATGGTGATAGCAGCTGTGAAATTAAAAGATGCTTACTCCTTGGAAGGAAAGTTATGACCAACATAGACAGCATCTTAAAAAACAGAGACATTACTTTGCCAACAAAGGTCCATCTAGTCAAGGCTATGGTTTTTCCAGTAGTCATGTATGGATGTGAGAGTTGGACAGTGAAGAAAGCTGAACACTGAAGAACTGATGCTTTTGAATCGTGGGGTTGGAGAAGATTTGAGAGTCCCTTGGACTGCAAGGAGATCAAACCACTCCATCCTAAAAGAGTTCAGTCCTGAGTGTTCGTTGGAAGGTCTGATGTTGAAGCTGAAACTCCAATACTTTGGCCACCTCATGCAAAGTGTTGTTTCATTGGAAAAGACCCTGATGCTGAGAAGGATTGGGAGCAGGACGAGAAGGGGACAACAGTGGATAAGATGGCTGGGTGGCATCACAGACTCGATGGACATGGGTTTGGGTGGACTCCAGGAGTTGGTGATGGTCAGGGAGGCCTGGCGTGCTGCAATTCATGGGGTTGCAAACAGTCAGACACCACAGAGCAACTGAACTGAAACTGAACATACATTATCAAAACTTATGGGAAATTTTAAATAGGAAACAATTGCACACCCTATCTAAAACTTAACCGTACCCAGGTGGCTCAGTACTTTCCCATTTTGAAAATAAATACATGAATAAATAAAGATAAAATTAAAATTCTGGAATTCAAAAGCATTTAGTTCCCAAAATTCTTCTGAGAGTTTTTAATTTTGGTTTTATTCCGTTCTTTTTTTTCTTCTTTCTTTCCTTTCTTCTTCCTCTCCATTTCCTTCTCCTCCTTCTCATTCTCCTAACTCTGAAGGAAAGTGACATTTTAAAAATAAAACTCAAAGTAAAGAACAACTGGAAGTTGGGGAAAAGTGAAAAGACATAGGTAGTTTTAAAATATCCTTTGGTGGTAAGAAAAGTGTTTTATATGGTTCAGAGTGCTGGAGAGTATAAACCAGACACAGAGCCAGTATGACAAACACTAAAGAAGGAAGAAGACCTACCTATACAAGAACTATATTGTATAAAACCCCCAAAATGGAAGGTATGAAGAAAATGAAGAAAAAGGCTTTGTGACCAACTGCTCCATAAATATGATTTCAAAACGCAAATATATTAGAAAAGCATGTGTACATGTGTGCTTAGTCGGGTGCAGCTCTTTGCAACACCATGGACTGTAGCCAGAGAGGCTCCTCTGTCCATGGGATTTTCCAAACAAGAAAACTGAAGTGGGTTGCTATTTCCTCCTCCAGGGGATCTTCCCGACCCAGGGATGGAACATGTGTCTCTGTCTCCTGCATTTGCAGGCAGATCCTTTACTAATGCACCACCTGGGAAACCTAATAGAAAAGCAAGGGAACTTAGTTTAGGTATGGAGGGTAATTTTGACTTTAACTTAGATTACGTTATGATTTTTTTTCCTGAAAGGTTTCTTTTACTGAAAAAATATATTTTAAAGATTTATTTTTAATTCCTTCTCATAACAAAACAAAACAAAACCCTCACATGTTTAGAAACCTCTTCAGGTTGATTAGTTTGCTATTCATTTCCCAGATTGGCATATGCTTACTTAGTAACTAATCCTCATGACCAAAGAGAAAGGAAAGTTAAATTCAAATGCATGAGTTAAATTTTAAACCCTAATCAAAGTCATGTAAATAATTTGGATTCATTTTGTGAAACAACACTTCCTATTTTTTAATTTGCTTTTCTGTAAGCAGTATTTAAACATTTTAGATACTTAAAAAAATTAAACATTTTAAAACATTTTAAATTAAACATTCTAATCATTATTACAAGCATTAAAAGTTTATAGATTTTTTTTTCTACACCCAGCTAGTATTGAGAATATAAACCTTTTTTAATTATTGTTATAAGGTCACTGCACAACTTCCTTTTCATTTTCTTTTTTATATGTCTTTTTTCCTTTTCAATTTTATTTTGTGTTAGAGTCCTTTGTCAAATATTTTCTCCAAGTGAGTTGCATCTCAATATAGACTTTGAATACTTGCATTATACAAGTTTTTTTCTTTTTTACCCCCCCACACAGAAAAGGGGAAATATCTTTTAAAAAGTAATACTATCTTAACATGATATATGATTCCTGGGTAGAGAATTTTTTCACATATTCTTCTAGCTTCTGGTGTTAGAGATGAGAAGTTTAATATGTTTGAATATTTTACTTTCTAAGTGACTTGAAAGTAAGAAAGCTTAAAAGATTTTCTTCCGTTTCCTTTAAATTCTTAGAATTCAGACAATTTACTAGTCTATGTATAGGTGAATAGCTCCTTTTTTCCCCTTCAACATTGTTATTATCTCAGTAAACTTTTATAATTTTTAGATTCAAATATTTATTCAAGCAAGGGTAGCCTTCTCTGTTATTTCTTTTTTTTCTTTTAATTTTCTTTACTTTATTGCGTTGGTTTTGCCATACAATGACATGAAACCACCATGGGTATACATATGCCCCGCCTCCAGAACCCCCCTCCCTCCTCCCTCCCGATTCCTTCCCCCTGGGTCATCTCGGTGCACCAGCCCCGAGCATCAACCCTGGGCTGGCGATTGATTTCACATATGATAATTGACATGTTTCAATGCCATTCTCCCATATCATCCCACCCCTGCCCTCTACCACAGAGTCCAGGAATCTGTTCTATACATCTGCGTTTCTTTTCTTAAAATCTTGTTTCTCTTCTTTTTCAGAACAGTTATTACATGAATCATAGTTCATGTAGTTTTGTTTCACAGTTACTGTGAACTGGAATAATTTATGAAAACAAATTCTTTTTTATTCTGTGAAACATCAATTATTTACAATTAATTATGCACATCCTGGGCTTTGTTGTGATTTGTAAAATTTTATCCCCATATTTGCAGAGAAAAATATCTAGCAAGATAGAAGAAGTTATATATTCTTGATAGCTTGCATCATTTATTATTTACCATAGTGGAGATGTTATTCAGTAAACATTAAAATTAATAAATAAAATGCATTTATTATTATAATGGAATATTATGTTAGCATACATTTCTAAGGGGCTTCCCAGGTAGCACTAGTGATTAAGAACCCACTTGCCAATTCCGGAGACTTAAGAGACTTGGGTTCAATTTCTGGATAGGGAAGATCCCCTGGAGAAATAAATGGTGACCCACTCCAGTATTCTCTCCTGGAGAATTCCATGGACTGAGGAGCCCGGTGGGCTACAGTCCATAAGGTTGCACAGTCAGACACGGCTGAAGTGACTTAGCACATATGCTTCTAATTGATGTATCTTTTCCTCTTCATTTATTTCCATGAATGACTGTAACATGAAATATCACATTTTTAAAATTATCAATGTATGATCTAATCTTTACTATGAACTAATCAATATAGAGTTTTTATGATCAGGAATAGGCACTCAAATACAAAAAAAGTGATAAACTCACACCAGTAATTCCACAACATTGATTTGCACAAGTGTGCTCTAGTGTACATTTAAATAGAAAATTAACATAAGTTAATAGGTTAGCACAATATCGAAAGCAAGTAATAAATGTTGGTGAGGATGCAGATTTAATAATATTTTATTATTTTCGAGTATCAAACCAAAGTATAGCAATGAAATTATTATTTGTCTATGAATATTTCTTTTTTCTTTAAACATAGTTTTTTCCTTTACATTTATTAGATAACCATGCATTTCTCTTACTCTTTGAAATTTCATAAACAAGCTAAAATATTCCCTGGATTTCCATATGTTCAATGTGATTAACATATTTTGAGTGGAGGTGGGGGGCATCTCTTATCACAGTTATTAATCTGGAAACACACTTCCAGCTCATTGAAGTGAGGGGGAAAACTCTACAATATCTTACTGGCTCTTAAAGTTTCCCACCATAAATCACATATACCTTCCAGTTCCATTTCAAAATGCAAGTAAATCATATTTGCATCTAACTCCAAAGGGGACAGTGAAGTACAATTCTACCACTTTCCAGGAGGAAAGTTAAAAATACACAGGAAATGTCAATAAGGCTCTCAACAATATGTAATACTTCTCTCTGTAGAGTTCCTATTTTTTTCCAATATAACCATCCTTTGCTCAATTTTCTTGTAGAGATATATTCTATTATCCATTTTGTTCTACATTTTGATCATTTGTGATATGCTAGTCCCTGTACTAATATCTACATAAGTAGTGTCTCTTGTCTTGTATTACAAACCTTTCCTGGTGCAATGTAATACAAAGGGCCAGGGGAATATAGATTAAAGCACAAACGTATATATAAACTCTTATTGGGATTAATACCACAACCATTCCTTGATTGTAACTCAACTGGTAATCATTTTCATCATGCTTTTTCTAATTATTTAATCCACTTGGTTTCAATCTTATCAATAAATGAGGACAATAATTACAATTTACTTAGCATTTAGCTCAATAAATGTTAATTGTCATTGCTACTATTAATACACTAAAGCACACATAATGAGCTTTGTGATGATATATTTTCAAATTTTTTAATGAATTGACATAAAATATTACAGTATATTATTTGAAAAGTCAACTTTGTGTATTACTGATTTATTATTCCTATAATGCTGATTACTTATTCTTATAATGCTTCTCAAATGTTAGCATATTGAATAATCATATGAGAATAATTTTTCAGTAATTCAAATTCTTAAGTTCTATCCTCTGTAATTATGATTCAGTAGACTGAGTAGGCTCCAGATAGTTGAATATTTTGTAATTTCTCTGTAGGAAGTATCTAGAGAAATATTTTTTTTTAAAAAATCTATACTAAAATTGAAAAATGCAGTGGCCCTTTTTTGTGTATATCATTTCTATTTCTTCATACTGCACAAACTTATTTGGTTTCCAAAGATTTCCTTGCATTTCAAAAACATATATGACTCATAATATGTGCTATAAACTTGCTTTGCTATTTATGAAGTAGAAAACATTAGGAAACGCTATAGAGTGCATAAAATCAATAAAGGATTATGAGAATCTTTTGAGCCAGAAAATAGTCCAGAGAGCACAGAGCAATATTAATTAACACTAAAAAGAAATAAAAGTTTAGATGAATGTTTTAATTTAATCCAAATGTAAAAATTTCCAAATGTAGAGAAAGATTGGAGGGAAAGCTATAACATGATGAAAGCTACTAGAAACTACTTAATTTGAACTAGGCTTATTACATTAGAGGACCTGAATTGATTGTTTCATTTACTTCTATTAAAGATGTTTCAAATTACTTCATTCTTTATCAACAATAGGTTGCAATACAATTTCCTATATACGTGAAATTTTATCTCATATCAGAAGCTTGTTAAAAATCTTACTGACCTGGTTAGCGAAATAACATTTCTTTTATACAGATCCAGTTACTCTTGCCTTTCTGGAAAATTTTAAGTTTATAAAACCACTACTTACAGAAAATAATTTAAATCAATTACATGTCTACACATATATCTTCTGCACTTGTCATCTTCCAACACCTACTGCTGTTAAGACACAAAATCAAGTTCGGATGTTCCATTGAAAAAACAAGTAAGAGCCCCAAAATTCACACAGAAGGTAAGTTTCTGCACGAAGCTTTAGCACAGGTATGTTTGACCCTGAAGTCTATGGTCTAATCTAAACTTAATACCTGGAATTTTCAGGTGGAATGATGGTAAAGAATCTGCCTGTCAATGCAGGAAATGCAAGAGAAACAGGTTTGATCCCCAGGTTGGGAAGATGCCTGGAGTAGGAAATGGCAACCCACCTGTGTTCTTGCCTGGAAAATTCCATGGACAGAGGAACCTGGCAAGCTACAGTCCATGGGGTCACAAAAGTTGGACATGAATGAGCCATTGAGCACACACTGAAATGATGGCTATCATGTGTTGAAGACATGTACGTATTATTTTAAAAGATTCATGATGGAGGGACAAAGAGGCAGATGCTAAATCTTAGAAATGCTCACTATCTACCTCTGGAGAGCCCCACCACTGTGCCCTATCCAGCTGCTCTCAACCATTCCATTCTCCCACCAGGTAGTATCAGGTTCTATCTTAGATTCATTTTTCATATCATATCTCCCAGAACTAGCACAACTTATCATCAAGGCCAGCATGTAAATTATCTATATATTCTGACCTGTATCAGAAGCCAGAGGAGGAAATAAGTACAATTAAAAGAAGGCAGTTCAGTTCAGTGGCTCAGTCATGTCCGACTCTTTGGGATTCCATGGACTGCAACATGCCAGGCTTCCCTGTCCATGCAATTCTCCAAACAAGAATACTGGAATGGGTTGCCATTTCCTTCTCCAGGGGATTTTCCTGACACAGGAATTGAACCAGGATCTCCTTCATTGCAGGCAGATTCTTCATGACTGAGCTACTATCTATTAATTATTGTCAAAGAACAACAAATTAATGGCATAGTGCTTTGCTCTCTCTTACATTACTGGTTACAGTAAAATCTAGTATCATTCTTATTGCTGACACAGTAACTATTAATTAAAATCACACATGCATTTATATCAGCTATCTATTACCATAATAATGTTGTATAACACACCATCCCAAATTCAATGATTTAAACACAGTAGTTTTTAACTCTCACAGAACTGTTAATCACTGATTTAGGCAGATTAGTTCTTCTGGTTTTGTCTGGTCTCCATTGCATTGCTACTATCTGGAATGTGTTGGCCGGGGTTATTTCTCTGTTTAGGTGTCTCCGTGTTACTACCATAGGCTATGTGGTGAAAGCAGAGGTACCGCAAGCCCAGTCTTGAAAGTGTCTTTCAGACCTACATTTACATCCTACTCTCAAACATTGCACTGGTCCACAAACCTGTTACGTGTCTGAACTCAGAATCAAGGGGGAGGTAAATAATCACCATTCGTTTATCAACATTAACTTGAAAGCCACCTGTCAAAAAGTATGGATGCCAGAGAATGTGAAGTATTCAAGTCATTAAAGCAATTAATCTGAGCTTCTCTGGTGGCTCAGTAGGTAAAGAATCTACATGCAATGCAGCTGACTTGGGTTTGAACCTTGGGTTGAGAAGATCCCCTGGAGAAGGGAATGGCAATCCACTCCAGTATTCTTGCCTGGAAAGTCCCATGGGCAGAAAAGCCTGGTGGGCTACAGTCCATGGGTTTGCAAAGAGATGGATGTGACCGAGTGCCTAAAACACACAAAGAAATTAATATACCACACCCCTTGATGCAGCCATTCCTATGTGTGAATTTTTCCTACAGATGTACTTGGACCTGTGGGAGATAATCTAGGTATAATAAAACTTAGCAAAATATTCTTTAAAGCAGAAAACCTAGATATGTACTTGTACATGTGGGAAATAATCTAGGTATAACAATATTTAGTGAAATATTGTTAAAATAGAAAACTAAGGAATGTCTGGGCTTCCCTGGTGGATCAGTGGGTAAAAAATCTGCCTGCAGTGCAAGAGACCCAGGTTCAATCCCTGGTTTGGGAAGATCCCCTGGGGAAGGGAATGGCAAACCTCTCTGGTATTCTTGCCTGGAGAATTTCATGGACAGAGGAGTCCACAGTGATATGTATTTAAATGTAAGTACATTTGAATACATGTATGTCTGTATGCAAATACATGCGGTATATCTACAGTCCTTGAGGTTCCAAAGAGTCAGACACGACTGAGTGACTAACATATACAAGGTATGTCTAGCATGAAAAATATCATGCATCAGTAAGGGGCTTGTTAAATAGCTACAAACATTCTAAAGGAATATCTGTAGCTACTGAAAATTATTCACATAAAAAATGCTTTTAAGTAAAAAAGCAATACACAAACAGAGTATTATATGATACTATATTTTAAGTCAGTAAAATACGTTTAGAAATGTCTGAAAGAACAGTATTTAAATGCTAACTATGTATGGATGGTGGACATTGTAGAGGAATAGGAGAGCTTAGCAACTGAAGTTTTTGTAACCTTGCTATGCACAATGTACCTTTTTGTCTTTTCAAAATTCTGTGCCATAGGCATACATTACCTATTTTATTACCCATTTGTTTACATAATAATTTAATGACTATTTTTTGTATTTTACATTAATTAATAAAAGGGCAAGTGCGTAATAACTAATTACTGTAGTTATTATAGCAATAACTAATTACTGTAATAACTAATAACTGTGTAATAACTAATTCCAAGTAGGAATTAGTTATTATGTACACATGTATACACATGTACCATACTGCCAATATGTTTTCCAATCTTCAAATTATTTCAGTCTGAATTAATATAAATTGTACTTGTAAAACTGAAAGATACATGTAAATTTCATGTAATTTATATGAACTGCAACAATTTGATGTGTCTAATACTTTAATTAATGAATATGTCTTGTGAACTTTCTCAATTGATTATTTAGATAATTTTACCTACATTTAGTTTTGCTAATAAGATGACAACTCTCCTTAAAAAAAAAGAAACAGTATATTTTCTTCTGTCCTTTGGGTTGTTGCTGAGAATGAGAAGCAATAGTAGTTTACGTATTTTTAGTCCTTCTTTGTATTCTACACCACAAGTTGTTGATTTTGAATTATTCTGACTTTTTGCAGTTTGATATTAGTAAATACATACAATATTTCTTAAACTTTCCTCAACAAACATAACTTTTTTCTTGTTAAAACAGAAGGGGTAAAGGAATAGATTATATAGTTTTTTACTTCCAATTTGTTTGATCACTTTACATAAATTATTTTATATTTTAATATAAAAACAATAAAATTTAACATGTGAATCACATTAGAAAAATTTTTGGCTAGACTCTTGCTGTTTTTAAGATAGATTGCAATATTTTAACAATATAAATTTAAATTGTACTGCATGTGCCTTTGGGTATTCATATGCATACTTTCAGGGACATCTACTTATTTTTCATAAATATGTGATTTTTTTAATCTTTGGGGGCAAAAATCAGTGTATTACATTCAGATAATAAAATAATAATCCAAAGGGAACAAATATCTATTGAACTTGGTTCCAGAATTTGTAATGAATATAATTTGCTAACACAAATGACTTTCAGGATCTGACTTTTCAAAGTGAATATCAGAAACTATTATAACTGGTATTAAGATTTAAAGATGTTTTCTATTGGCTCTAAAATGGAAAATAGAGAATAATAAATTTAGGAAAAATATATATAAAGGACTGAAATGAAAAAAAAATAAAAACTTTAAATAAGTAAAAGCAAACATCGGATTGGAAAAGTTATATTAACTTCTAAACAAGGCATTGCATTTTTTTATTTATCATTTTTTTCCCTAAGAGTTTAACTTCAAATTTATTTTAGTGAAAGCTGCAACTGAAATTGACCTTTTCAACATTACTTAATTTATATGGAAAGGGAGTTTACAAGCAGAGAAAATCAAAGATTCCATTAGAAGCTAATGATAGACTACTTTCTTTGCATCTATATGTGTCCGTATAAATCAATTACATTATAGAATTTCTGAGTTCAACAAAAGTTGACCTTTATTGACCTTTATCTAGTGTCATGTACACAATGTCCTCATATTCCTACACAGATGATAATAGATATTACCAGATCTTAATGAAAATAAAATTTCTCTGTATTCAGTAATTAGCTAGTAAAACCAATTAGTTGAGGACCTACAAAACTAGTGTTAAAGGTGATTAAGCCAAGTTAATGATTACAAAAATAATTATACTTCCACAGTGAACTTCAGAATTATAATTGGACTGTCTATCCCAGTTAATTAGATAATTAGCACACCAAGATTTTTGGAAAACTTCGAGCAGTTGGAAAGTGCATTCTCTTGAAATCTCACATTTAGATGTGCTCTTAAGGGTAATTCGATATCATAAATCTTCCAAAGTTAAGAGAAGACAGTGTAATTTTCATTTTTCTCAATTAGCAGTTATCCAGTTAATGTTATTGCTATTAGTTTATTCCTCTTCCATATCAAATATGATCAAAAAAACAATAAACTTCAACTGAAAGTCCAAACTAACATTAGATGAATTTATCGCTCAAGCACCCCTAGCAATAGAGTAAATTATAAAACAGTACATTTTAGTCATTTCCTTAAGTGATCCAAATGCAAAATAGAACATTCATACTCTGCAATTTAATTACAGTATCTATGAAAAATGATCTTTATCCTGATAATGTTGACTGTTAACAGCTTTTTATTTCACAAGCATTTATTTAGGATTACTGTACTATAAGAAAACAATTTTAATATTACCACTTTAAAATGCTGAAAAATATACATCTCATCAACTCAGTATTCTTTCTATCAATTTAGGGCCAGAGAGTGAAGAAATAGCACACTAGAGGAGCTTGGTATGATCAATTTGGCTCATATTCCTTTGGTGAGTGACTTACACATGTACACACACCCATATACAAATAATGAAAAATAAAACCTTTACTCTAATAAGGCATCTTCCTTAATTATGATCACTTATTCACAAATTATTTCACTCAATGGGTCATCTTAAAGAGTAAAAGTCAATAATGTATTTTATATTGATATGATAATACTATTTTATATTGAAACTATAATACTAACACTTTGCCCCAACACACATACAACCTTAATAAATATGTTTAAAATAAAGCTCTCTGTGTAAAAGAAAATCAGAATCGTTGCAGTTAGAATTTCATAGAGTTTGATATTTAAAAGTTATTCACAGTCCATTTTTTAATAAGGGACTATTATATATATATTTTTTAAATATTAAATGAGTTTATGTTTTTCCTTTTTTTTTTATTGTGTTGGTTTTGCCATACATTGACATGAATCCGCCATGGGTATACACATATTTTTGATAAATATCCATTTAAAGATGTTCATGTCCAGTGGGTGGACGTGATAATGGATATAATATATGATAGAAAACATACTTAAAATTAATCATTATAGTATCTAGTTATTGCTTCGCTTGTAGCTCAGCTAGTGAAGAATCCACCTGCAATGTTGGAGACACCTGTTCTATTCCTGAGTTGGGAATATCTTCTGGAGAAGGAATAGTACCCACTCCAGTATTCTTGGGCTTCCATGGTGGCTTGGATGGTAAAAAATCTGCCTGCAATGCAGGATATCTATCTGTGTTCGATCCCTGGGCTGGGAAGATCTCCTGGAGAAGGGAACAACTACCTACTCCAATATTCCTGCCTGAAGAATTCCATGGATAGAGTAGCCTGGCAGGCTATAGTTCATGAGGTTGCAAAGAGTTGGACACAACTGGGTGACTTTCACTTCACTTTCATCTATTTGTTGAAACCTGTTTGACACAGTTTTTATTAATTAGTTATTTAGGTCTTCTTTGAGGAGGAGGAACACATGAATTGCTCTTGATGAGTTTCTACCAACAGAACTTCAAATGTTGCTAAGCCATCAGAATTCTTGGAATAAAGAGGATTCAAGTCCACTTACAGCCAGAGGCACCATTAACATATGGTCACTCTAGGTTCTTTCAAGAAAACAGCCACTGCAAGCATGAGGGGAATACAGGGGAAAGGTTAGGAATGAGGGTATCCATAGGTAGGGAGAAGCTGGGAGAATGAGGCAGCAGGTAGATTAGAGCGTTTGAGCACGGGGGCAGAAAGAGGAAATGAACTTGGACAAAGCACACCAAGACTTTTAACAGAAGTTTAGGGAGAAGTCTGGAAAGTCTCTCCAAGAAGAATAGGAGTTCAAAGTGGTAAAAAGTGAGCCAGATGCCATTGTCCGTTAACACAACAGTCTCCAGAAACAAATATTTTCTTCTTCCATCTTCCAAATTACCCTCTCACTGCAAATTCTAACCCTGGACTATAGAGGAAAATTCTAACGCTGACCATATTAGAAAGTGATTTTTTAAAATATGGTTTCCTGTTTTTGAAAAATACCAGCTGATAAATAGTTAATTATAGACAATCCAGCACGATGTTGTTGTTCAGTCTGTAAGTGGTAAACAACTCTTTGCACTCCATGGACAGTAGCATGCACAGTTGCACAACTGTGTACAACTACTGTACAACTGTACTAATTTCACATTCTAACAAAGTAATGCTCAAAATTCTCCAACCAAGACTTCAACACTACCTGAATGGAGAATTTCCAGATGTTCAAGCTGGATTTAGAAAAGGCAGGGGAACCAGAAATCAAATTGCCATCATGTGTTGGATCATAGGAAAAGCAAGAGGATTCCAGAAAAAACATCTACTTCTGGTTTATTGACTATGGTAAAGCCTTTGACTGTGTGGATCACAACAAACTGTGGAAAATTCTTAAAGAGATGAGAATACCAAACCACCTTACTTGCCTCCTGGGAAACCTATATGCAGGTCAAGAAGCAACAGTTAGAACTGGACATGGAACAGACTGGTTCCAAATTGGGAAAGGAGTACATCAAGACTGTATATTGTCACCCTGCTTATTTAACTTATATGCAGAGCACATTATGTGAAATGCCAGACTGGATGAAGCACAAGCTGGAATCAAGATTGCCAGATAACTTCACATACATAGATAACACCTTCCTTATGGCAGAAACTGAAGAGGAACTAAAGAGTCTTTTGATGAAGGTGAAAGAGGAGAGTGAAAAAGCTGGCTTAAAACTCAGCATTCAAAAAACTAAGATCTTGGTATCCGATCCCATCACTTCATGGCAAATAGATGGGGAAACAACGTAAACAGTGACAGTGTTTACTTTCTTGGGCTCCAAAATCACTGCAGATGATGATTGTAGCCATGAAATTAAAAGGTGCTTACTCCTTGGAAGAAAAGTTATGACCAACATATACAGCATCTTAAAAAACAGAGTGGGCCAAAGAACTTAACAGACATTTCTCCAAAGAAGATATAAAAATGGCTAACAAACACATGAAAAGATGTTCAACATCACTCATTATCAGAGAAATGCAAATCAAAACTACAATGAGGTACCACTTTACACCAGTCAGAATGGCTGCCATCCAAAAGTCTACAAGCAATAAATGCTGGAGAGGATGTGGAGAAAAGGGAACCCTCTTACACTGTTGGTGGGAATGAAAACTAGTACAACCACTATGGAAAACAGTGTGGAGGTTCCTTAAAAAGCTGCAAATAGACCTGCCATATGACCCAGCAATCCCACTGCTGGGCATATACACCGAGGAAACCAGAATTGAAAGAGCCACGTGTACCCCAATGTTCATCGCTGCATTGTTTACAATAGCCAGGACATGGAAGCAACCTAGATGCCCATCAACTGACGAATGGATAAGAAAGCTGTGGTACATATACACAATGGAATATTACTCAGCATCAACTGACGAATGGATAAGAAAGCTGTGGTACATATACACAATGGAATATTACTCAGCATTAAAAAAAAATTCATTTGAAGCAATTCTACTCAGATGGACGAAACTGGAGCCCATTATCCAGAGTGAAGTAAGCCAGAAGCAAAAACAACAATATAGTATATTAACGCATATATATGGAATTTAGAAAGACGGTAACGAGAACCCAACATACGAGACAGCAAAAGGAACGCAGATGTATAGAATAGACTCGTGGACTTTGTGGATGAGTGTAAGGGTGGGATGATATGGGAGAAGGGCATTGAAGCATGTTAATTTTCATATGTCTAGTCAATCGCCAGCCCAGGACTGATGCTCGGGGCTGGTGCAGCGAGATTTCCCGGGGGGGGGGGGGGGGG
>ML661338.1:30236947-30288710 GCA_007570785.1 Antilocapra americana | reverse complement strand
AAAAAAAAAAAAACAGAGACATTACTTTGCTGATGAAGGTCCATATAGTCAAAGCTACGCTTTTTCCAGTAGTCATGTATGGATGCGAGAATTGGACTAGAAAGAAAGCTGAGTGCCAAAGAATTGATGCTTTTGAATTGTGGTGTTGGAGAAGACACTTGAGGGTCCCTTGGACTGCAAGATCAAACCAGTCAATGCTAAAGAAAATTATTCCTGAATATTCACAGTAAAGACTGCTGCTGAAGCTGAAGCTCCAGTACTTTGGCCACCTGATAGGAAGAACTGACTCATTGGAAAAGACCCTGATGGTGGGCAAGATTGAAAGCAGAAGGAGAAGGGGATGGCAGAGGATGTGATGGTGGGATGGAATCACTGATTCAATGCATGTGAGTTTGAGCAAGCTCCAGGAGATGGTGAAGGACAGGGAAGCCTGGCGTGCTGCAGTCAGGGGAAGCAAAGAATCGGACATGACTGAGCAACTGAACTACAAATAATCACAGAACTATTCATGGAATTCATTGATTACAAATTGGAACAAGCCAGTTGTTTCTTTTAAATGTCGCATGACAATATACCTATGATATTGTTTTTAAAAATATGCATGCCTTTCTACTAGCAGAATTTTTCATGTAAGTATATGAAGTTGGAGACTTTCAAAGGAAACAAAACAGTATTATTATTCAGAAAATATTTAAGAACTAACTATGAGCCAGGAAATGTTAATACATTACTTATGATGAAGAAAACAGACAAAAATCTTCACCCCAAGAAGCTTAATTTTTAGTGGGAATAAAATTTCAGCAAAGATCACTTAAGAGAAGCAAAAAATCCCAGTGTTCTGTGGCATCTCTGTAAACTAACATTGATGCTTCTGGACTCCGCTCACACATCTTTGTTATGAGGAACCCGCAGGACACTGCTGCAATAGGAGAATAGTATTGATTTTTAATTTCCTCCTGGAACTGTCCAAAACTGGTTTTTAAAATTGTATTTGATTATGAACATTCCACAAACAGAAAATAATAGAAACATTCACTTGTTAAAAGAAATCTTAACATTTTTCAGCACTTGTTTTAATTTTTTTCAAGAAATAAAGTATTAAGATGTACCTAATCTTCCATTACTCTTTCTTGATACCATCGTTTTGACCCTTGATAGATCAAACACTCTGTGGTACCTGGGTAATACCTCTTTAATGAGCTAGTGTGTGTGTGTGTGTGTATATATATATATATGTATATATACATATACATATGTGTATATGCATTCCTGGAGAAGAGAATGACAACCCACTCCAGTATTCTTGCCTGGTGAATTCCATGAACAAAAGAGCCTGTCAGGCTACATAGGATTCCAAAGAGTTGGACACAACTGTGCGACTAACACTTTCACTTTCATATATATGTATGAAGACTCCCAAAGTTGTTCACCTAGGGTACTACACTCAAACACTCCTATTTGTATATAAGATATATCTATGCTGATACATGTAACTATTTTTCATTTATTTAACTCATTTGTATGACTATAACAAAATATATACCTAATAGCTTATGTGGATTTAGGTTATTTCTAGATTTTCTCTATTATAATAAATTCTGCTGCTGCTGCTGCTGCTGCTGCTAAATTGCTTCAGTCGTGTCTGACTCTGTGTGACCCCATAGATGGCAGCCCACCAAGCTCCCCAATCCCTGGGATTCTCCAGGCAAGAACACTGGAGTGGGCTGCCATTTCCTTCACCAATGCATGCCATTTCCTTCACCAATGCATGAAAAGTGAAAGTGAAGTCGCTCAGTAGAGTCTGACTCCTAGCAATCTTGTGGACTGCAGCCTACCAGGCTCCTCCATCCATGGGATTTTCCAGGCAAAAGTACTGGAGTGGGGTGCCATTGCCTTCTCCAATAATAAATTCTAGAACCCATATTCTTATATTGAATATCTTGAGTGAATTTGTTAAATATTTCTACAGAGTATTTTTCCAGGAATAGAATCACTCTCTTTTATGGCATTTGCATATTTAATTCAATATAATTTATCAGAATTTCCACCAATTTTTAAGAACCTGTATTTCAACCAAAAGTATAACTGTATTCATTTTTCCCATATTCTTACCAGGATATAGTTAAACTCTTTAAACTCTCAAAAATATGCCACATCTAAGAAAATGAAATATTTTAGTGTAAAATGTCATTGCCTTGATTACCAGTGAGATCGAGCATCTTTTAACAATTTTATTGGGCACTATTTTCTTCAATTCTGAATAGTCTGTCATATCCATCATCCAGTGCTCTATTACATTGCATTTCTGTTCTGATTGATTAATTAGAGTTCTTTATTTATTCCAGAAAAAGCTTACCACTTTCACTCTACCACAGAGTAATCAGTCTTTAGGAATATCATATTGAATATACGGATAGAGAATTTCTTAACTACAACTTCTGGGAATTTTTGGTTTGCGTTCACTTTCTTAATCAATTGGATCGGTAGTTTCTAATCTTGCCGTACATAAGAATCATCTGGGGAGCTTTTAAAAATAACATGTTCTCTTCTGAGACTTTGGTTCAATTGATCTTCAGTAAGGCAGGGGCATTAACACTGCCTAGATGTTTTCCCAGATGATTTCAATGTGAAGTCTTAGTTGATCATCTCTATATTCACTGTAGACAGATCCTTCGCTTATTATGCTGAAGAAAAATTAGTGCAGAAAAATCAACTGTGACCAATGATTCCAGCCCCAAGCTAAATTATTAGCCAAGATATTCTAAGTCCCAGTTTTTGCCTATTCCACCACGACCTTCTCCCAGAATCTATGATATCCCCTGGCTCTTCAGGATCCTGGCTTTCCAGTCAGCTCTTGCCCATGACACATTTTAATTCTCCTGTGAGAAACTATTCTTAATGAGAAACTAAGCTCATAAACTTGTTCAACTTTTCCTTTATACCCTTTCAGTTTATAGAGCTTTAAGTTTCATATACACAACACAATTTTGAATCCTGCATACGCTTTTGCATCAAGTGGGCTCTGACACCATGTCATGCTCTTTACTAGACCCAGCCCTGAAATGACCACCTGCTCCATCTTTTACCCTGCTAATGATCAGAATCAGCACACACCAAAATTCTATACTTCCATTTTCATCGCTGCAATTGACTAAATGGAAACACCTGGTATTGTTCCATCACCTAAGATGACATAATGATTCTACAGTATTAAAATAAACAACTCTCAATAATAAGCCCTTACTGTGGTTGAATGAGTATAGTATCAAGCAAATAAGAACTATCTTATATGACATCTCAGTCTCCAGTTCAAACTCAGTTCTGCCTGATATTTTCAAATTCATGTGTTGTGGATATTATACTTACATGGAAATATCAGAACAAAAATTTAATAATAATTACAATTAAATAATAGTGGCCAGTGTAATAACTCTGACTTTCTTTGTTTTTTACTAACACAAACAAGATACATCTATCATCTTTTCAGAAGACATACTGATATTGACTCTCTGTGTCACGCTGCTCCCCAGTTTCTTTTCTAGCTACTTCTTCTAGCCCTGCTTCAGTTCCACCATGCTGCTTGTCTAATGTACTTCCTGCATTACTTTTCCGTGTCTTTAGTCTTGCTTATTGTTATGTACTGATTGTTTATGCCCCCCAAAGACTCATATGTTGTGATCCTAACCCCAATCTATGTCTCTGGAGGTGGGAACTTTGGAAAGTAATTATGTAATGAGAGTGGAACCCTCTTGAATGGGATGAATGGGATGAATGAGATGAATGGGACTAGTGTCCTTATTAAAGGGACCCCAGAGTGCTCTTTCTTCATCTTCCCACCCTGTAGGATACCTGAAGGAGTCAGGGATCTACAACCAGAAAGAAGACCCTCACCAGGACCTGGCCATCCTGGCTCCCTGATTTCATACTTCCAGTCTTCAGAACTGTGAATAATGTGTTTTCTTATTTAACTTTAAAGTTCAGTCCATACTAAATGCACTAATTTCCTCTTGAACACCTTGAATGATGTTAATTATCTGCACTTTTGTTAATTTCTGTATTACTTTGTTTTACTGTAACACTGATTACATAGAATGCTGTACACTGTAGCTAGTGCTGAGAGGTCATTACTTCCATATGATTCTAGTGTGAATAACTCCATAAACTGTAATTAATCACTGGGCCCCCAGAGCATAATCCACCTGCAATGTAGGAGACCTGGGTTCAATCCCTGGTTTGGGAAGATCTCCTAGAGAAGGAAAAGGCTACGCACTCCAGTATTCTGGCCTGGACTATACAGTCCAAGGGATCACAAAGAGTAGGACCTGACTTTCACTTTCACTTTCTGGGTTTCCCTTGTGGCTCAACTAGTAAAGAATATGTAATGCACCAGTGATAAAAAATTGTGCAGTAAATATGTGCTTAATCAAATAGGACTGAATATAATTCCACCAAACAAATGTTAAGTCCAAACTCCGGGTCCCAAGCCCCTGAAGAGACCAAGTCCACACAGCAATGCAAAAGCATAAAGGGGTTTATTGCTAGCCAGGCTAGGGCGCAAGTCTCATCCAAGAAGTGGAATCCGACAAGAGCCCCGCGCTCCAGATCACAGTTGCTTTTATACAGGCAGTTCTTTGTTACAGCATTGGTATAGCTGGCAGTCAATGTTTGGTCAGTTTAAACTGCGCATCTGCCCTGGATGGTCTATCTCTTGGCGCGCGCGGGACTTTCCTGGCTTGTGGGGGGAGGTATGAGGTGAGGGTGGAGGAGGTCGCTGGAACTAGGGCAGGCTGTATATCACAGCAGCCTGTCACGGAGTAAGGTGCGGGGAGGTGTGAGGATGGGGGAGGTCTCCACAGCTAGGGCCTGCTGTATCTCCCAGCAGCCTGTCACGGAAGCTGTTTTGTTTACACACCACATTCCCCCCGTCTCTAGTTCCAAAAGAGGCCCAATCATGGGCCTTTAATGAGTTTTATGTCATTTTTTGGCCAAGATGGATGTTAGCAAGGATTCTGGGAAGTGGACCGACACGCAGTGTCTCTTTTAGACTTTGTCCAAATTTTTCCGGTCAGTGGTGGTTCATCAATTTTGTATTTCTTATCAGGATCTCTTGTCATAAAACAACTCATGCAAATGGTTACCATGATGTCTGGCCAGGATGGGTGGTTTTAATCAGTGTTTTTTTTTTTTTTTTCACTAGCTTTCAGCAGACATTGTTTTGAAAATGGTAGCATCCAAGCGTTAACTCAGAAAACTCAAGTGTTCAGCAATACAATGTCCAATCTGAAATTACACCTGTAGTATTACCCAGTTATTTTTCAGGATGCCTGAACCATAGCTACTTCATTTGACTTATAATTGTAAAATTTTTCATAATGGCCAAAGCAGATGTCACCATTAATGATGTCAGTGTTTTTTAGATATGAGAAGATGCAAGAATTGGAACTCATAAAATCTTTTCCTAAAAAGATCTAACTATCTGAAGGCCTGTTTTGCCAGTTTTTTCCAGAGCACAGAGTGCCTCATTCCTGATTTTCACCCTGAACTCCTCTCAGGGGCGTTGAAAGTCAGCAGTTGCAGTGGCCATGATTTAATCGTTGTAGATGTAGATGACAAGTGTCAGTCTTTCATTGGCAGAGCCCCTTTTTGCTCAAAAACTTGACCATGATTTTGAGGGGCCATTTCATGACCATTTTATCTCATGGTGCTGAGAATGTCCATTCTCAGGTTTGGCAAAGATTCCGTTGACAGGCCACTCAATGTGCTGTTACTGGACTAGGCCATAAAACAGTATCCAAAATTCTCTGGACCACCTGACTTGCTGGCCTCTTGGTCCAGGAAAATATTTCCTCTTGTTGCTTTTTCTCATATCTATAGTTACACTGTTACCATCATCTATCTCATATGGGACTGTATATTACTTTATTAGAAGCCTCAGACACACACTTGGCAGTGCAAGAAAGGGCAATCTTGCAAAACAGGTGAAATACAAACAACATAGCCAGCAGTACCAGCAAAGTCACAAGTAAGACTTAGGTCACGAGCTTCCGTTAAATGCAGCCCAGTATACATCAGGTCTTTTGACCCACTCTGCAAAATCTTTATCTTCTAGGGAAACTGTATATTGGCACCACTGTCTATAAGGCACACAGTCTAGCCCTCTAGTGCTACTAGACTAATCATCTTTAGTATGATTTAATTATTTTAACACAGAGGAGGCTTTAAACCCAAATTACCATAACCTGGTGTTATCTATACAAATCTATCCCATAATCGTGGGAGATTTTCCCCCTTTTGCTGAAACTTTTCTTGTTGTTCTGACTGAGCTTGAGTAATAGAAAAAAGCTGAAATTTATGGCCAGAGTCAGAGCAGGCATTATTAATTGGCCTGGAGAGGGGATCCCATCTAGTAATATCACAGTGGCCTGAATATAATATTTTTTAAGTAAATTTTCTCGGGGCCAACCAGTCAAACTCTTGTAGCAGAGAAACCTACTAAGGTAACCCAGAACTAGACACAGGCAATTGGCCACAAATCCAACAACTGAATTGATTTCTAAAACTAGTATACGACCAGGCCTATAACAGAAAAGCATTTGATTTATATGCAAAGGTCTAAGAAGTCAAGAAAACATTTAAAGGATCATATAAATCAGGTCCAGCATCTTAGGCAAGCTGTCTGTCTCTGATGTCGTCATCTTCTCATCCTGGTGTAGTGTAGTTTCTCCTAATAAAAGTCTTTTTATCCAGGTTGGAGACAATCCCTTAAATTATGTCTTTTTCCAGTCCTGGTTGCAGATCATGAGGCATCTGATCTTCATCCAAAGATAGATTACTGGGATAAGCTTCAGAAACAAGACCTAGGGTGTTTTTTAAGAATTTAATCAAATTTCACATTAATATCACATAACAGCAAAGAACTTTCTAAGAACTGAGTCCCACTACCTCCATTGGTAGACCTCCATTAACAAAATGGGATTTAACATTTATTGAAATATCATTTTGTCTCTAAAATTATCTTCACTTTCATCAAATATAACCAAATCAAGGCTAGTTTGTTTGTAAAACAGGTCTGTTCTCACTAACCTTGGTCTGATGATTCATATACTCACAATTGATCACAAACTTCTTATTTTGTTGAAACATCCATAGAGTCTCAGACTGAACCCCTAAAATAAAACGAGGCTGGGAAACTCACACCAAAGGCCCATCACAGACTTTGCCCAACACATCTGGGTGAATTCTTCCCTTAATTCCTGGGATTTTTGTGCCTGTTAGTGAGATAACCTTCTTAGTTCATTTGATAAGCTTACTGGAAACCTAAGAATTTCAAATTTCTGAAGAAGTTAGATAGAGAGAAAATATAATTGCATTCTTTATAACATATAATTTTACCAAATTATTTTTTTATAATTAGTTTGAGAGGAAGGTTTTCCCTACTCCCAGAAAACACAAGATTTTAACCTGTAATTTTTTAGCTAGAAACCATAAAAGTTCATTCAGCCCTTTTGTTAACTTTTGTGGAGTCATCCTGTTTTTCATTAAAGTAGCAGGACATATCAGAATGTTAAGAACTCCATATAATTTCTAGAATATCTGTATTAGTAATTTTATCATATATTATAACATGAGTGGATTTATTACTCATTTGATAATATTTTTATGTAATTAAACCCACCAAATAAACACAATTAGTTTAATATCTCTCTTTGGGATGTTTCAGGGGCCCTCTGAAGCACCCCAAAGTTAGCCAGAGGTCAAAGAAACCTCAAAAGAATTCAATTTAGGAAGTAATTTCAATAAATATCAAAAGGGTTTATAACAGTCAGATAGGATCATATAAATCACTGTGAAACAAGTTATTTACTAAGCCAAAATTAACAAAAGATTTCAAAGGTAAACATAGAACAGATCACTTCACAGTTAAAGAAACTTAAAATCTATTATCAAAAGTAGTTCAACATCTCAAGAAAACTCATATTTATGTACAAAACTCTTCCCTTGGGGTCCACTTTTCATAAAACATTTGTGTCACTTTTTGGACCCATTCCTTTGTTTTCCCATAGTGAAATAGCCACATGTAAGTCAGACCTACTTCCTTTTCCCTTTATAAAATGTAATTTCACTCCATATACTTTCTTTACTGAAAACACGCATCTTACTTTCCTTTAGCAACCAAGAACTAACTTTTATGTTAGCATTTTATAGATTGGCAAGCATAAATACCAGTGATAATTTCTAAAACCCTTGCTTTTTTAGAACATTTTAGGATGGCACCAAACATTATTCACTTATAGTCCTAAATCTCTTTAGTTTCTCTGTAAAAGGAAATGACCTTAACTACTTAATAGACTTCCAACACTTAGCACACTTAGCATAACCCTTAAAAATTCAAGTTATGTCAACCCACAGAGACTATTTTAGACAGATATTCTTAAAGAATAATCATATAAAAGCTCATATCTCATTTACATTTTTAGAAGTTTTTTTTTCTCTCTCTCTTTTTTTTAACTCGAGGTAATTACAGATATAATAATTAACTTATATTAAACCTAGGTACAATGAAAATGTTTTACTTGATATTAATTTTTAAGACATGTCTATATTAGATAGATCAACAAACATCAATATCAGGTATCTGATACTGAATATTTCCCAGTTCACATGAACCTGGAATTCACTGTTTAACTTAGAATTATCTGACTTGCAAGCGCTTACCTTTCCTCAAGCCAATTAAGCAGAGCTCGTCCACAAATCAACCCCAAAAATCATTATGCAGAGACAAAGACATACCAAAACACATTTAGACAGACACAATGCAAGATCTAGCTTCATTTTTTTAAGTTTAGAGGTCAATAAAGTCTCTTTGTTTCTTACCAGTCGGGGCACTCTGGCCAGCTGTCTGCATCAGGAGGAGACCAGGGACAAAAGGGTCCCAGTTGTGGCCGCTGGGTCCAGTCCATTGGCAGGCAAGCCAGCCCCTGAGTACCCCGAGTGGTCAAGATGTAAGTCTCAGCGAAGAAGAGGGGAAGCCCTCCAGGGCCCAAAGCTGGGTTCTTGTCTAACACTTGGAAATGAATTGTCCAAGGAGACACATGTGCTGACAAAGCAAGAGATTCCATTGGGAGGGGCACCCAGGAGAACTGCTCAGCTGCGTGGCTCACAGTACAGCCACACGGACAGACAGAGAGACAGAACAAACAGTCCTCTGGGAGTCTGGAGGCAAAATTGGAACAAAAACCAGGTACACAAGACGCTGACAATGCCGGCTCACACAAAGACACAGCAGACAGACGAACACCAGACATCGGCCGAAAACACACCAGAAGGGCTCTCTCCAGCCCCTCTGTCCCTTTCCCTCCCTAGAGTTATCCTACAGAAAGGCGTCCACTGCCTACCAGATTTGAAATCTGGAGAGCAGCTCTCCTTCCCGCAGAGCCACTTTTTACCCTCCAGCGCTCTTACAAAGCCAGCTGCCTTCCAGCAACGGATGCTGGGCCTCGGTCTTATGCCGGCTAGAGCCTCCAGCGCGTTTCCAAAACCAGCTGCCTTCCAGCAACGGATGCTGGGCCTCAGTCTTATGCCGGCTAGAGCGACCCCGTCGCCCTGGACTAGTCCTTCCTACCTTCCTGCGCGCTTCCAAAACCAGCTGCCTTCCAGCAACGGATGCTGGGCCTCGGTCTTATGCTGGCTAGAGCGACCCTGTCGCCCCGGACCTGACCTGACATCGGTGTTTTACTGCTTACCCCTTCTGCCAGTAGGATGTTGTTCTCCTCAGTTGATGGGATCCCGGACGAGCCCCCAAATGTTAAGTCCAAACTCCGGGTCCCAAGCCCCTGAAGAGACCAAGTCCACACAGCAATGCAAAAGCATAAAGGGGTTTATTGCTAGCCGGGCTAGGGCGCAAGTCTCATCCAAGAAGTGGAATCCGACAAGAGCCCCGCGCTCCAGATCACAGTTGCTTTTATACAGGCAGTTCTTTGTTACAGCATTGGTATAGCTGGCAGTCAATGTTTGGTCAGTTTAAACTGCGCATCTGCCCTGGATGGTCTATCTCTTGGCGCGCGCGGGACTTTCCTGGCTTGTGGGGGGAGGTATGAGGTGAGGGTGGAGGAGGTCGCTGGAACTAGGGCAGGCTGTATATCACAGCAGCCTGTCACGGAGTAAGGTGCGGGGAGGTGTGAGGATGGGGGAGGTCTCCACAGCTAGGGCCTGCTGTATCTCCCAGCAGCCTGTCACGGAAGCTGTTTTGTTTACACACCACACAAATAGGACAAAAGAAAAGATATTGGATATGGCAATATACTAATTTAACACTTATTTGTGGATGCTAGTTTCAAATTTTATTTGACTTAAGAGTAAATTATTCAATATTATCAGGAATTATATTTACTAGAAATTCTGTTCCCTGGTGATTCAGATGGTAAAGAATCTGCCTGCAGTGCGAAAGACCTGGATTCAATACCTGGGCTGGGAAGATTCCCTGGAGAAGGGAATGGCTACCCACTCCAGTATTCTTGCCTGGAGAATTCCATGGACAGAGGAGCCTGGAGGGCTATAGACCAAAGGGTTGCAAAGCAACTAGCACAGTGCCGGGAGCCATCAGGATGCCCCCTTGCTCAGTTGACAAGGTCATGAGACTAAGAAAGAAACTGCAAAGCTGACTTTCTTTATCGGGGCATCCCGGGCTAGGCCCCCCCCGGTATTTTTCTTGGGAGTTCTGTCCATGCTCGGAGCATTGGCTCATCTCAGTAGGTCAGTCCCAGTTGGAAAGAATTTGTCTTGAGATTATCCTCCCAGACCTTATCCACCAGAGGATCTGGGAAGGTGGATTGCCTTCCCCAGAGGCTAAGGAGGAATGAAAGGGACATTTAAATAGATTACTACTCCTCCTACTCATTACTGGGGAGTTTACCAAGAGTTCTCTGGGGGTCATGGCAAGGCCACCACCAGAAAGGCTCATACTTGGGCCACCTTTCCACCTCCCACTCCCCCGACCACTTCACGGAGGAGGCTCCCTTCCTTGAAAAAATCAGGCTTGATTGGGACTTAGGAATCCTCATAACTAGAGACATTGATTGCCTTAGGATAATGTAGACATAGGAATTAATTACAGTAGTTATAAGGTTAATAGGGTCTTATTGCTAAAGCAGTGCTGCTAGACTGTCTCTTAGTCCTCTTTCCTCTTTCTAAACTGTCTCTTTGTCCTCTTTCCTCCTAAGAACCAGAGTACGTTACTAGAATAAAACAGTTTCAAGCTTATGCCCTTCCCGCTAGCTTCTACATAGTTGCACCTGATAAGAGAAATGTAACCTTTCTACTTAGGTTGATGTACTTATCATGATTGAATGAAGTATGCTGAAGACATTCAAATGGTAAACATACTATTGTTAAATCTAATTACATAGAAATCTGACTTCTGTAAGGGAAATGTTTCATGATAGATTGGGGAAAGAGCTCAATGATTAGGTTGCTATGGAAGGCAGAAAACAAAAAATTGTATAGAATGATAGGTGATGTAATGATGTAATGGGGATGTCTTTTGGCTATAAAACTGTAAACCAACAATAAATGAGAGAGACTGCTCCATCACCACACATGGACTCAGCTCAGTTCTTCCGCCGACGCCACTCATCCCTCAAGACCCCCGGACCCGCAGAGGCTGGATCCCGGCAGCACAGTATATAAAAAAAAACTGTTATATGAATTTATATAATAAAAGCAATTGTTTTATACAGATTGATTCATGATAACTACACAAATAAATATATTTTGAAATATGAAGTTATATATTAAACTGTTCCCATGTACAATTTATCTTGAGGGCTCTTTCTGTGCTGCATTATAATGAAGTGTATTTGGAAAATTAATTCAATTAAATTGGTTATAATTAAAATTGCGATAAGTGGCTATAACAAATATAAAAATGAAACCAAATCACTAAAAGTGGCATAATATTAATTCAGAGTAATAAATAAGTTACACTTGTTTAAAAATGCAATGACTGCTTTATTATTTAGCTTATTATTTAATGCAATCCACCATGAACAAATACATTTTCTCTTTAGATAAAAAGCACACACTTATGAATTAATCAAAGAAGAAGTATTTATCTGGAACCTTCATTGAATCAAGCAGACATTCTTGAAGTTAATAAAAAGTTTTAAAGTTCTGCATGATTTCTCCCCTTAAGCAGTTCACCAATCATTTAGAGAATATGATAATGTAAATCTTGCATCCTCTCTGGCAGTCTGAAATTAGTTTTTTGACTATTCTTAGCACTAGTGCTAAAGAATGCAAGACACACAAGAGCTGCAGGTTGGATCCTTGGGTTGGGAAGATCCCCTGCAGAAGGGCATGGCAACCCACCACAGTATTCTTGCCTGGAGAATCCCATGGACAGAGGAGTCTGACAGGCTATGGTCCATAGGGTCACAAACAAGTCAGATGTGACTAAAGGGACTTAGCACATCCTCCTCATTTCTGCCTTTCCCCCCACAGCATAAGCCTATACATCATTTGGCTAGTAGACTTGCTACCTAAATCATTTCCCACAAACCAGCAGCCTTGGACTCATGTGAGGGGTTTATAGGAAACAGAAAATCCTGGAGCTGCTCCAGACTCCCAGAACCAGTATGTCCACTTAAGCAGGCTTCCCAGGTGACTGCAAGCTGCTTAAAATGTGAGAATCACTGGTTCCTCATATGCATGTTCCCTGCCTTGTATTTAATTTCTAACCCAGATGTCTAGCCCAGATATCCAACTCTCCTACTCATGAAGACTTTCACTGACTAAAAGCACTGTTTCTCTATAAGAATATTTTTTTCCTGTTGATTACCGACTAAGTGCTCTTCTCCATCTCTTTCTCTCTCTGCCGTAAAGTCAGTTGTCTTTTGAGAACAATACTTCCTTTGTGCCTCCCCAATTAGCTGCTGTGTTTTCTCCTCCTCCCACTAACACGGACCTTGTGCTCAGTAATGCAGAACACAACTTAGTGTCTTCTACTTTGTTGCCATCTCCAAACTACTGTCATTCTGTTTTCTCATCAACATATTTGAGCTTTTGGGGAGCACACAACATAAAACAAACTCGGACCCATGGGTATTTTATCCTACGTTGGAAGATTAGCTCGTACATTCAATTGCCTGCAAAGTCAATTGGTTACTATATAGTGGAGATATCAGAATAGCTTCAAGGGATCTGTCAAGTTTTATTCTACTTAAAACTTTTACGGCTTCAATTTTCAATGTTTGCTGCTCCGAAGGTCAGGTGGTAATGGCATCCATTCTGAACCTTGATCTGGTGGCTGATGCTGGAGCAATAGCGGTGGTCCTAGCAACTTTCCTTCCAAGAAGACAAATCCTGGCCTAACCTTTTAAGTCAGCTTAAAGGACTTGCCTCATAGTAGCTTACTAATCAGTAATTGGGATCCCAGGCTTCTTACGGGATAACTGTTCTTTTATTTTGGGTAATAGTAACATCCTGAACAACTCTCAAATGTCATAAAGTCCACTCAACTTGAGCACAGGGAAAAATCACCCAAGCAAGGTGTATCAACATACCTCGCTTCTGTAGACTGGGATGCATTTTATTGGGGATTTTCTCCTCCACTAAGAATTATTGTATTCTTTTATAACCATGTGTTATACAAAGCAGAATACTGTATGATTAAGAATACTGAAGAAGATTGAGTAAAAGTGAGTTGAGGAGAGTGGGTACAGGCTTAAAAACACCTTTAAACTTCTAGTTTAAGAGATTCTTAATAACATAAATAAAACTGCAGCATTCATTGTTAATATAGGCCCTAATATTCCCTCCTTGTCTTGGAGATTATAACATTCATCACAGATACAAATTATTTTAATTTTTGCCCTTTTAGAAAATGCCTAATATTGAATAATCCATCAATGAATAATGTCCAACCTTTTCAACAATAATTAGGTAATACTAAAGAGTTTTTTAACATGTTTCTAAAAATTGAAGTATAGAATATTAGTTTATCTACAATATTATTTTATAGATGTACAGTTCAGGAATTCACAATTTTAAAAACTTATACTCCATTTATAGTCATCAAATATTGGATATATCCCCTGTGTTATAAAGTATATCCTTATAATTTATCTTATATATATAATAGTATGCGCTTCTTAATCTCCTGTCTTCATATTGCCCCTCCCCCCTTCATTCTTCACAATGGTAACCACTTTCTTGTTTTCTATGAGTCTGCTTCTTTTCTGTTATACTCACTAGTTTGTTGTATTTTTAGATTTCACATGTAAGCAATATCATACAGTATTTGTCTTTATGACTTATTTCATTTAGCATAGTATCCCCAAGTGCATCCATGTTGTTACAAATGGCTACATTTCATCCTTTACACACTGAGTAGTATTTTAGTGTGTGTGTCTGTGTTCTTTATCCATCCTTCTGCTGATGGACACTTAGGTTGCTCCTGTGTCTTGGCAATTGTAAATAATACTGCTATCACCATTGGGATACATGTATCTTTTTGAATTAGTGGTTTGCTTTTTCAGATATGTACAAAGGAGTGAAATTGCTGGGTCATCGGTAGTTCTATTATTAGCTTTTCGAGAAAACTCCACACTGTTTTCCACTGTGCCTATGCCAAGTTACATTCTCATCAACCATGTGCAAGAGTTCCCTTTTCTATACATCCTCACCAAAATTTATAACTTGTGTTCTTTTCAATAATAGCTATTCTTATGGATGTGAAGTGATATCTCATTATGGTTTTGATTTTCAGTTCTCTGATTACTAGTAGTGCTGAGCAACTTTTCATGTGACTGTTGGTCATCTGCATTTCCTCTTTGAAGAATATCTGTTTAGGTTTTCCATTCATTTTTAATTTTTTTTAAGCTATGCTGACTTGTGTCAATTGTTTATGTTTTTGATGTTAACCTTTATCAGTCATATAAATTGTCAAATGTTTTACCCACTTAGTAGGTTGTCCTTTTGTTTTGCTGTTGGTTTTGTTTACTGTTTAAAAGCTTTTAAGTTTAATTAGGTCCCATTTGTTTATTATGGGCAAAGATTAGGTAATGCTGGAATTTAATAATTATTAGCAATCTGCCTTCAAAAATGCTGGAAGAGAGCAGGCTACTTCATATTCTTACTCTATGCAATCAGCTGACAAAGAACTTTAACAAAAGTGGACCCAAGTGAAGCCCTATATGAGACATATATTTCCCAGTTTACCATTATGCGCTATTCAGCTTGTCTTATTATGGTTAATTTTAGTGTTATATATCATCCATTTCATAAAAGGCTATCCTAGTTGCTGCTAGTTTATGGAATCTTTTTATGTATCTAAGTAACAGATATATAAAATTGATTAACACAGCCATTCTTTCCATCTCTAATTTTAGAAAGTATTATTTTTAACTCTCGTATGGTTCTGCCAAAGACTTGACACATTGGTATGCTCACTACTTGGACACTCTGAGAAATATATTTTCAACTTCAAATTGACCTTATGCTGGAATTATTTGTGCTCTGTGTTCCACTATGTTAATTTACACTGTTTGTGTACCAATATAATCATATAAATAGGGTTCTTTGGATACAGGATCTGTTTACCTTATGCAAAGAGGCAGTTGGGGCTAGGTGTATTGTCAGGTCTTTAAACATATTTCTCATATATAGGCTTCCATGGTGGCTCAGATGGTAAAGTGTCTGCCTGCAATTGCAGGAGACCCAGGTTCAACCCCTGGGTTGGGAAGATCCCCTGGAGAAGGAAATGGCAACCCACTTCAGTACTCTTGCCTGGTAAATCCCATGGATGGAGGAGCCTGGTAGGCTACAGTTCATGTAGGCACAAAGAGTCGGACTCGACTAAGTCATTTCACTTTCACTTTTCACTTTCTCATATATTTGGAAAAATAATTAATTTGTCACTGGTTGCATGTTATGGATTTATGTGTGTTTATAACTCATACTTGCTCCATATACACGACAAAAAGAAATCTAGAGTATTCATTTCAATATGCAGTTAACCTGATTAATAAATAGTATATCATTGATTTAAAGACATCAGGTTGGCAACTAGTAGAATTTAATCAATGGTCCAGTTTGGATTCCTTCCATATAAATTATAGCACAGAGACAGAGTGTTAATATGCGTTTGATTTAAGACAAAGAAGGGGGATGGCTATCACTATGATACCAATAAAACGGGCTTGTACACAAGATGCATTGGTAATGAAAATTTGCTAAATTCAGGATTGTGTAGAGACTGCCTAGTCTGGGGTTATGACATTTTCAAGTTATATAATGCCTAATATGGGTTTGTAATATTATGAATACCCGACCTACATGCCAGAGATTCACAGCGAGTTGATACGTACTATATGGTCGCTTTATTGATCTACGTAGAATGTTAAAAGTAGTGATTATGACACAGAACAACCTTTATTTTCCCCTTGAAATCCCTTAGTGCTTTAACTGAATTTGATTGTTGTATGATAATAAAAGATCAAGAGTATTGTTTGTCACCTAAGTATTCATTATGGAACTATTTCTATAAGAGAATTCGAATTAAAAATTGCATGTGACAATTTTGAACTCAATTATAATTACACATTGAGAAAGATAAAAATGAGTTTTTTGTCCCTGCATATATAACTTGCTTGATATTTCCTTTAAGTATTGATGAGAAATTAAAAATTATTTCTGATATTCTTAAACAGCCTAGATTTTTTTTCACCAATTGCAATCCCCTGTAGTACAGGCGTCAGATCTCAAATCTGCGATAGACCTATGGTTTATATTCTTCTGAATGATTCTACTACCATCAGTAAACAAAGAATGTCTAAATTCCCAAGAAATCTGTCACTAAATATAAATTTCAGAGTGCAGAAAACTTAAATACATCTTTCCTTTCCACGGGGCTTCCCTGGTGGCTCAGCAGTAAAGATTCTGCCTGCAATGCAGGAGACTTGGATTGGATCCCATTTTGGGGAAGATACCATGGTGAAGGAAGTGGCAACCCACCCTAGTATTCTTCCCTGGGAAATCCCATGGACAGAGGAGCCTTTCAGACTACTCTCTTGTTGTGGTGTGTGGGCTTCTTATTGTGGTGGCTTCTCGTGTTATGGAGCACAGGCTCTAGGGTGCATGGACTTCAGTAGTTGTGGCTCCTGGGGTCTAGAGCAGGCACTCAATAATTGCATCACATGGGCTCAGTTATTTTGCTGCATGTGGAATCATCCCAGACCAGGGATTGAACCAGTGTCTCCTGCATTGGCAGGTAGATTCTTTACCACTGAGCACCCAGGGAAACTCCACATGTGCATCTTTTAAATTTAATATTATTCTCTTGGCACTTTATTAATATCAGTTTGATTTAATAGCTGGAAATGTGGAGTTGCTACCTATAATTGATTTTCTATTTGTCTACCTAACCTTTATACCAAGTTTTATAATGCTGTAAATCGGATGAAAAAGGTGGTTTAAAACTCAGCATTCTAAAAATTAAGATTATGTCATCCAGCCCCATCACTTCACTGTAAATCAATGGGGAAACAATGGAAATAGAGGAAGACTTTATTTTCCTGGGCTCCAAAATCACTGCAGAAGGTAACTGCAGCCATGAAATAAAGAATGTTTGCTCCTTGGAAGAAAATCTACAACCAACCTAAACAGCATATTTAAAAACAAAGACATTACTCTGCTGACAAAAGTCTGTCTCATCAAAGCCATGGTTTTTCCAGTAGTCATGTATGGATGTGAGTGTTGGACTATAAAGAAAGCTGAGTGCTTAAGAACTGATGTTTTTGAACTGCGATGTTGGAGAAGACTCTAGAGAGTCCCTTGAACTACAATGAGATCAAACCAGTCAATCCTAAAGGAAATCAGTCCTGAATATTCATTAGAGGGCCTGATACTGAAGCTCCAATACCTTGGCCACCTGAAGCAAAGAACTGACTCAGAAAAGACCCTGATGCTGGGAAAGGTTGAAGGCAGGAGCAGAAGGGGATGACAGAGGATGAGATGGTTGGATGGCATTATGCACTCGATGGACATGAGTTTGAGCAGGCTCCAGGAGCTGGTGATGGACAGGGAAGCCTGGCTTGCTACAGTCTATAGGGTTGCAAAGAATTGGACACAACTGAACGACTGAACTGAACTGAAAATATATATTCTCTAGAGCAGAATCCAATCACTGGGAACTAAATGTTGTCTTTTTTTTAATGAAAAACAAACAAATACATTTTACTAATATTGACCACAAGTCCTGTGGGCCATTCAGGGCATTTTCCTCCTTCCAGGTAATTATAAATCATAACATGGGCACGTGATGGACAACAGCTCCTTGGGTGTAAGTTATATTCTACTTAATGATTTGGAGAGTACCCCTTCATTTTCTGTTTTTCCTAACTTTCTCAAACCTCTCATATTAAAAAAAAATATTGAGATATTAGTAGCATAAAATTACATTAGTTTCAGGTATACAACTTAATTAGATATTTGCATATACTGTGAAACGATCACAACAATAAGTCTGGTTAACATGCATTGCCACACATAGTAACAATTTTTGTCTTGTGCTGAGAGATCTGAAGGTCTATTCTCTTAGCAACCTTCAGACATGCACTACAGTATTAACTAGAATCACTATGCTGTTTAAATATCACATCTTTGATAAAGAGCCAAGGCTTTTACAATGTACTTAGCTCCAGAGTAAATTTGAATCAGTTTTGTCAAATTTCAGGTGACCATGAACCAATCGTTTAGACATGAGTTTTGTCCCTTGCCAATGTCTTTCAGGATGGCTCAACATTTTATTTCTCAGGGTCGTGGTCATAGGTATTTACTCACAGTCCTGATAATTGTGAGATAGATTAAAAACCTTTGTATTAGCCTTGGTCAGCAGATCATAGAGGTTATTTCATTAAAATGCTGGTAAGATCTGTGAAGTGTAGAATGTTGCTGAATGTTTTCCAGTCATAACAGTACCCCATTCTGCTATTTAGTTTTCATGAGTGTTGGTGAAAGATGGAGACATTTCCAAGGAATGTACCCAGCTTGTGAGGCTCAGAGCTTTTGCTTATCATCAGGTGTTTTGCTTCTGATATCACAAGGATGTGACCAGACAAAATGGAATAATACTCACTTTACACATTGGAACTGATAAGATGTAAGCCCCCTGCCCCATGATTCTCCTGTACTCTCAGGGTCATCACTTATACCCATGCTTATTTCACTACCGATTGGCATATCATGCAATAACAAATCCACAAAGTTTTCTTTTACATTTAATTGTTTTTTGTCTTTAATGACATTTTAATGGGAAGTAATATAAACACTATTAAGCAACAGTGTTCTTTGAGATTCTTTTTGAATTTGTTGTCATCATAAAGTAGCATTTTTTAGTTCACAGAGTTTTATAACAGAGTCTACTGGCAAAGGACGCTGACAGGACTGTGATAAATTAGATGTCACTTGTTTACTTTTTTTGAACATTTTTATACCTGTGAAGAAGTGACTGAAAAAGAATTCATTTAGTAGTAAATTTTTGAGACCATTTCATCAAGGAATAGAAATAAACTCTATTCAAATGTGGAAATATAAGAAAACTTTCTTCTCTTGGCATCCCAGATGGTACATTATTAAAAATAAAATTAAACAAAGCTGTATGTATGCTAAGTCACTTCAGTCAAGTTTGACTCTTTGTGACCCTATGAACTGTAGCCCACCAGGTTCCTGTGTCCATGGGATTCTCCAGGCAAGAATATTGGAGTGATTTGCGATTTCCTAGTGAACCCTAAAATAAAGCTTATCCTGAATTTTATTGCCCTGGTGGCCAATTGATGTGTTTCTATTTCCTATTTCTCCTCTTAAATATTCAGCACTGAAATCTAGTTATCTCTCTCATGAAGAAAATATTGGCTGAGTAATCAGTCTTTACTCTAACAAATGACTTTAACATTTTTTGAAGGAGTAAAAAGCCAGTATATAAACTAAATGTGAGGTAAGTGTGGAAGGGGATGTTTGATTAATATTTCAAAAGAAAATATCCCTAAGGCTGCAAATGATTCTCTAGATTCTTTAAATACTTTTTATGGTGTTTGTATGTGAAGGAGAATATTGGCTTTCTTTGAATTTTTTTTATTATTAATTGAACTCTTATCTCTTCTACTAATGTGACAGGAAAAAGGGCAGATTATATCAAATGGTGAACAATTTTGCCTGATGATAGACTGTAATTTTATGTCTATCTCTCTGCTGACATAGTAGAAATTCCATTGTTTTCATTTTCTACTTCTTCATTTTAGAAATCTGAGTTCTAGAGGTCTTAAGTAAAGCAGATTTGTTGGGAAGTTATGTTTGATTCTTGATGTAATTTTGACATATAGACACATGTGCTCTCTGAAGTCTATAGGTTTAATTAGAGATATCACATGCTTACTTCAACTTGCAATCTCAATAATTTAAGACTATGCCATTTGGCATGTAAATGCATGATTCACATTGCTGTTTGCTGACCTAAGACATTGCCTAAATAACAGTGCCTGCATTGATATTGTTGTTTCAGTAGTGTCCAAATCTTTGCAATCCCACTGTAGCCTACCAGGCTCCTTTGTCCATAGGATTCTCCAGTCAAAGTACTGGAGTGGTGGCCTTGGAGTTGGGTGGCCATGCCTCCTCCAGGCGATCTCCCCAACCCAGGGATTGAACCTGCATCTCCTGCATTGGCAAGGGGTTTCTTTACCACTAGCAGCTCCTGGCAAGCCCTATAAATACAGTGTTAATCGTTCAGTCACATCCAATTCTTTGAGACCCCCATGGACTTTAACCCTTCAGATTTCTCTGTCCATGGCGTGGGTAGCCATTCCCTTCTGTAGGTATGTTCCCAACCCAGGGATCAAACACTGGTGCCTGCATTTTGGGCAGATTTAGTACCATCTGAACCACCAGGGAAATGGGTAAAATAAAATATTTAATTGTTTCCAGTTTAATTACATTTCCCTCCACTGCTGTGAGGAATAAGTATTTAGATTAGAAGAATAGAAAGCAGCCTATCAAATATTTTATCATAAACAACATTTATAATAATAAGAATTTTGGGGAAACTATGCTTAAGAAAGGAATTGAGGTCACTCAGAAAATATTCACATTATCAGAGTTCATGGCTCAAGCAACTAAGGTTTAATAAATGTAAAGTATATTATGCCTCAGCTTGTGTTCATACTAAGCCTAAAAAGCACTTTTAATACATTCCCAGGAGGAAAGATCATGATATCTTTGCAGTGCTTTTTAGCATCAAAACCTATTCAGTTGTATTTGCTTACTAAGCAATACTTAGTACGTCAGTATTTTAACAATATTAGCAAAATCATTTAAATCACATTATAATTATCTGTCATATTTTCTCATGAATTAATATATTTATTAAGTATATGAATGTAACAATACCATTAATATCAATATATGACTGCTCGTGTTTTAATTATTCTGTTATGATTTTACTTTTGCACTTATAATTTGATAGATTCCAGCAACTGGTATCCAAAATGCAGTGCAGCATTATCTGACAATAGAGAAAAATGTTTGTATATGTATATATGTATATATAATATATATTTGTATATATATATTAGTATGCAAGCATGCATATGCATACTCAGTCCTGGCCGATTCTTTGGAGCCCCCTAAAGACTATAGCCTGTCATGCTCCTCTGCGCATGGGATTCTCCAGGCAAGAATACTGGAGGGGATTGCCATTTCCTACTTCAGTGTATCCTTCAGGGCATCTTCCCAACCTAGGGATCAAACCTGCAGTCACTTGTGTCTTCTGCATTGGCAGGTGGATTCTTTAACACTGTGCCACCTGGGAAGCCCCAGTACACAAGCAAATTTAACTACAGTAAACCTTTTGAGGAAGACTTTCTGGAGAGAAACAATGATAGGTGCAAAACATGGTAGTATCAACTAGGAAACTAAACCCAGAAGTTTGAAAGGAAAACTTGAAAAAACTTAAAGGAAAAACATTGAAAAGAAAAAAAAAAGAAAACAACCCAAAATGTTGTTAAATTATCCTGGAGGAAAGATGTGACAAATTAAAGAATACGGAAAAAAAAAAGAAAAGAAAAAAAAAACTTCTAGGAGTTTCTGATTAAAAATTGAAATTATATTGGATAAAAACTGAAAATAAATTATTGGCATAAAAAAATGATAGTGTGTACAGTGGCAAGGGCTTACCTGGTGGTTCACATGCTAAAGAATCTGCCTGCAGTGCAGGAGACTTGAGTTTGATCCCTGGGCCAGGAAGATGCCCTGAAGAAGGAAATGGTGACCCACTCCAGTATTATTGCCTGAAGAATTCCATGGATAGAGGAGCCTGATGGGCTACAGTCCATGGAGTTACAAACAGTTTGAATATGGCTGAGTGACTAACACTTTCATTTTTTCACAGTTAGATTATCAGAGTCAAGTCCAGAAGACTTAAGTAAAAAGCTTACTCTTTCTCACTTCTTTCAACCAAAAATGTAAAAATTAATAATAGGAGAAGAGGAGAAGTAAAACAAGAACAAAGAGGAAAGATAAGGAGTAAGAGGAAAAGGGAAAGAAATCAGCTTTCAGAAAGATACAGCCTGTCAGTGAAGAGTAGGAGTAAAAGGAAATGTCAGTTACTGTTTTCAATAGGACATCTCCTACGATTTGAAGTTCAGTTCAGAACTCAGTCATGTCCGGCTCTTTGCTACCCCATGGACTGCAGCCCACCATGCTTCCCTGTCCTTCACTATCTCCCTGAGTTTTCTCAAACTCTTGTCTATTGAGTCAGTGATGCCATCTAACCATCCCATCCTCTGTCATCCCCTTCACCTCCTGCCTTCAATCTTTCCCAGCATCAGGGTCTTTTCCAATGAGTCAGTTCTTCACATCAGCTGGCCAAAGTATTGGAGCTTTGGCTTCAGCATCAGTCTTTCCAATTAATATTCAGGACTGATTTCCTTTAGGACTGACTGGTTTGATCTCCTTGCTATCCAAAGGACTCTGAGAAATCTTCAACACCATAGTTCAAAAGTATCAATTCTTTGGAGCTCAGCTTTCTTTATAGTCCAACTCTCACATCCATACATCCATACTGGAAAAACCACAGCTTTGAAGTTAACAACTGCTAATAATTATTATTGGTTTATACACAGTTTGTTTTTTTATCTTATAAAATGCATTATTTTATCTTTAACCATACTTTGAAAGTTTGACTCTCAGTTCTTTCAAGTGATCAACATTGGAAAATATATGATAAGTACATGTAATAATATGATCTAGAAAATATGTTACACACATCATAAATATTTCTGATATATCACTTTTTTTTACTAGAATAATACAATATTTAAATATACAAGTATTTTGGTCTACATTAGGTAAATATGAATAAACACAAAATTGTCATCAGGTATTTTTTTTAATATGGAAATAGACACTCTTATGACTTTCTATTATTATTAAAAGTGCCCGTATTCAATAATGAGTCTAAGAGCAAAATTTCTCATTTTAGCAAGCCCAATTATATTTTCAGAATTTAGAGTGAGCAATAACAAGTTTGAAATCTCTTTTTTATAAAGCCCTGAACTAGAGTCACTGCTGCAATGAAATGAAACATGAACGAGAACAACATATAAAGATTTTAAGCATACAATTTTCTCTATTGCAAATTAATTATATTTTAAAGATTAATATTGATAACTTCAACAACTTAATATACTCAGAGAGGTATCTCCTGACAATTATTCATGGTAAAGTAAAATAGACAGGGAAAAATGGTGTGAAATTCAGAGAAAATTAAAAATTATATTCATGAATGTAAAATACACATATACATTTATACATACTATGTATACAAGGGCTTCCCTGGTAGCTCAGCTGATAAAGAATCTGCCTGCAATGCAGGAGATCCTGGTTTGATTCCTGGGTTGGAAAGATCCACTGGAGAAGGAATAGGCTGCCCACTCCAGTATTCTTGGGTTTTCCTAGTGGCTGAGCTGGTAAAGAACTTGCCTGTAATGGGGAAGACTTGCATTCAATCCCTGGGTTGGAAAGATCCCCTGGAGAAGGGAAAGGCTACCTACTCCAGTATTCTGTCCTGGGGAATTTCATGGACTGTATAGTCCATGAGGTCACAAAGAGTCAGACACGACTAACCAACTTTCAATTTGGACTTTCTTGGTGGCTCAGACAGTAAAGTCTGCCTGCATTGTGGGAGACCCAGGTTGGATCCCTGGGTCGAGAAGATCCCCTAGAGAAGGAAATGGCAGCCCACTTCAGTATTCTTACCTGGAAAATCCCATGGATGGAGGAGTCTGGAAGGCTACAGTCCATGGGGTCATAAAGAGTCCGGCCTGACTAAGCGACTTCACTTTCTTTTCTTTCTTCTTTCTTTCTTTATGTATACAACATTACAATAATACCTACAGGACTGTTCTGATTAAAATTTATCAAATTATTTTTTAAATTAAGGTATAACCGTCCTACAATATTATATTAGTTTAGAATATACAACATAGTGATTCCACATTTATATATAAGATAATTAGCACAATGTTTAGTTAGCATCTCTACCATATAAAAATAATACAATATTATTTTTTGTGTTCTAAATGTTATAAATTACAACCCCATGATTTATTTTGGAAGATTGCAACTGAATCTCTTGATACTCTTCACCTGTTTTGCATACCTCCCAACCATGTTCCCCTCTGGCCCCACAAGTTCATTCTGTATATCGTAGAATGTGGTTTTGTTTTGTTTTATTTTTACATACCACATGTAAGTGAAGCCATAGGCTATTTGTCTTTCTCCATCTAATTTATTTTACTTAGCATAATAGTCTCAAGGTCCATAAACATTAGTAAAGAGTTGCTTCTTCTAACAGCTGAGTATATATGTGTGTGTGTACGTGTGTGTGTGTGTGTGTGACATCTTATTTATCTGTTGATGGAAACTTAGACTGCTTCCGTGTCTTGGCTATTATAAATAATGCTGCTATGAACATTGGGGTGCATATACTTTTTGAATTCATATGTTCATTTTCTTCAGCTAAATACAAAGAAGTGGGATTGCTGAATTTTATGATAACTCCATTTTTAATTTTTAGAGGAGCATCCATAATTTTTTCTGTAATGACTGTACCAATTTGCATTCCCACCAACAGTGCATGAGAGTTTCCATTTTAGACCTTCTTGCCAACATCTATTGTTTCTTATCTTTTTGATGATAGCCATTCTGACAGGTGTGTTGTAATATCTTATTATGATTTTGATATGCATTTCCCTGATGATTAGAGATGTTGAACATATGCCTGTTGGCTATCTATATGCCTTATTTGGAAAAAAAAGCTATACAGGTCCCCTGCCCATATTTTATAATGTGTTGTATGAGTTCTTTATATATCTTTATATAATTTAGATGTTAACTCTGTATTGAACATATGATTTGCATCTCCTCATAGAGAAGCTTTATTTATTTACTTATCTATTATTTATTTATTTATTTATTTAGATACCTCCAGATTGTGGGCCACCATGCTGGAGGTGGGGTTTTGAAGAGTGTCTGTCTCTCTTTCCAACCTGTCTTGATGTGGCCATTTTATCCTTTGTTGTGGAGCAAGTATTCCATTAATTCTTCAGTTCTTTTCAGAGGAATTTCTTCCATATACACTTGTACATTTGTTGTGTCCATGGGAGGATGTAAGTTTAGGACATTCTTATGCCAGTATCTTGAACCATCTCCTCAAATAAGGTATTTATTTTAATGCTACGGTTGTTTTCTTAATTTTACTGTGAACTGTGAAGTGCATTTTCACAGATATACCTGTCATATGCATAAAATGTTGACTTTTCTGTAACATTACAGATTTCCAGATATCTTGCATGCATTAGTATATCTGTTGAATTCAGTCACTCAGTTGCTTTCAACTCTGCAACCCCATGGACTGCAGCATTCCAGGCTTCCTTGTCCATCACCCAGAGCTTTCTCAAGCTCATGTCCGTTGAATGAGTGATCCCATCCAACCATCTCATCCCCTTTTGTCCCCTTCTCCTCCTGCCTTCAATCTTTCCCAACATCATAATCTTTTCCAATGAGTTAGATTTTTGCATCAGGTGGCCAAAATATTGGAGCTTCAGCTTCAGCATCAGTCCTTCCAATGAATAATGAGGACTGATTTCCTTTAGAATTGACTGGTTTATCTCCTTGCAGTCCAAGGGACTCTCAAGAGTCTTCTCCAACATCACAGTTCAATGGCATCAATTCTTCGATGCTCAGTTTTCTTTATGGTTCAACTCTCACATCCATACATGACTACTGGAAAAACCATAGCTTTGACTAGACAGACCTTTGTCAGTAAAGTAATGCCTCTGTTTTTTAGTATGCTGCTTAGGTTGGTCATAGTTTTTCTTCCAAGAAGCAAGCGTCTTTTTATTTCATGGCTGCAGTCACCATGTGCAGTGGTTTTGGAGCCCAAGAAAATAAAGTCTGTCACTGTTTCCATTGTTTCACCATCTATTTGCCATGAAGTGATAGGACTGAACCAGATTCCATGATCTTCGTTTTTTTGAATGATGAGTTTTAAGCCAGCTTTTTCACTCTCCTCTTTCACTTTCATCAAGAAGATTTTTAGTTCCTCTTTACTTTCTCCCATAAGGGTGGTGTCATTGGCATATTTGAGATTATTAATATTTCTCTCAGCAATCTTGATTCCAGCATTAGTGTATACAAACTAAATTATTTCTAACATAGCTTCCCTTCAGGACAGAGGACAATTCAGTACAGCCGTATCTCTAGGAATTCTTTTCCTTCAGTGACTACCAGTGCAATGGTAATTCCAAAATTTATACTCACAGCAAACAAAATTGTATAATCTCAAGAACTTCATGTCTTGGTATATTTGACATTTTTACATAGGCTGTAGGCTCCTTATATTTTACATTTTCTTACTTCAAATCCATCTTTCATGTATAATTTATATCCTGGTGGATGACACTTAAGATACACCCAGCTAAACAAGTAAGAAAACAAGAAGGTATCTTATATTCTCTCCTTTATACTTTTTTTCTAGTTCATTATAATCAAGTTGATAATTCAATCTCTTCATTTTTTATTGTATTTGCCTAGTACTATTTACATCCATGCTAGTTAGTCATATTATTATTTTCTTGGATTCTTAGCTAGTCTTATCTATGCACAATCCATTTTAGACTCTCATCAAAATAAGTATTTATGAACTTACTTATTTGATTGTATCATTCCTTTGCTTAAAATACTGAAATGGGCCATTTAATCTTGAAGATAAAGCAAAGATGACATCATATCTGTGCACAGTATATACCCAGCCTGGTTTTTCTTTAATTTTCTCTCTATATTCCACTGTTTTCAAGTCTTTAGTCTTTATTTTCATGCATCTCTGCCATTATACATGCTGCTTCCTATGCTTTAAATACCCACCTTTGGCTTATCAATTTTTTTTTTTTTTTTGTAGATGCAAGCTAGTTTTATTCCATGTCCTCTGCCTTTCTTTTTTTTATATTCTTTTTTAAATTTATTTTATTTGGAGGCTAATTACTTTATAATATTGTGTTGGTTTTTGCCATACATTCACATGAATCAGCCATGGTGTACATGTGTTTTCCATCACATCCCCTACTTCCCTCCCCTAGTAAATTTCAAGATGATCATATTTCTCTTGTAAGAATTTCATAAGGGCTTCAGTAGAGACCCTGAAAAATTACACTTTTAAGCACATTATTTCTTTTATACACTTCCTTTACAGCAACAGCCAAAATACGTTAAGCATTTCTGTCAGTGGTGCAAAAATAAAGGCAACTCAGTGTATTTCAATCCTGAAGGCAAGTTTCCAATCAGTGAGCTCCAAATTCAAAGCCATTGTTCTACACAACTCTATTGGCATAATTCCCTCTCCTATTAAAAATAATAATAATAATAAGTCCTCTGAAAAAAAGAGACATATCAAGAGATTTTTGCATTTTTAAAATTTACCTGTGTCCAAGTGCACAAACTTTGCAACATTAATATTGTTTATACTAATCAAAACTGACTGCTGACTAGACCTCCTCTAAAAAGTCTATGTATTTATTAAGCTATTTACAGGGGTTACCTACCACCTCATTAGGAAGTATAGAGATATTTATCAGGTGTACATTGTATATCCTAATACCTCCTCAGTCTTCTTAATATTATTCTGATTATTCACTGGAAGGACTGGTGCAGAAGCTGAAGCTCCAGTACTTTGGCCATCTCATTCGAAGAACTGCTCACTGGAATAGACCCTGATATTGGGAAAGATTGAGGGAAAGAGCAGAAGGGGGGAACAGAGAATGAGATAGTTGGATGACATCACTGACTCAATGGACATGAGTTTGGGCAAATTCAGGGAGATAGTGAAGGACAGGGAAGCCTGGTGTGCTGCAGTTCATGGGATCACAGAGTTGGACAACACTTAGCAACTGAACCAACAACAACAGCAATCTTAAAGTCCAATTCCTTTGTCCTTCTCATATTTCAAATATAATTATAGCTACCTTGATTTTATTCCCAGATATGACTAGCTCTTATTGTATAGTATCTGGTGTATCAAGCAGCCTTGCCCAGTGCCAGCCTCAGCATAACTAAGACACAGTAAGAAAAAAATTTGTTTTTTAAGTGTCACAAATGGAACTAGTGACTTTTCAGTGATTAGATACTGATTGCCTTTTACATTATCAAAGTATCTACTGTCTTAATTTAGCAGAAACCTGATCTATCAAAATTGTTTATTGATTAAAGGGACTTGTAAATATCAGTGACAATTCAGTCTATATATATATATACACACACAGACACACACATATATATATGTAACCTTATCATATCCCCAGATAATCTCATTCAAGGGAAGAATGTCACCAGAAACATATCTGCTACTACAACAATTTCCAAAAATGAAACCTAGTAATCCAATGATTTTATTTTGGTTTATCTTTCTAAGATTCATACACCAAAAAAGGTCTAATATCACAGTTCATAATATCATATACGTCAGTTTCCATATTTGCTATTCAAGAAAACTTTTTCATTCTATTCAGCAACTAAACTTCAGTTAAAACAATGAGACTATCTTATAGAACAATACATTAGCCAAAGGCCAAAACACCAAGATTAAGTTACCTCATGTGTTCCTTGATTATAAAGCATGGGGGGTATGTAAGTAAATACTTAGAAAATCTTTACCACATATTGTTAATATAAAATGAGATTAAGAAAAATGAAAGCTTATTCTAGTCAGCATCAAAGACTTATGAGAGTCAGGAACTGTTTGGAGACAAAGCTGAAAGCTACCTGGACATCTTAAAGGAGGTAATTTGAGAGTATATAATTAAATGAAACGAAACCCTGAAATGTTACTTGAGATTTTTTTTTTTTTGGAGATATTGTAGTTAATGAGTATCAGGCAATAGATAAGTTCAGTTCAGTTCAGTTGCCCACTCGTGTCCAACTCTTTGCAACCCCACTGGTTGCAGCACACCAGGCCTCCCTGTCCATCACCAAGTCCCAGAGTTTACTCAAACTCATGTCCATTGAGTTGGTGATGCCATCCAGCCATCTCATCCTCTGTCGTCCCCTTCTCCTCCTGCTTCAGTCTTTCCCAGCATCAGAGTATTTTCAAATAAGTCAGTTCTTCTCATCAGGTGGCCAAAGTATTGGAGTTTCAGCTTCAACATCAATCCTTCCAACGAATATTCAGGACATCGTAAAGCAGGTGATTTGAGAGTATATAATTAAATGAAAAAAACCTTGAAATGTTACTTGAGATTTTTATTTTGGGGGGGACATAGTAGTTAATGAGTATCAGGCAATAGATAAATTACCTCCACCTAAAACAAATATACAGAAATAAAAGTCTTGAAGAAACTGAATCTGAGTGGTGTTAAGAATATTCTAGAAGATCTAGTATTCACTGATAAGTGGAAATAAATCCGAACCTAGTTCTCTATAATACCAAAGTCTATCTTGCTTACAGTGTGTTATTTTATCTTTAGTAGTGCTTGGTATAGTGCACCTAGTTGAAATCTAGAGGAAGTTGAGGCTTTTATTGAAGCCCAGAAATCTAGGTGACTCTCTATCAAAATAGCTAATGATAGATTCCAGTAAGAAAGCCCATGTTTAGTATCTGTTCCTGAGCTCACATACTTACACACACTGACACTCAACAACTGATCTGCTACCATTCAATATATTGAAAGTCTGACAAGTAAGACACTAGGCTAGGACTGCCTCAGAAGGTGCATAGTACCAAGAAAATTCAGAGATGATCTTGAAAATCTTTGGAAAACAACTTCTATGATCTTGGCTTCAAATTTAATTCTGCCTTTAACTAATTATTTCTTTGAATAAGTCTCCAATATTCAAGGACACAGTTACCCAATTTTCTAAATGAAAAAGTAAGTCCAGTTAGCTTTTAGGATACTCTCATTAACATAAATCTGTGATTATATGAAATATAGGAAATATAAATATTTAATTTGAAAATGAAATGACTGATTCAATTACGTCTAAAATGAATGTCAAAATATGGAAAAATTTGAAGTATAGTTTGGTAGATGCTTATTTAATATTTGGTTAACAGATTTTTCATTAACTGTGTGGTTAAGGAAGGGGTTTCCCTGGTGGCTCAGATGGTAAAGAAGCTGCCTTCAATGAAGGAAACTTGTGCAAGATCTCTGGGTCAGGAAGATCCTTTGGAGATGGGAATGGTTACCCACTTTGGTGTTCTTGCCTGGAGAATTCCATGGACAGAGGAGCCTGGTGGGCTACAAAGCATTGCGCATGATGAAGCAACTAATACACACATATGATTAAAGAAATTTGACAGATTAAATAACCATTGTATGAATAATCATATATATAAAAATATATTAGCATAGGTTGTAGCCTAAAAAAATTAGCTAAATGATATCTGATATAACTTAGGTAGAAAGAATAAAATATCTTTGTGACAAAAATAAAATAATGAGTGAGAAAGCAAATTTGGGGAAGTAAGTAAGGTAGATAAAAGGAAGACACATTCACTGATGCTCTGCTGCAGCTATTCTTTCCTAAACCCACTGCTGACAATTTGAATAAATCACTGAGCTTTTGTACTTAACTTCAAAACTCATTTTGCAGCAAAGTCTTTTGGATCCTTACTAGTAGGTCAGCATTTACATATTAAAAAAACACATTGTCCGTCCTTTGTCCAGTATAATCATATGGAAAATTCTAAGCAAACTTGTCAAATTGATAAGGTATATTTGATGTTCTTTTTCCTTCTTTGTGTTCATGTCTCATTGTCCATTAATCTTATATCTTTGACATTCAAGGGTACTTCCTATTTCAGGACCTAGTCAACGTACCTGGGTTTGAGATGTAAAAAAAGAAGTGTTATTCAAAATTACCTTTCTATTTTCAACATAATTCATCAAAATTCTAATTTCGGATTGTTTTTTATATTACTTAACTAACAATTAGAAGCAAAGGATCATTTAGTATATAGGTCAGTATGTGTTAAATAGGTTCTGTTATATCAAACTCTATGACCTTACAGACTGTAGCCCTTCAGGTTCCTCTGTCCCAGGGATTCTTCAGGCAAGAATCCTGGAGTGGGTTGCCATTCCCTTTTCCAAAGGATCTTCCCAACCCGGGGATCAAACCCTTGTCTCTTACCTCTCCTGCATTGATATGTGGGTTCTTTACCTCTAGCGCTACCTGGGAAGTCCCCATTTATTCTATAATCTAGCTAAATCTAAGGGTATACACTTTAATCTTAAATCCATTCTTGTTTACTTGTCTTTTATTACAAAACTATTTTAATTATTTTGTATCAAACAATGACACAATAAAACAAACAATACTAAAAATTTTGAAGAACTATTTGTGGCAAGAGAGCATTTCAGCCTCTCTTGAGTGATGCGGCTAATTGAGTTCAGTTCAGTCCCTCAGTCGTGTCTGACTCTTTGCGACCCCATGAATCGCAGCATGCCAGGCCTCATTGTCCATCACCAACTCCCGGAGTCTACCCAAACCCATGTCCATAGAGTCGATGATGCCATCCACCCATCTCATCTTCTGTCATCCCCTTCTCCTCCTGCTCTCAATCTTTCCCAGCATCAGGGTCTTTTCCAATGAGTCATCTCTTCGCATCAGGTGGCCAAAGTACTGGAGTTTCAGCTTCAACATTAGTCCTTCCAATGAACACCCAGGACTGATCTCTTTTAGGATAGACTGGTTGGATCTCCTTGCAGTCCAAGGGATTCTCAAGAGTCTTCAACACCACAGTTCAAAACCATCAGTTCCTCGGTGCTCAGCTTTCTTTATAGTTCAACTCTCACATCCATACATGACTACTGGAAAAACCATAGCCTTGACTAGACAGACCTTGGCCGGCATAGTAATGTCTCTGCTTTTTAACATGCTGTTTTAGGTTGGTCATAACTTTCCTTCCAAAGAGTAAGCATCTTTTAATTTCATGGCTGCAATCACCATCTGCAGTGATTTTGGAGCCCCCCAAAATAAAGTAAGCCACTGTTTCCCCATCTATTTGCCATAAGGTGATGTGGTTAATTACCTCCTCTTAATTTAAAAGCAAATGTGATTTTAAAATTGAGAATGGATATTTGGATTCTTGTCAATATTAAAATGAGAACTTTGTAAGGTCCCTAGGAGAAGTTTTATGCACCTGTCATGGAGAAGTCATATTTGCTATTCGTTAAATGGGTTTTATTTTGTTATAGCTCTTCAGAAAGTATAAGTTTTGTCTATTTTTTTTCTCTTTCAAAAACCTCAAGATCACCTTGAAAATGATTGCTCCATTTGAACCATTTGAGAAAGAACAGCAGAGCAATTTTCCCAAGGACTAAACAGTTTCAAATGGGCTGAGATACTGATTCTAGACAGCCAAATGACCATTAAAAGAGAGATGGGTGGTTGTGGAATATAAAACTAATTTGAGAAATGTGTATTTTGACATTTTTTATTACATAAGAGTCATATACCCTCTAACATTTCCTTCTTGATACAGGGAAAAGTTATTTTTGCCATAGAAATCAAAGGACAGTTAAAGAGGGAATCTCATTTATATAGATTTTCATGTGACTAAGATAAAAACCAGGAATACCAAAATGGTTTAGGTGGAAGAAATGATAAATGGAGGAAACCACTTATCATTCGATCCTGGCCTCTCTGATCCTCTCAGAGACACCAGGAGGTGACACAAAACCAAATAAAAACACAAAGCAGAAAAGAATTAGAAAATGTTTAAAAGCTACACTGCAGCTAAAATCAAGTAATAGTATAGTAATACTTGGTCCCTAAAACTGCATCTCTTGAAAGTATTTTAAGTGATTTTGTCAAATTTGAACTCTTTGTCATAAATAAAGGATATTGCTTAGTGATCTGTAGCAGTTAGGCTGATTCTAGTTCCTGAATATAACTTACAGGAACAAAGTGATACACCTGTTTCCAAAATTAACAAAATTAAATATTTAATTTAAATTGATATAGCACTCTGAGAAGAGACTATATAATTGTCACTCTATAATAGATAGATATTCTATTTCAGGAAGAAGTTAAATTGTGTACTTTAACTTTGTTCCATCATTGATCAAACCCTTATCAGAATATGGGGTTCTTAGGAAGTTTTTTACAAACCAATGTTAAACATTGTAAATTCAGTCTGCCAGGTATGAGCCATTTTTTGTCTGTCCTTACACTCTAGCAGCAGTATAGCTCAAAACAAAAGTAGAAAGCAAAACACACAAAATCAAGCAAAATATTCCTGCTCTTGAGTTTTTATTAGTTATTTAATCAAATATTTCATTTTAGTGAAATAATTGCTATATTTAGCAATTATAGTATAGCCTATATATTCTGTATAATTATAGCCTATATATTCTATACATAGATGAGAAAATTCATTTCTAAGGTAAGCTTTGTGACATATGATGAGTATTGATCTCAATTATTGGCACCTTTCCTCTTTAAAAAACTAAAATTAAATTGTAATGAATTGTGTCTACAAACTTCTTGCCAGTTATACAATTGTCAGTATATACTTTCAAGAATGTCACCTTATTATTTTTCTGGTTATCATTTGCAAAGCCTGCAATGTCTTTGCTTAGAGGTTATGCAAATTTTTGTTAGATATAAACCATCTCATTTCTGATTTCAGGAAGTCAACATAACCCATCTGCTGCTTTCACTTCCCAGCTGTATGCAGCAATGCCAAATTGCTCTAAGTTGAGCTTTATACTGTCTTTGTAGGCTATCTTTTACCCACTGTGCTTACATTTTCCTTGTGTAATTTCACCATAGTTACAGGTGCAGATGGTGTGTAAGAAGTGCAATGCTTATGGGAACATGTAATGGTAGGTTTGCAAGGCTTTTGACAGAACTTTGAGTTATAGTCCTAAGGAGTGAATTAATTTGGTTTAAGGATGGGCACTAATGCATCAAAATGCATACAGCCCTCAAAGTGATTCCTAATTTTAGATCCAATCTCTACACCTATGTTCTCTTCAAGAAGTCATTTACTTACATTGTTTTGTTTTCAGCACTCCCAAATAAAGGTATTGTAACTTTTCACCAATTCCTCAAGGGTATTGCTTTAAAACAAAGTGACAGACAGATAGATGCTAGATAGATGGATACAGAGATAGATATGGTATTTGTATATTGAGCTGCATTTACAGTGGGTTATAGAATTAAAAAGTAGTTTTCTGTATAAAATTTAGACTACTAAATAGGTTTAGGTTTAGTTAGTGACATTTAAAATAAGAATTGAGCAGTCAACTAAGTTGTTATCAATAAGACCATTATAATATGCTCTAATTTCTCTAAGATGATCAAAAATCAAAATATTTGCTGCAAGTTTATAACCTAATAATTATCATTGAAAAGCTGCCTAGCCACCATCATTCTGCTGATCTAACTTTTTATATAAATGCCATTAAAATTGCTTTGGTCACTAAAGTACAATTTATCCACCTTAGCAGTTTTGACTGTACATGATATTCAGGGTAGCCAGTCTGATCCTCATTCTTCTCGTGTTAAAATATTTTGTCATCTTTCTCTCTAAGAAAGACAAGATTAGGGAGATTAGACAATATTAATTTAATACTTTAATAGGGGGGTAGGAATTGGTAATCGTTCAAACTTTTGAATTCATGCCTATTTTAATATAGTTAATTATAGTGACTCTTGATAATCAAAAATGTGGAATAAATATACCTCAAATAACTTTTATAAATTAGTTACATTTAATTATTATTGAAACTACAGAATTTAGACATTTGTGATAGAAAAATAGTGAAATAGAGAAATAGTGATTGAATATTGCACAAAATGAAGAAAAATAAGTGTTCTATTACAAGTGTCAATATATTTTATGGTCTGAGTGAACTGGATTTGCATTGAAAAGACACTTTCGAGAAAGTTGTAGCTTTTAATCCTGAGTTGCCGTGATACGCTCATCACAATGCAATGTCAGGGGAGGTGCCTCATATCTGCATCTAGGTGCTTCAAGAAGAAAGAAAAAAGCAAAACAATGACAACAAGAAGCACAAGTCTATAAACATGTCAAATATTTATTAGAATTTTGACTTGCTTGTCACTTTACAACAATTTTTCAAAAGTCCTAGATATGCATTTAAAATAAATGTTAGTGGGACTTCCATGGTGGTCTGGTGGTTAAGATTCTGTTTCCAATGCAGGGGACATGAGTTCAACCCCTGGTCAGGGAGCTAAGATCCCACATGCCCCATGGGTTGTTCAAAAAATAAATAAATAAAATAAATTTAAAAGTTAGTATGATTATCTCTAAGTTAATGTCCTGGCTCTTGTAAATAGTACTGCAATGAACATTGAGGTGAATGTGGATATGTGCCTGGAGTTGGATTGCTAAATCATATGTTAGCTTTATTTATTTTTCAACGGAACTTCTGTACTGTTTTCCAAATTGGCCGTGCCAATTTACATTACCACCAGTGGTATAAAGGGTTACATTTTCTCCACACCCTCTACAGAATTTAACCTTCACAGATTGTTTAATGATGGACATTCTTAGTGGCGGGAACTGATACCTTACTGTAGTACTGATTTATATCTCTCTGCTAGTTAGTGATCAGAAATAGAGCTACATATGTAGAAAACAAACATGGTTATTAGGGGGTAAGGAAATTATTTCTTTTCAGTCAGACTCTGAAAAACCATGAATTTCAGCAAGACAGGCACCTCTGTCTTTCACTATCTCCCAGAGTTTGCTCAAATTCATGTCCACTGAGTCACTGATGCTATCTAAAAATCTCATCCTCTATTTCCCCCTTCTCCTTCTGCCTTCAGTCTTTCCCAGCATCAGTGTCTTGTTCAATGAGTCAGCTCTTCACATCAAGAGGTCAAAGTTCTGGAACTTCAGCTTCAGCATCAGCCCTTCCAATGAACATTCAGGGTTTATTTCCTTTAGGATTGACTAGTTTGACGTCCTTGCAGCTCAAGGGACTCTCAAGAGTCTACTCCAGCACCACAGTTTGAAGCCATCAGTTCTTCAGTGCTCAGCATTCTTTATGATCCAACTCTCACATCCATACATGACTACTGGAAAAAATCATAATTTTGATTATATGGACCATTGTCAGAAAAGTGATGTCTCTGCTTTTTCATATGCTGTCTAGGTTGTCATAGCTTTACTTTCAAGAAGCAAGTAGCTTTTAATTTCATTGGTGCAGACATGGTCCACAGTGATTTAAGAGCCCAAGGGGGGAGAAAAGAATCTGTCACTGCTTCCATTTTTTCTTCCTATTCGATTTGCCATGAAGAGATGGGTCCAGATGCCATCCATAGTCTTCATTTTTTGAATGCTGAGTTTTTGGCCAGCTTTTTCATTCTCTTCTTTCATCCTTATCAAGTGGGTTTGTACTTCTTCTTCACTTTCTGCCATTAGAGTGGTATCAGTTGCATATCTGAGGTTGTTGATATTTTTCCTGGTGATGGTGATTCCAGCTTGTGATTTATCCAGCCCAACATTTCTCTTGAGGTACATTGCATGTAAGTTAAATAAGCACATTGATGGTATACTGCCTTGTTGTACTCTTTTACCAATTTTAAACCAGTCCATTATTGATGCTTTTGAACTGTGGTGTTGGACAAGACTCTTGAGAGTCCCTGGGACTACAAGGAGATCCAACCTGTCAATCTGAAAGGAAATCAGTCCTGAATATTCATTTGAAGGACTGATCCTGAAGCTGAAGCTCCAATACTTTGGCCACCTGATCAAAAGAACTGACTCATTGGAAAAGATCTTGATGCTGGGAAAGACTGAAGACCGAAGATGGGAATTCCAGAGAACAAGATGGTTGGATAGCATCACCAACACCATGGACATGAGTTTGAGTAGGCTCTGCGAGTTGGTGATGAACAGGGAGGCCTGGTGTGCTGAAGCCTATGGTGTCGCTAAGAGTAGGGCACAACTGAGTGACTGAACTGAACTGATTACTCCATATTCGATACTAACTATTTATTCTTGGCCTGCATATGGTTTCTTAGGAGACAGGTAAGTGGTCTGGTATTCCCATCTCTTTAAGAATTTTCCACAGTTTGTTGGGATCCACACAGTCAATAAGCAGAAGGTGAAGGAAGAGAGTGGGAAAAGCTGGTATAAACTCAATATTAAAAAGAAAAAACAAAGATCATGGCATCCGGTCCCATCACTTCATAGCAAATAGATGAGGAAACAATGGAAACAGTGACAGACTTTATTTTCTTGGGCTCCAAAATCACTGCAGATGGTGACTGCAGCTATGAAATTAAAACACACTTTCCCCTTAAAATAAAAGCTATGACCAATCTAGACAGCATATTAAAAAGCAGAGACATTATTTTGCCAACAAAGGTCTGGCTAGTCAAAGCTATGATTTTTCCAGTAGTCAAGTATGGATATGAGAGTTGGACCATAAAGAAGGCTGAATATTGAAGAATTGATGTCTTTGAACTCTGGTCTTGGAGAAGATTCTTGAGAGTCTCTTGAACTGCAAGGAGATCAAACCAGTCAATCCTAAAGGAAATCAGTCCTGAATATTCATTGGAAGGACTGATGCTGAAGCTGAAGCTCCAATACTTTGGTCGCCTAAATGCAAAGAATGGACTTGTTGGAAAACACCCTGAGTTTGGGAAAGATTGAAGGTGGGAGGAGAAAGGGACGCCAGAGGATGAGGTGGTTGGATTGCATTACCAACTCAATGGGCATGAGTTTTACCAAGCTCCAGGAGATGGTGAAGGGTGGGGAAGCCTGTTGTGCTGCAGTCCAATGGGTTGAAAAGAGTCAGACACAACTGAACAACAACTACAGAGTCAAAGGCTCTGTAGAGTTATAGAAAATGAAGCGGAAAGTGAACTCTCTCAGTTGCGTCCGACTCTTTGCAACCCCATGGACCAGGCTCCTTGGTTCATGGTACTTTCCAGGCAAGAGTACTAGAGTGGATTGCCATTTCCTTCTCCAGAGGATCTTCCTGGCCCAGGGATCAAACCTGGGTCTCCCGTATTATAGGCAGACATTTTACCATCTGAGCCACGATGGCTCAGTCCAATGAAGCAGAAGTAGTTGTTTTTCTGGAATTCCCTTGCTTTCTCCATGATCCAACAAATGTTGGCTATTTGATCTCTGGTCCCTCTGACTTTTCTAAACCCAGATTGTACAGTGGAAGTTCTCAGATCATTGGCTGCTAAAGCCTAGCTAGAAGGGTTTTGAACAAACCTTTCCAGCATGTGAAATGAGCACAATTGTACAGTAGTTTGAACATTTGAACATTCTTTGCCATTGTGCTTCTTAGAGATCCTATGTAAGGAAAGGGGAGGGAAGAATTGGAAGTTTGACATATACACATTAGTTATATAAATGATAACAAATAAGAACCTAATATATAGCACAGGGAACTCTACTTAATACTCTGTAGTGACCTATATTGGAAAATAATCTAAAAAAGATTTGAGGTATGTATATTTGATACACTTTGTAGTATACCTGAAACTAACACAATATTGTAAATCAACTACACTCCAATAAAAATTTAAAAATATGTTAGGGGAAAAGGACAGCTCATAGCTTGTATGAGTTCAACAGCGATGACAAACTACCCCTTTCCTTTATAATCTTTCACCAGTCAAATCAAGACACAATGGAGTCATCAAAGTTACTGATTCAATTTTCTGCTATCATAAAATGATTCCAAATAGGGTCTTAAGTCTATAAATAAACTTTAGAGCCAATGGATACAAATTGACATACAATAATGAAGGCATGATATTCAAAACTAATTATTTTACTTTGCAAAATGTCACATTTTTACAGACCCATTTTATTTCAAAGAATCTAAAATTAATGAAATTTCAACCAATTGAAAACTAATCTTTTATACTTGGATGATATTGTGTTTTTCAATTCTGACACTAACTTAATTAAAGATATATATAAATATATATATATATATATATATATATACTTTAAAAAATCAAATGATCACTCAAAGAAGTCAAAACACACAATATATAGTAATTTCTGATTGTTGTGAAGATTGAAGGAGATTATGCCAGTTTTATTATAAAGAATGTTTTGAGGCACATATATTATGTTAGTCAAGGAAAAATTTTTCAGTGTAATAATCTTATTGAACACAATTTCAATATATCCACAGATTTCTTGGCTACTTTATTTTGGTCTGAATAGTTCTATACTTATTTACTCTATTATCAAGTCTACTAAAAATATTATCTGGCTAATAATTTCTGGCCATCAAATATAGATAACTTTTCTTTAATGCTCTTACTTAAACAATGTAACACTCTTACTGGATTTATAGGTAAAAACCGAAATTTTGAACCTGAGGCTATAATCATAAAATAGGGCTAAAATTCTCTGAAAGACATTTTTTTGAACCTATGAGTCTTTTTGCTTTATTATCTCACCTTAAAGATGCATGTGATTTTTCAGTAATTAAGAACAGATGGAAGAGATTATCTTTCCAGTACTTTCTAATTCAAGCAGGTACATAGATAATCCTCCATTCCTAGCAACTGAGAGAATGGCTTCTTTACCCTAGTTGGGTAAAGAAAAACATAGATGTATATTTCATACCTTTAATAGATGAGTCATTATTTTCATTATCATTTATTGGGAGTCTACTATGAAGGTGATGCTTGTCTTCAAAGTGGCTCTTGATTTACTGACACATAGCCCCAGATTCGTGTTTTTCTGTAGTATATATTAGTCTATGTAAGTTTTGTTCTTTCAGTTGACACATTCAGTTGCTTACAGAAGAATTTGAAATGCAATGATCTGCTTCATATTGGACCAACACCAGCATTCCATTTGTTTGAGTAGATAGTAGCATACATATAGGTATGCTGTAGCATACATAAATTTGAGAAGTAGCTCACTTCTTAAGTGAGCTAGTGGTAAAGAACCCACTAGCCAATAGAGGAGATGTAAGAGACGTGGGTTTGATCCCTGGGCCAGGAAGATACCATGGAGGAGGTTATAGCAACCCACCCAAGTATTCTTGCCTAGAGAATCCCATGGACAGAGGAACCTGGTGGGCTATAGTTCACAGAGCTGCAAAGAGTCAGACACGACTGAAGCGAGTTAACACACACACACACATACAGCATATCTATAACACTATGGAACAGGATTGAACTAGGGTAAAGAAGCCATTCTCTCAGTTGCTAGGAATGGAGGATTATCTATGTACCTGCTTGAATTAGAAAGTACTGGAAAGATAATCTCTTCCATCTGTTCTTAATTACTGAAAAATCACATGCATCTTTAAGGTGAGATAATTTCTTACCCAGTGCATTCATATATTTTTTTCCTCCATCATTCTTTCTACTCCAATGTGAAGAGCAATATCTTTTAAAAATCTGTACTGTTTTCACTCTGTTTAACCAGTCATCAGACTCTCATTGTACTTAGGATGAAGGCTCTGTCCTTACATACCACCTTTGCATCATCTACAGGGAATAACTCTTTGTTACTTGTTCACAGGTGCCAATGCCCTGTTCAGTTACCTTGTCATTGCTAAACACCTTCCCAATATTGAAGTTTTTCTTTTGTTTCTATTTTCTTGCCATATTCACTTAATCCTTACTCGTTTTTTAATTCTTACCTCAAATGCCCCCTTTAAGGTAAGGGCTGTGGCAAAAAATATAATTTTATTGGAATGTAATTGCTTTACAATATTTTGTTAATTTCTAGTGTTTAAGGAAGTGAATCAGCTATGTGTGTATATGCTAAATTGTTTCAGTCCTGTCCAACTCTCTGTGACCCTGTGGACTGTACCCACCCAAGCTCCTCTGTCCATGGAATTCTCCAGGCAGGAATACTGGAGTGGTTTGCCATGCTCTCCTCCAGGGGATCTTCCTGACCCAGGGATGGAACCCACATCTCATATCTCCTGAATTGGTAAGTGATTTCTTCATCACTAGTGCCACCTGTGAAGCCAGCTATATGCATACATATGCATATATATATTCCCTTCCTCTTGGACTTCCCTCCCACATGCATTACTTTGTGTGATCTTTTAACTGATGCCTTACTCAGACACTGGGACAGGAGCTGCAAGGGGTAGGATTTTTTCTAGTTTTACTCACTCCTATTCATGAGTATATTCACCATGGGCTAGCTATAGCTAGCATTCCACAACTGATAGAACTCTGAATAACATTTGAAGAAGAGCTGTGCCTCAGTTCTTCATAATCTCAGGAGCACGTTGGAGAAGCAAAAATTGAAGCATAATTTTGGACTTGCTTTGATCAGTTTAATATTTATGTATTTCTTTTTATTGTCTCTGCTACAGCAAATGTCTACCTGAAAAATGTGTATTTACTTGTTTACAAAATAATTTTCATGTGCTTTATTTTATCTGGTCCAAGCAATTGCTCTAATAAGTAAATCACTGCTGAGTGTAAATCTAGATAAGATTTCTAGTCTTGCTTGTACACACATATAGGCTTTAGGATGTGGTCCATAACCCTGCCACATGTCTAGATTGATAGAAATATTGATATTGGCCTACCTATCTATTTGAATCCAGATAAGATTATGTACTTCACTGCTTTGTATTCCAGAGGCCCCCAGACTCTTTCCCCCGTTAGTTTTGCACTCATTATTTCAAGCATAATATGAAATATTAGTCAAGTTAATAAATTTATTTTTGATTTTAGGTTTTTGAAACAGGAATTAAAGGAAACATCTCTCCCTTGCTAACTTCATTTATTTTAAAAATAAAATATGATTAGATATTTTAATGGACTAAAAAGAGTAAGCTATTAAAGAAAGTTGGGTCCTTGGAGTCTTACACTTTTGCAGTCAGTGTTTAGTTTATAACAAAAATGTAAAATGATAGTATAATTAATTCTTATACAGTATTAAATTGGAAAATTTTATTTTTACCAAATTTTTGACAATCCTAGGTGCAACCTAATGTTTATATACTTTATTTTCTCATTCTAGAGGTTCATTATAATGTCCCCTTTTTTTGAAATTTGAAAAAGACATATGCTGGGGTTTTTTTTTGCAAACTGGCTGCCAAAAATATGTTGGTTAATTAATTTTTAAATGATATTATTGCCTAAGTAGATGCTAAGTATAGGAAGTAATTATGTCTTTATTTTCCTTAAATTATTCTCCATTTTTCATTTTAGATTTGTTAGACATCTTTCTCCTTAGGTAAGAATTCATGCTTTTAATTTTGTAAATGTAAAAAAAAAACGCAATATTGCATAGTATGCTTTAGTGTTAAAGAGAAGTATCACTAGTAGTTGATATTTTCAGTATAATTTTGAATTTATGGGATTACATTCATATTATTTCCAGCTTTTTGCTTTCATCTAATTATCATAACATCTTCCAAGGTAGAGATCTTCATTTATGACCTTTGCTGATCAAATTTGCTTTCCCTTAACTCCATTTTCCATATCTTTCAGTTGTATTAGTATTTTGAAATAAAATGGTTCCATGGTAACCACTTTATTATCAAACTTCAAGAAAAGCAAAAACTAAATTGTGCCTTTATAACATTTGTGTAAATGCCTGGAAGATATCTCATTGCCCATAATTTGGTTAAATCTTTAGGAAGATGAAATATGAAATAATAGATGAATTATCTTAAATAATGTAGAATGAGTCTTATTTTTTAGAACAATAATTAAAATAATTTATAATGCATCTATTGCTTCCTTCTAGTTCTGCCCCCAAAACACCAAAGAGAAGACTTATATAAGAATATCCAGATGATTAAATTCCTGATCTTATATGGAGTGCTACACAGAAGTCTTAGGGTTAGAAACTTGTCAGCTATGCTATGAGAACTTCTGTTTAAGAAAGTGTATTATCAAAATGTTAATTTCTTTCATTAATGACTATAAAAAAAGAACAAAAATCGCAGAAAGTGACTTGAGGAAATAAATGGTATCAGAGTGTAACAGACAACTTGTATCAGCAATTTTAATTTGCAGAAAATGTATAGAAACTGGAGAATTTATGTTATGGCAATTTGGCAATCTGAGCAATGTGAATAAACATCACAGTATGGAGGTTTAGTCGCTAAGTCATGTCTAACTCTTGCAAACCCATGGGACTGTAGCCTGCCAGGTTTCTCTGACCATGGGATTCTCCAGGCAAAAATACTGGAGTGGTTTGCCACTTCCTTCTCCATGGGATCTTCCCAAACCAGGAATCAAACTCAGGTCTCCTGCATTGCAAGCAGATTCTTTACCAGTTCAGTTAGTCGCTCAGTCATGTCTGACTCTGTGTGACCCCACAGACTGCAGCTCACCACACTCCCCCATTGCTGGGATTCTCCAGAAAAGAACACTGGAGTGGCTTGCCATTTCCTTCTCCAGTGCATGAAAGTGAAAAGTGAAAGTGAAGTCTCTCAGTAGTGTCCCAACTCTTAGCGACCCCGTGGACTGCAGCCTACCAGGCTCCTCCATCCCTGGGATTCTCCAGGCAACTGAGCTACACAACTAAACATGCTGTAAAAATAGTATGAAAATGTTTTCCAACACATTTTATAGTAGGCAAGGAAGTGAGAGAAATGTATGAGCATGATAAAGCTTGAATTTGAAAAAAAAAGGAAACTTTGAAGTTAGTACCTGCCTTCAGATATTTGATAATCACCAGAAGTATTATCTTGGGTTTTTATTTATCTGAATATATAGGGTATACAAAACAGATCCTAGAGTTTACACATGGTAAAATGTCAAATTACAGACTCTTCAGGAAAAGTTGAAAGAGATTCCATACAAAAACTGGGTAATCTCTACTACACATAACCAGGCTCTCAGTTCAGTCACTCAGTCGTGTTCCACTCTTGGCGACCTCATGAATTGCACCACACGAGGCATCCCTGTCCATCACCAACTCCCAAAGTTTACACAAACTTATGTCCATTGAGTCAGTGATGCCATCCAACCATTGCATCTCCTGTCATCCTCTTCTCCTCCTGCCTTCAATCTTTCCCAGCATCAGGGTCTTTTCCAGTGACTCAGCTCTTCCCATCAGGTGGCCAAAGTATTGGAGTTTCAGCTTGAATATCAGTCCTTCCAGTGAACACTCAGGACTGATCTCCTTTAGGATGGACTGGTTGGATCTCCTTGCTGTCCAAGGGACTCTCAAGAGTCTTCTCCAACACCACAGTTCAAAAGCATCAATTCTTTGGCACTCAGCTTTCTTTGTAGTCCAACTCTCATATCAATACATGACTACTGGAAAAACCATAGCCTTGACTAGATGGACCTTTGTTGACAAAATAATGTTTCTGCTTTTAAATGTTGTCTAGATTGGTCATAACTTTCCTTTCAAGGAGTAAGCATCTTTTAATTTCATGGCTGCAGTCACCATCTACAGTGATTTTAGAGCCTCCCCAAATAGTCAGCCACTGTTTCCACTGCTTCCCTATTGATTTGCCATGAAGTGATGGGACCGGATGCCATGATCTTAGTTTTCTGAATGTTGAGCTTTAAGTCAAATTTTTCACTCTCCTCTTTTGCTTTCATCAAAATGCTCTTTAGTTCTTCTTCACTTTCTGCCAAAAGGGTGGTTTCATCTGCATATCTGAGGTTATTGATATTTCTCCTGCCAATCTTGATTCCAGCTTGTGCTTCCACCAGCCCAGCATTTCTCATGATGTACTCTGCATATAAGTTAAATAAGCAGGGTGACAATATACAGCCTTCTTCATTCTCTTTGGAAGAATAGTAAAGGTTTCCAGAAAATACAAAAGCAGAGATTAGGATCTGGATTCATTGTGCTATACTGGCCCTTAAAACTATAATCCAATCAGATGACTTAAAGTGGTTCTGAGATAATAATCATACCAAGAAGGTGAAAGAATGACATTACTAAATAAAAATCTTTTGAGTTAAGTCTTCAAAAATTAGCACAGATAAAGGAACATTGACTCACAATGAAACAACCAATAACCACATAAAGAAACAAACCACTGTGGAGAGGAATCAGATGAAACAATAGAAAAACAAATATATCTTATTTGTTTAAAAATAAATTTGAAATTATAGTAGATGAACTTGAGTGATCTGATATATTAAAACGGAAAAAATTTCCAACAAGTGACTGGAAAGGGAAAGCTAAATTATGTTACAATATTTAAATGTCATTTGGCAAAACTATCATCAGAGTTTGAGACCTCTTTGAAGTTGTATCTTTTTAAATTTAGTAAAATTATTATTTCCATTATATTTTATAAAATTAACATATCTATGGAAATTACTAATAAAGTTTGAAAGAGTATATAATAACAACTCAAGAAAAATTAATCAGACATAGAAAAGAAAATAAATGAAAACTAAAAAACAAAGAGACAGACACACACACATTTAGGCATATCTAATGGAATGTGAATGTTGTGTCCAACTCTTTGCCATCCCATGGTCTGTACGTATAGTCCATGGAATTCTCCAGGCCAGAATACTGGAGTGGGTAGCCTTTCTCTTCTCCAGGGTACCTTCTCAACCCAGGGATTGAACCCAGGTCTCCCACATAGCAGGCAGATTCTTTACCAGCTGAGCCACAAGGGAAGACCAATTTTTTTTTTTTAATCTTTTGGCAGCATTGCACAGCATGGGGGATCTTAGTTCCTTGACCAGGGATTGAACCCATGCTACTTGCATTACCTGTATGGAGTCTCAACCACTGGACCACAAGGGAAATCATCCCCTAATGAAGTAAAGAAAATAAAATAAATAGTTTAAATTTAGACACAAATACATCAGTAACCAAATTAGATATGAATTAAATAAATTCTTCATTTAAAAGATAAGTTTTTTTAGATTTTTTAAACATAATTGCAGCTATACCATTTATATGAATAATGACTAAAATATATCTTATTTATATACAAATACATATATATATAATGAATATATATACATAAATATTATGAAATTTGGTAAAAAAAAAGGAAAAATTTTAAGACAGTGTTGAAAGTGTGACAGAAATTTTAATTTTCAACTCCCACACTTCTAAAATAATATCTCAAAGGCATAATTAAAATAATTGAGATAAAGAAGTTCACACCTATCATAAGTGTGTTGTTTTACGTAATTCATAGTAAAACTGAAAACATACAAAATCAGTAAATATACAAGACAATATATAACAGTTGTAACATACTCATTTTCAAGCATACATGGAGACATAAATAAAATTCTAGTACTTTCACAGTACGTAGTGCCATCTTTGATGCAAGTATTTTTTAGGCAAACATTTTTACCACCTGAGTAACTGGTCATAAGGCAGTTTTGTCATAAATGATAAAATAATAAAAAATACAAAAGAGAATTAAAATATTATAATGAAATATGAGAAATGAATAACAAAGCTAAAAAGACTCTTGCAAAATACTTGAACACATTTGAAATGTGTATGGATTCATGGCAACACTGTACAAATAACTGATTATTTTTTGTGTGTTGAACCTGAACATTTGTCTTCCAAAATTTTCATTCATAATATTTTGTATATTTGGGGTTTTGGTGTTTATTCTGTTTGGTTTTTTTTGTTGTTGTCGTCTTGTTCTTTTGTTTGTTGATTCATTTCTTTGTTCAGCATCACACTCTTTCTTTTTTGCTAACATTTCTTTATTCATTAAGAGAGATATCAGTTTACACATACTCAAATTCATATTTGTAACTGAGCATTGTGTTGCATTGTAAAAACCTCTATACTCTTGCTTATTTCTTCTCATATTGTCATACCTCCACTGACAGACATTTCAAGGTTCACTGGGAGATGTCAGTTCACCTATGCTCCTTGGTCTCTTTTCTTCTAATGTAGTATGTTTCAAAACAAGAAACCGACTCTTGGGGTAAATCATCCTCATTTGTCAACTTGATAAAGCTATCAGTAATGTCAGTAACTGGAAGATATGCTAATACATTTCAATTAGTTGAAAGCAAACTGTCAAACCAAAAAGAATCAACCAGTTGTTTTATATTTCATGGCAAAATTTTTGTAGTGGAAATGCTGCAGCAAAAATGTTTACAGTTAAAAAAAAAAAACGTACAGCAAAAATACTAGACAGGCAGATACAACTACATATCTTATATATTATTATTCCATTAAGCAAGTCTTACCATGTTTCAAAACATTATCTAACAAAAGTCAGGAATTTCCCTTCTGTAAAGTTCCAGAGAGTAAATAGTTTCTTCTTTGCCTGACATGTGGTCTCAATTAAAACATCTCAGCTCTGCTGTTTCAGTGTACAAGTAGCCATGGAAAACATGAATATCAATGGATGTGACTGGGTTCTAATAAAACTTTTCTATCAATCAGGGCTGGGTTTGGACTCTGTGGAGTACTGTTAGCCAGTCTGTTATAAAGCACACATTATACGTGCATTCTAAGTCACTTCAGTCATGTCCAAAGCTTTGAGACCCTATGAACTGTAGCCTACCAAGCTCCACTGTCCATGGAATTTTCTAGGCAGGAATACTGAAGTGAGTTGTGATGTCCTCTTTCAGGGGATCTTCCAGACTCAGGGATCAGACCCACATCTCTTAAGTCTCCTTCATTAGCAGTCGGGTTCTTTACCTGATTATTGCCACCTGGGAAGCCCCAAACAAACATTACCACATAACACTGGTAATGTGTACCATTATATTTAAGTTAAAAAATAACATGACAGTGAAAATACTTTACAACTGCAAGAGTTTTAATGGCTATTTTTAAATAAATCAAAGAAGAGATCAAATCAGTATTGGAATACATTTAGATGTAAATAAAAATGAAAATAGTTTTAAAAATGTAACAAATGCTGTTGCAAGAATCATTTATGAATTAAATTAAAATGTATTAAAATAAAGGCTGGAATTCAAAGACATAAATAAGTGTGCTGGGAAAAGATGAAAACTAATGGATAATCCAAACAAGGAAGAAAGTAAATAGTTGAAACTAGGGGAGAAATTAAAGAGAATACAAAATTAAAATGAGGCAGTCCACAAAAGTATTTATTTTAATGAAATGTTTAGAGACAAAAGGAAAAGAACTAAAGAATTTTTGCAACAAGAAGCAATAGTAGGAACTGGACATGGAACAATAGACTGGTTCCAAATCAGGAAAGGAAGATGTCGAGGCTGCATTATCACCCTGCTTATTTAACTTATATGCAGAATGCATCATGTTAAATATCAGGTTGGATGAAGCACAAGCTGGAATCAAGATTTCTGGGAAAAATATCAAAAACCTCAGATATTCAGATGACACCACCCTTATGGCAGAAAGTGAAGAACTAAGAGCCTCTCGGTGAAAGTGAAAGAGGAGAGTGAAAAAGTTGGCTTGAAATTCAGCATTCAAAAAACTAAGATCATGGCATCCTGTTCCATCACTTAATGGCAAATAGATGGGGAAACAATGAAAACAGTGACAGTCTTTATTTTCTTGGGCTCCAAAATCACTGCAGATGGTGATTGCAGCCATGAAATCAAGGAAAATTTATGACAAACCTAGACAACATATTAAAAAGCAGAGACATTACTTTGCCAACAAAGGTCCATGTAGTTAAAGCTATGATTTTTCTAGTAGTGATGTACTGATATGAGAGTTGGACTATAAAGAAAGCTGAGTGCCGAAGAACTGATGCTTTTGAACTGTGGTGTTGGAGAAGACTCTTGAGTCCCTTGGATTACAAGGAGATCAAACCAGTTGATCCTGAAAGAAATCAGTCCTGAATATTCACTGGAAGGACTGATGCTGAAGCTGAAATTCCAATATTTTGGCCACCTAATGAGAAGAACTTACTCATTGGAAAAGACTCTGATAATGGCAAAGACTGAAGGCATGAGGAGAAGGGGACAACTGAGGATTAGATGGTTGAATGGCATGATGTACTCAATGGACATGGGTTTGAGCAAGCTCCAAGAGTTGGTGATGGACAGGGGAGCCTGGCATGCTGCAGTCCATGGAGTCGGAAAAAGTCAGACTTGGATGAATGACTGAACAACATTTCATCTCAAAGGAGAAAAAATGCCCATGTAACAATATCAGTGCGTAATTATGAACAAAGCTAACAGAGCTGATGGTATTCCAGCTGAGCTACTTCAAGTGCTAAAAAATAATGCTGTAAAAGTGCTGCACTCCATATGCCAGCAAATTTGGAAAAATCAGCAGTGACCAAAGTACTAGAAAATGTCATTTTTCTTTCTAATCCCAAAGAAAGGCAATTGCAATGCATGTTCAAATGATTGCACAATTGCACTCATTTCACACGCTAGCAAAATAATGCTTAAAATTCTTCAGACGAGGCTTCAACAATATGTGAACCAAGAAATTCTAGGTGTTCAAGCTGCATATAGAAAATCAAGGGAACCAGAGATCAAATTGTCAATTTCTTTTGGATCATAGAAAAAGCAACGGAATTCCATAAAGATGTCTACTTCTGCTTCACTGACTACCCTAAAGTCTCTCACTGTGTGGATCACAACAAACTAGAAAATTCAAGAGATGTGAATACCAGACTACCTTACCTGCCTCCTGAGAAATCTGTATGCAGGTCAAGAATGAAAAGAAAATGAAGTTGCTCAGTCATGTCCAACTCTTTGCAGACCCGGTGGACTGTAACCTACCAGGCTCCTCCTTCCATGGGATTCTCCAGGCAAGAATACTGGAGTGGGTTGCCATTTCCTTCCCCAGGGGATCTTCCCTACCTAGGGATCAAACCCAGGTCCTGCATTACAGGCAGATGCTTTACCCTCTGAGCCACCAGGGAAGTATGCAGATCAAGAAGCAACAGTTACAGCTGGGCATGAAACAAGGGACTGGTTCCAAATTGGAAAGGAGTATGTCAAGGCTATATATTATCACCCTGAATTGGGAAAGGAGTACCTCATGGCTGTATAATGTCATCCTGTTATTTCACACATGCAGAGTAAATCATACGAAATGTCGGGCTAGACAAAGCACAAGCTGGGATCAAGATTGCTGGGAGAAATATTAGAAACCTCAGATACACAGATGACACCATCCTTATGGCAGAAAGCAAAGAGGAACTAAAGAGCCACTTGATGAAGGTGAAAGAGGAGAGTGAAAAAGTTTACTTAAAACTCAACATTCAGAAAACTAAGATCATGACATCCAGTCCCATCTCTTCATGGCAAATAGATGGGAAAACAATGGAAACAGTGACAGACTTAATTTTCTTGGGTTCCAAAATCACTGCAGATGGTAACTGCAGCCATGAAATTAAAAGACACTTGCTTCTTGGCAGATAAGTTATGACAAACCTCAATAGCGTATTCAAAAGCAGAGAAGTTACTTTGCTAACAAAGGTTCGTGTAGTCAAAGCTTTGGTTTTTCCTGTAGTCATATATGGATGTTGGAGTTGGACCATAAAGAATGCTGGGTGCTGAAGAATTGATGTTTTTAAACTGTGGTGTTGGAAAAAACTCTTAAGAGTCCCTTGGAGGCAAGATCAAGCCAGTCAATCCTAAAGGCAATCAATTCTGAATATACTTTAGAAGAATTGATGTTGAAGCTGAAACTCCATTTGATGCGAAGAACAGACTCATTGGGAAAGATCCTGATGCAGGCAAAGACTGAAGGCAGGAGGAAAAGGGGACACCAGAGGATGAGATGAGATGAGATGATTTGATGGCATCACTGAATCATAGGACATGAGTTTGATCAAGCACCGGAATATGGTTAAGGACAGAGAAGCCTAGCATGCTGCAGTCCATGGGGTTGCAGAGTCAGACACGACCTAGCAACTGAACAACAGCAAACAGTATCAGGGAAGAAACAGGGCAGACAATCTTTATTATTACATGTAATTTTTTTTTATTGTTTTTGCCATACATTGTCATGATATCACCATGGGTTTACACATGCTTCCCCTCAGGATCCCCCCTCCCTCCTCCCTCCCCCAGGGAAATCTCCTGCACCAGTCCCGAGCATCAATCCTGGGCTGGCGATTGATTAGACACATGACAATTAACATGCTTCATTGCCCTTCTCCCATATCATCCCACCCTTACCCTCATCCACAAAGTCCATGACTCTATTGTACACATCTGCGTTCCTTTTGTTGTCTCCCATGTTGGGTTCTCGTTACTGTCTTTCTAAATTCCATATATATGTGTTAATATACTGTATTGTTGTTTTTGCTTCTGGCTTACTTCACTCTGGATAATGGGCTCCAGTTTC